>VWZP01009762.1:545076-831835 GCA_013396995.1 Dicaeum eximium | reverse complement strand
GGCACGGGCACTTCCCCGGCCGGGCTGCGCCGGGAGCAGCGCCCCGAGCCCGCATGGCCACAGCGGAGCTGGCGTTCGGCACCGCTGCTCTCCTTGGCGTCTCCTTAATGAGCCTGAAGGCTTTCGGCCGCCGGGGAGGAACTCAGCAGAGGGCCAGGAAGGCGGCGTTACTTTGGGAGCTGCAGTGGTTCTCACCGAGGGGCTCCAGTTTAAAGTTTCCACTGCTTCCGTGCCTGGTTTTTGGTGCAGATTTCAAGAAACGGTGCTTCTGCAGCACGGCCTCTGTGCTTACGGGCCTTCAGGAATAATGGCACAGTTTAGACTAACTTGATTTACTTGAGTCTCTTAATGTCTTTCATCCTTAGCTTGAGGCATGGTATATGTATTCTGTGTTTCTATTACTGTTGCAAAATAATCTTTGGTGTTTAGAACAGGTATTGATGGAATTACTTTTTCTTCATCCTCAGACACATAAAAGCACAAACGCTACATCAGTAGCAGCTGCTTTTGTCCTATTTTTTTTCATTCAGTCCTAACAGCCCTTGGAGGCAGAGTTGGTGGGGAGAAGCTAACAATTAGCTTTCCAGTAGCTAACAATGACATTTCAAGACCTCTGCTATTTGATATTTCTGGCTTCTTTCTCCTTTTAAGAGCAGCAGTTAAGGCAAGAATTTACCACCGAGATTAGTTGTGCCTTTGTGATCTCTTGGTCCAGTAAGCCACTGACTGATCTTACTCTGTAACTGAAATGTGGGTTGTTTTATAGCTACAAGGATCCTCCATATAGTTTTCTTCAGATCTTTACAGGCTGGGTAGGGTCTTTACCCTTGGAAAGGGTGTTGGCAGCTACAGGCTTGAAATCATACTGATTCTTAAAATGTAATGTTCAGACCTGACAGACCATTCTTCCAAAATGCTAGAATGGGAGAAGATTTTTCTGCCTTTACCTTAGATCTGGTGTCCTGTTGGTCTATGAAACTGTTTTCTTAAAATCAGTATGAATTCAGTGCTTTATTAGAAGTGTTTTTTTGAGTGGGGAGGGCAAAAAATGTATGGAGGGGAAAGAGGCCACTGGGGGAGATGTTCTTCCTAATGCTGCACTGCCACTGTCTAAGTCTGCAGGATTTCTGTCCAGAACCTTCCCTGGCCCTGTAGTCCTTAATATTTCCATACAGAATTTAAGGAATAGCACAAAGCTGCAAACTGGCAACATGAACATCCAATAGATGCCCAAAAGTCTTGAACAATAACACAAAGCTTGCAGTTTCATACCCGTGCTTTGATAAGTACATGTTGTTAAAACTGGCACCACACATTTCTCTGGAATGTGTTTGCATCTCTGGTGGTTGATTCCCAAAATATGGGAATCTTGTTTTATAAATAACAAATGAAGCACAAGTTAACTCTCTTGCAGAAACACAAATTTAGGTAATTCATGTTTGTGAAACCTGTTGCTCTCCTTCCACAGTAGCCTTTTGAAGTACAGGTGTTTACTATTGTAAGTCTTTTCAGAGGAATCTTGTGTTCTCCTCAGAAAGACTTTTTAAAAAAAGATTTCCTAAACAATGCTGTTCAGACAGGAGTTAGCCTCTGCTCTATGGCATGCAGGGTGCCAGCATGTCTGGAAGATGCAATCCCAGCTGCCTGTTCCTTGTGTTTTAAACTGCAGAATCGTTTAAATTTTTGTGCCTAATGTACATGCAAGCAGTTGCTAGCATGTGCAGCAAAGTGATAATTCAATTTGCAGTGTTATAAGTGACTGTATGCATAGAGACCTTGATAACAATGTGCATAGGAAAACAGGACAGCATTAGCAGAGATCAGAATAGCTCTGCCCATATTACAATGTTTTGTTTAAAAATAACGATTGTGAAACTTACCATTTGTAAGTTGTTCTCCCTGAAATTTCTCACTTGTTTAATAGCACTGGTTTTGCTGTCAGGCTTTGATTGCTAAAAAGTGTAGGAATACACAAACCGAGCTTCTACTTCTGGTCCATGGCAGAACCTTATTCTTACAAGTTAGCTCCATAACAAGTTACCATGTAGCTATTACTAAAAATGAAGATTCAGTTACTGATTACACTATTTTCTCTGTTACGTGTTTTCTAAAAGGAGTCCTTCACAATTTCTGAGTTTCTGTATCTGTTTGTGAAATCAGAAGAAAATTGGCACTTTTAAAATCTCATTTTCTGGTTTGAGTTGGCAGCAGCACAAAAAATCTTAATATCAACCCACTGCATAAATAGATCTGCTTATAAGTTTTATTCCTTTGTTTGTTTCTAAAGGCATCAATAGTGTTCTGATATGGATAAAAAGAATTACTAGCTGTCCTTTGATATTTATATTAGTGGTTTGAGGCTTTTATTACTTGGCATCTCTGTTTCACATCTGCTTTAGAGGAAAGGAGGGCTCCTTATTTACCATGTTATTTACCTTGGTAGATACCCATTTTGTTGTTTTGGGCTTTTTGTAAAGAAATAACTAGCAGCAAACCCCAAAAGCAAAAAAGCAAGTATTTATCATCCTGTGATAAGAGTTCTGGAGGCATAAAAAATGTCAGATGTTACTCAAAGTCTCTGATTCATTCATTTCACATTTGAAAAAGGTCTTCTTTTCTCTCTTCCCAGTACTTCGAAAAGGCATTTTGAAATAATAAGAAGCTCATAAAAGCTGAAGCACAAGTGTTTGTATTATACTGATAGATAAAAAGAAATTTTTGTCAACTATTACGATGACGTGTATTATTTTGATTGAATCTATTTAAACTGCCAGTAATACAGGGGATGTGGGAGGTATCTAGGAGCCATCTCCTGTAGATATGCAGGAAGTGAGTTCTTGAAATGCTTCAGAAAGAAGAGATTTTTTGCTTCGAGTTTAAAATAAACATGGCTTCTGCCATGTTCAGATAATGTTTTAAAATCTGAGGTTTAAACACTTCCATGGCACAGTGCAAAACCCTTGTCCTGTTCTGAGAGACCACCCGAGCACAGCTGGTAGCTCTGGGATGAGAGGAAGCCTTGAGGCTGCACGAGGCAGGCAGACCCCATCCTGAGGGCACAGCAAGTGAAGGGTCCCCCAGCCCTGACATTCCTGAGTGCACAGGGCTGCTCTGAGACAGAACCACAGGCCTTGCTGGTGGGAAACAGCATGGTGCAGAACAGGAGAGCTGTCCATGCTGTTGTCCGAAAAGATTTTTGTGTGGTACTTGTCTGTTGTTTAAACTCATGTTTTCTCTAGTTCTTCAGAGCAAGTTTTTCAAAGGCAGGGGGTGTCCAGCTGTGTGCAGCTGTGCGGGTAGGGCAGCAAGGGGTGGTTGACAAGGATCCTTTTCTGGTAGCTGCTAATGTGCTGTAATGGTGACAGACCTAATTTCTAAAGGAAAATGCCAGCTTTGATGGATGCTGTTACTGCTTTCTGCCAGCCACTGCATGCAGCACTGACCTTGGCTGTCAAAGACAATGCCAGCAAGTTTCTACATCGAAAACATAGAGGCATGGGAGTAGCCACCAGGGAAGGAGAGGGAGAAGGTTGGGAGTGCACCCATCAGAGCCAGGGAGTAAACAACCAGCATAGTTATTACCTCAGAACATAAGGCTTCTTGTAGCATGACAGCTTTAGACAATATAGCCTAAGTTTTTTCAGACTCTGACTGGACAGACATACAGACATGGAGGAGATCTGAGGCTCAGTAGAGTATGTCCTGTGTCACCTGGAATGTGCTTATGCACCTGGATGCCTGGAGTTTGCCTTGGAGTCCCAGCACGGTGGGGCTCTGCTTTGCTTTGCTTTGCTTTGCTTTGCAGAAGGCGTGTTGAAGTGAGCTTGCTCCATATCAGCACGCTGCATCTGGAGAGAGCGAGCTCTTTTCAGAGGGGAAAGAAAAATAAGGTTATGAAGTGTAAGGTCTGTTAGAAAGCAGATGCAAACTGTCCTTGCTTAATTTGGCTATGGCACCAGAACAAATACTGTATCAGAGCACTGTTTACTTTTAGGTCTTCGGGCAGGTTTATATGTTTGTCTAATTAAAAGTCCAAAAGAAACATACATAATGTAGGCACATAAATCATCTGCTTTCCCCTTCTTTATGAGTATTACATTTCTGAATTTGTTTTGAGTTTTGGAAGTTAATGCTGTGCTACTTAGAAGCGACAAGGCTTTGGTTAAACATGTCTGAGAGACAAGATGTGGAAACATGTAGCTAGTGTCAGCAAATAGAGTGTGAACCCAGAGTGGGATTGGACCTGTCATTTGTGAGGCTTCTGCTGCTCCTTTCAAGCACCATGAGGTTCAGCAAACCCCCTGCCCTTCAGGCAGCAGCTATGGGAGGGATCATCCAAAAAAGAACTAGTGTGAAGAGCCTGTAAAGCATCAGAACTGGCAAGTGACAGCTAATATAGCTGTCAAGATTTTTTATCTTTATTCTTCCTCATCATCAAATACAGCTTTTCACCCCTCTCTCCAAGAAGTTTTAAATGTGTAGAAAAATAGCAATAGTTTTTGCTGAATAAATGAGATTGAATTAATTTAAAAATTCATGCTTGTTTTTTCTGGGTGTTTTGCTGAGAAGTCCATGATTTTCCTCAGCAGGAGCTGCTGCCCCTGAAGGTGTTTGAGCTTTCAGTAATTATGTTTTGTTGTTTTTCTCTGCAAGGTGTATTTATTTAGAGGGCTGAGGATTGTTTAGGAAGTTATTGCCAATCGTCAGATGTTTGTGCTTTCGGGGGCGGAGGGAGGGAGGGAGGGACAACTGCTGCTATCACAAGCTTGTTACATGCTGTAAGGAAGGACATGAAGCAGCAAGTTTTTTAAGTAGTGTTAATCTCTTCTGTGGTTTCAGAACGCCTCTGGGAGCCTCCCTGGATGAGCAAAGCAGTCCTCTGTTGAAGGGTAAGGAACGGCTTTACCTACTGAAATCTCTTTTGCTGGAAAATGTGTTTTCAAGGACATTCATGTCAGACCTGTGTCTTTAGTAGCAGTACGAACCAAAGCCGGGTCAGTGTTGCAGAGTTATTCTCACAGCAGAGCAGTTGTGCCTGAGAAACTGGAGAAGGGGGAAAAGAACCTGAATAAGTCTTTCTGGAGATCTTAGTAAGCTCTAAAAAACTCCCAGATGTGCAAAACAGGGAGATGATTTTGTCTCCAAACTGGTGAGCATTAGGCAGTCTCTGCCTCTAATAACTGTGGTTGCCACACCTGAAAATTTTACTATCTGAGCAGGTCTGAATACTAAAGTTCAAAGTACAGTGGGAATGTGCAGGTAGTGACAGGGTGAAGAAGAATTACTTGCTGTGCCTGGAGTCTTCACTTCAGCTCCTAATCTGGTACAGGGAGGTGAGAGGGGGATGCCCCAGCTGGACTCAGACTCTGGGTTCTGCTGGTAAGATGTCTGGGGGATAGATAATGCAGCAGCAGAAGGCACAAATGTGCTGAGTGGTACTTCCAGGGCTCCACTTGAGGTTAATTTGCTCACATGTTGATTTGGAGTTGTCTCTGAGCACAAAACTAAATCAGTGTTGTAGTAATTCCCTTTCAAAATAATTTTGCTATGTTCTGAAATGTGACTTCTTCCTTCTTAATGCATTTTAACTGTATGAGTAATGCGGGGATTGTAAATAAAATCTTGTATAAAATTGTCTTGCTAATATCTTTAGATAAGCAGTTGGAAGGAAACATTGGAGCATTGTAGTTGTTGAACTGCTAACTGTATGTTTTCAGGCATGCTGGTGAGAAATGGAGGAAGTTTTGAAGATGACTTATCCCTGGGAGCCGAAGGTGGGTGTGGCACGGATTATGACTCTTTTTCTATCAAAAAAAAAATTATACTCAGTCATCTGATTTTTATATTGAGGGACAGCATTGGCTAGAAAGTAAGGATGAAGCACACAAAAATGCAGGAAGATTTGCTTTTTGACGTTATTTAGACTGTTACTAGAGTTAAACACTCTGGTTAAACACTCTGGCAGCCCTGAATTTGCTTCTGCCCTCTTATTTTAATACCCACAATGACAGGACAGCCTGGAGCACTGACCAAGGCTGTGAGATGGTTTCTCCTACTTGCTCTTCTTGTCCCTGGTTACCCTTGGCAGCCATGCATGCCCCACTTCCACTGAATCCCTTGGGAGTGGCATGTGCAAGGTTTTGAAAGGAGGAATGAAATTCTGTCAGCCAAGAAGCAAACCCATTAAGAGCTAAGTGCTTTTAAAAGTGAAAAGCACCAAAGCTGAGTAAGTATTTGGGATCAACCACAATATACACTCTTCTGTTTCTAGCTGCTTGCCTTTTCTTTCTCTTCCCTTTTTTAAGGGGAAGGAGATGCGGCTATTCCCCATGGACTTTGTAAAAAAGACTTCTAGCCTTGATTTTGATCACAGATCAGGTGTCCATAAACCAGCTGTCAGAAGCACTGTGGATTCTGTTCTAACAGCAGCATCTTGTAGTAAAATGGCAAAAAAAGAGTCTCACAAACCACGTCCTGTGGTTATCTATAGGACAGGGGATATAAGACATTATCTGCTTCCAGTTCTTAAAAAAAAAAAAAAAAAGGCAAAACTACTCTCCAAGTTTAGCTTTTAATGTTTTTGAGTTACAGCTTTTGTTAAGTGCCAGAACTGGTGAAGTAGAAAGCCCTTTTCTTCCACATTAGTCTTGTCAGTAGTGTCAGAGTAGTGGGACAAGGCCTGGAGGAAGGAAATATCCTTAATTTTAAAAGATTTAAGACTTCTAAGGAAAAAAGTTTATCTGGTAATGATCTTGATCTGATAATGATGGTAAAGCAGTAAATGAGTCTCCTATTGCAATAGATTAAATAGGATTAAATTTTCCTTTTGACAGTCTTTTCCACTTGTTATATTGCCTGCAGTACAAAGATTTCATAGGAAAAGTTTCTGTGTAATGGTAATCCAAGGGTCTGAGCATATTATGAAGAACACAAGAATCAGTGGATTTTTAGTACATCATGTCACTCTTTTCAGTTTTCCTCCTTATAATTTCCAAGGACTTCTGTTCTTTATGGGTCTTTAGCATGATTTAGCTTGTTCAGATGAAAAGATCCCAGTACTAGAATTGCTGGTTGATTTTTCTGGGTAAGGATGTGGATGTTTCTGCTGGGCTTTGCTTCCTATCCAAGAACAAGGGGACAACAGAGCTGCTTGGAGCAGTGCTGCGTGCCCTGCCAGACAGACAGCCCCTTTGAGGCTGGGATGAATGGCCTGCCCTTGTGCAGCCATGACTGCCTGAGTCCAGACAGAAGCCAGAGCCCTGTGTGAATGGTACAGAGGGCATTGGGCAGGGACCCGTAACCCCAGCCCACTGCTGAGCTGGGAAAGCCGATGGTTCAGCTGTTCAACTTTGTCACTGGATAATCCTTACAGATAGGCTTACCTGCATATTGTAGGCAAGGATATTAAAAAGAAGAGATGTAGGATCTGTGTTTTGCATACATTCCTTTGCATACATTTCTTTGTGATGCCTGTGAAACCAAGAGAGAGGCTGAGAGGTTTCCACGTTTAACTCGCGGTTGCGGATTTTCCTGTGCTGGCACGGTGAGATGGAGGCTTTTCCTGGCAGTGTGTGACATCACTTCACTCTTTTCATAGCTGATTCTGAGGGCTGCTGTAACAGACACGTGCTCCTTGCCTGTCTCCTGGGGCAAGTTGTTAATGCTGAGTTGCCTCTTTGGGGAACCCGTAACTTAAGATGAGGTTCAGTTCTGAAAGAATAATGCTGCCTGGAACATTCCCGTGTGATCCAGCTGCAGAAAGGGCTGACTTCCCTGTCAGCCTGGTGACCAGGTGTTTGGTACCTGGCAGACAGCCTCCCTCCTGACCCCTGTCAACTCTGAGCATGCCTGCTGGCCCCATCAGCACCAAGGGCTTCACTGGGGTCGTGTCTGTGTATCACACAGCTCAGGCAGCCAGGGCCTGCCCCACTTTGGTGATGAAAAGATGAACAAATAGTCCCAGCACCTGGCCATGGGGCCAGCTGCCTTTCTTACATTCTTTACTTTCTCTACTGGAGCAATCCTTGCATGTCTGCGTGTCCTCCTCCCCTTCCCACCCAGGAACAGCCCTGCAGCTGGTAATCATGTCTTCAGTTGCAAAGCAATAAATGGTTTATATAAAAATTACCAGCTTATCGCAATTTAAATTTTGAGTAATAAGATTAATGACAGTATGTAAATGTGTGTCCGTATGAGATTTAATTTTAAACAGAGCTTTAATAAACCAGATCATTTTTATATCAGCCGTATACTAGAAACCCCTGACAAACACATTTATGTGGGAGAAGTAAAATCTGGTTTATGCAGGACTCTTGGTAAACATGCTCACTGTCTGCTTCTTCATACTGATTGTGAGAAGTGTAGTTCTGAAGAGGTCTTGATGTAACAACTTCTTCTTTCTCTACAGCTAATCATCTACGAAGTGATACCCAAACAGAAACATGGTAAACATCTTTTTTTGTGTTTGTTTACTTCAGAGGAATATTTATACTGAAGGGCAGGGGGGAGAATGGGCAGTGGAGGTCATGGGGGCTACCACAGAGCTAAAGCTCCTCTGCTCATATCTGTTTACATGAGTGTGAAGGAAACGATCCAGATAACACAGAAAGAGTCGTTAGGAGGTGCAGAAAAAAAAATTCAGATTTTTTTGTTTTTCAGCAGACCTGACATAGATTTTGGAGTAGCAGGACGAAAACAGAGAAATGACAAATTTTAGCAATGTAGCACAATTAACCTTCTTTGCCTCACTGATTGCTCACTGTTTCAGAAATTTCAAGGGAAAATTAGTTTTGCCTGTCACAGCAGATGTCTTTTGGGAGTGGGGAAAAAAGATTTGGAGAGATGGTTAGAGCTTCTAAATAAAATGTGCTGAAACTAAAACCCCACTGAGACTTCAGCCAATACTGCACAGCCCCTGTGGAAAGTATCCTCTCTATTCCCCCTGAGCTGGGCTCCGTAAATAAGTACACACTCTTAGGTGAATCCTCTGCCACCTTTGGTTTATTGGTGGCTCTTCAACGGGGGAACAGTTTGTTCCTCAGAGAGATTAACGGGAAAATCATGTTTGAACCCAGGATATCACTTAATGCTCAGGCAGCTTCTCCAGATGCAGGGCAGAAATAGTTTGGGATTGGGAAAGAGGCTGGCCAGCAGTGTGGGCTGGAGCCTGTCTTGCTCCATTTCCCCATGCCCGGAGCCCCTTCAGCTTCCCCAGCCAGGTCTGGGCAGGTGGCAGTCCTGCACTGGTGGTGGGCAGGTGGCAGCCGGGGTGAGCAGGGTCCCCGAGGCGTGGAGGGGGTGGCCCTGCATGGAGAGGTGGTCCTGCATGGAGAGGTGGTCCTGCTGGAGGAGGCAGTGGCCCAGGGGAGGCAGGAAAAGGCAGGGCAAGGACAGCTCACTGAGGCTGGGCTTCCTTACTGGAGGAGGGTGGGGCAGCAAGGGCAGATCAGGGTTTGTTTTCACAGCTCGCATTTGTCTTCAAGTTCATACCGTCCATGTACATTTTTACTGAGGTGGCCCAGGGTTTGCTTTTGTTCCTGTATTTCAATAAATGACATGGATAATATAAACCAGATAACACTGAAGGGGAAAAGAGAAATCCAGCAGTGCTGGCGGGTTAGCTCTCCAGCGAGACAGGGAACCAAGTCCCTGAACAAAAGAGGTTTATCGCAGGGGTCCTCTCTGTTTGTGCCGACAGCAATGGTGTACTGGCCAAGGACAGGAGGCTGCAGTTCCATCAGAAGGGGAGAAGTATGAACTCCACGGGCTCTGGAAAAAGCAGTGCAACTGTTTCGAGGTAAAACTTTGCTTTAAAGTCTGTTTCTTGGTTAAATGGACTTGGCTTGTTTTATGTGCATTTAGTAGCTGAGAAGGCAATTTTCATTTGGTTGCTTGAAAAACTTCTGTTTGGTTTTAGTTGTGGTTTTCAGTAAATGCTAACAAATGGGCCTAAACATTAAAAATGCCTGAACTTTTAATGGCATTTTAAAATTTGAGCTCTGCAAAATGGGACTGATTTTAGAAATTACAGGATTGGATCTGTGATGTGTCTGGGCCAGTGGCTGTCACGATGGGAAGAAAAACTTCAGATGCAGAGATCTCCACAATTATTTCCAGAACTAGTCTGAGCTGTAGGAGTCAGAAGTTCAATAAACCAAAGTGGTTACTGGGCTGAGTTAGCAGTTTGATAGAAGGGAGTGGATCTTAAAAGGAGACAGGTAGATGGTTAACATCTTTCATTTGTCTAGTGTTTCTGAATTACTGGAACTTTATGAGGAAGATCCTGAAGAAGTGCTCTATAACCTTGGGTTTGGAAGAGATGAACCAGATATTGCTTCCAAAATTCCAGCGAGATTTTTTAATTCATCATCATTTGCCAGAGGGATAGATATCAAAGTGTTTTTGAATGCCCAAATACAGCGCATGGAAGTGGAAAATCCAAGTTTTGCTTTAACAAGTAAGTATGTTTTTGAAGCACAGTTTATTTATGAGTTTATTAACTATGTAAACAACCCCAAAAGAGGTGTGTATCTAATATTCTGGCAAAACTCTGTTAAGGCCTAAAGGACACATTCCATTCAGAATTCTTAATAAAACTCTTGCTTGGTCTTAAATAGGCAAGAGGTGAGCACCGGGGTGGTACTCCTTGGGGTGAGGGGAAGGGTTTGTAGTGGGGGAGGGAAAGAAAAGGCATCCTCTAAGGTATGCTGCCTTCTGGTTTGTATCATTCTCATCTCTTACTCTAATCTTGTCTTCTCTTGCAGCTTTAGAGCGCTGAAACAAATAGCAATATCCCTCTGTTTCTGATGTTCTTCAGTCCCTGGGTGGGATTTTTTCCAGCATAGCAGCGACCTATTTTTGTCACTGTTGGAATCTAGGGCAGTGTTTCTATTGATTTGGACAAGAGCTTTGTTGGATCAGTAATGAGTGCTGCTGAAATGAGGGCATAGCTGTCCTTTTGTAGTTGTAGCTGGAGAGAGCAATGCTAGTAACACTTCCTTTCTAGCACTTTGTAAATAAACTTGCATTCACACACATATGCCACTGATTTACTTCAGGAGAACTTTGCATGCTGTTGTTGTACATTTAGTGAAGATTCTCCTTTTCCATAGTAGGGTGTGACTTTAATGTTGCAGGCCATTCAGCCTTAGAGGCCCCTGATAAAAGTAGGAGGAGGTTTGTGGGGTTGGGCAGAGATTATGATCAAAATTCCCTCTTCAGATATGCCTTGTGCTTCGTTCCTGTGCAGGTCGTTTTCGTCAGATTGAAGTGCTTACTACTGTGGCCAATGCTTTTTCTTCCTTGTATTCTCAAGTCTCTGGGACTCCTCTGCAGAAAATTGGTAGTATGAATTCAGTGTCTTCCAGCAAAGAGGCGTCCAGCCCTCCTCCTCTGAACCGCAGCAATACCGCCAGTCGCTTAATGAAGACCTTGTCAAAGCTCAATCTGTGTGGCACGCAGCAAGCTGACAGCAGCAGCTCCTCATGTCCTTCGCCTGTTGAGAAGGGGAAAAGTCCAGCTGAAGTAGGGAGTGAGGAAAATGATGTTAAAAATGAATCTAAATTGCCAAAATATCCTAAGAAGAAAGACTGTCCCTCTTTTTTGGCTACTGTTAAGGAGGAGATAGCCAGCAGTCAGACAAAGGCTGCGAACGCAGAGAGACCTGCGCACCTCCCTGCTGTGACGGATGGTGCCCAGGAGGGCTCTGTGCCCCCAGCAGATGGGCAGGGGGGCAGCTTGGCAAGTGCCCAGGACAGACCATGCGAAGAACTCGGCCTTTTGGACTCGCCAGGCCTCAGCAGCAGCTCCAGTACCTCTGACAGCAGTGTCCTGACACAGAGACTGTCCACAGCATGGCCAGGTAGAGACCCCTGCGCTCCCCTGGCAAACCCGTCTGTCATCAGCCTCATGCTGCAGCAGAAGGACTCCTTTGAGATGGAAGAGGTGAGTGAAGATTCGTGGCTTTCTTTGTGCACACAGTTTACATAACTCCCTGTCTGCCAGCACAGGAATGTTCCCTCCTGTGTAGTTGACAGTGTTTTCTCCAGAAATACTTTAAATTCTCTGAGTGTTGCACTTTCTCAGCAGTTGCAGACTGCTCTAATTGATCCTCTTAATGAAGTAACTTGGTGCTGCTGTTGTTCCTAAGTCAGTGGGAAAGTTCTCATTCTTTTTTTTTAAAAATCAAATTCAGGGAATTGCTATCACTGGCATAAGCCCGAGGAAGTTTTCCCTGTGTAAGTAAATCTAGGTTAGGCTTTGTATGCATCAAAACCTTGGGTGTTTAGTTTTTACTTTACTTTAATTGTTAACTAGAAATCAGTAGTTTTGTTGCCTAGAAGTAAATTCAGTTTATTAATTGATGTTGATTAAAGATAAATTTGTGGATAAAGCGGGAGTTTTGCTGCAGTGAAAGAAAGGAGGGGTTTTCATGCAGTGTGAGGTGCTTATCTTGTGCAACTTTTGGTTTTGACAACAACCTACTCTGATTGTTATCTGAGTTGATTTATTTGTTCTCTGGAAATGAGCACGTTGAAAGTCACTGTGACATGACTTCTGGCAATGGCTTAATTAGTAATTCTGTGCTAGCTGTCTTTTAACATCTTCAGATATGCAGATATCCATTTTCATATTGATAATTGTCCCAAAGGAATTTTAATTCTCAGGTTCCTGTAAGTAATTTGTTTATTAGGCTAGTAAACATCCAGCCTACAGATTTAAGAATGCAATTTTTGTATAGACTTGCAGCTTGAATTTTAAGAACTGTTCAAAATTCTTAAATGAGTAGATGCTTTTGGGGACACATTTCAATGTGACTGTTAAAAGTTCAGTTAAGTTTTTTGTCTATGTGAAATAGATATATAAAACAAAAGATATTGTGATTTCATTGGTGAAATGAAGAAAGCAAGTGGATAGAAAACCCCCAGAATTTTACAGCAAATGATGAAGTGATGATTTAGTAGATACTGTGTCTGGTGTCATATTTTCATGACAAGCTCTTCTGGATCAACTAATGCTGTAGCTGAAGGCACTCATTAAGCAAAAAAAGGTAATCAAGCCTCTTGTGGTTCCTAGCACTTGTTTATTCCAGTGCGTCCTACCCACATGTTGTGTGGCCATCTACTGAACCAGAACAAAGGACTAGTCCAGTTGAGAGGGGAAAAAGAAACTCAGTGTATTTGGATTTATTTCTTTTTCCTGGCTTAGTTTTCAGACAGATAATTTTCTTGATACAGCTTGTTGTGTAGCTACAAAAATGTTTGCATTGGCACAATTGGATGGGACTGAGCAGCAATGCATTTTGCTGCATATTTCAGAGGAGAAATCCATTTTTGGTACCTTAGGGCAAAACTGAAACAATTAATGTATTTTATATGCATGTGTGTATATTAAAAAGAGGTGTGGATTTTTCCTTCAGAGTAAATTGTGCTGTAAAGACTCGCTGAATTCTGTGCAAGTGCGATGTGTTTGCAAAGTTTTGGTTGCATGCTTTGTGCAGTGATGCCAGGCATAAACACAGCTGTTTTGGCAAGACAACACATGATGTGGGATGGGATTGTGGTGAATTTTTTGTTTATGCAGTATAGAATATACTTATCAACTGCCTACAGGTCCCTGGGAGGGAGGGATTCAGTTTTGCTGAAGGCATTTTAGAACAATTCCTGGCAGTATGATTTTATTTTTGTGTGTCTCTAAGCAGGGTGTAATGAACAATAAGCTGTATTAGAAACAGTGATGGTAACTCCTCCCCCTGTTTTCCCAGCTTGGCTTGGAGAGCATTCTTATGTATAAGAAAGATGACAGATATATCAAGGAAGTTCTTTCCAAGGCTTACGAATGCCTTGGAGGTTTGCGTGCCCTTCGGAAGTCTGTGGCTGTGAAGATAGCTAGTGTGGGAGTGAGTCAGGGCAGGATTTCCCCCAAACACCCGCTCCTGAGGCGGCCAATGACAGTCCTGAAGGTCACTTAGCAGCATGAATATTGGCTGGAGGGATGGGGAAGGAGCTTCTGTGGTGTGCTTGAGGAGCTGCACCGTGCTGTGGACACGGTTGGAATGCTGTCTCCCAGCCAAGGACAGGAGGGGACAGTGTTTAATTGACAAGAGGCTTAGCTTTTGGAAGGCTGTAAATTTAGCCATCAGAAACTGGGAGGTTTGAGAGAATCAAGAGACCTTTCCTGGAAGGCCAGTTTTATTAAAGTATCTGTAAGATTACTTGCTGTTCCTTGAAAAATAAAAAAAAAACCCAACTAAATTTTTTCTAATCTTAAATGGTGAGCCCCTTCTATGCTCCCCTGCACTTGGATGAAATAAGGATTTACCCTTTGGTACAGCCTTCATCTCCTAAAAGAACAGAAGCCACTTGGTTTATTGTGCAAAAGCAATGCTGCTCATTTATTAATGGTGAAAAGTTCAGTCCAAGTACTCCTCAAAACCTTTGTAACTAAGAAAATGCACCCTTGTGGCTGCTATACACATGATATCAATGCAAACATAAACTCTTCTTTAGACAAATACTAATTTTGGCTTATCAACATCAGTACAGATTTTTACTTTTTTAAGTTGATAAAAAATTGAGGTAAATTATTATTGCATGATAATTTTGAAACTGGGCCAGCAGCCCATTAGAGGGGAGGGTTGGGGATAGTTGGATGGGGGGGTTGTTCATGTAGACTTGCGTGTGATCCATTAGGGTTTTTTCTGGATCACACAAAAGCGAGAACATAATCTAGGTTTTGAACCAAACAAAGGCCTCCTTGTTGAGATTTTAGGCATATTCTTTTCATTGTTTGAACATTCCTCTGAGAACTGCTTTCTTAATAAGACTGTTTCACAAAGTTATTGAAAGGAATGATTCATTGAGTGATAGGATTCATTTTTATGTAGTTTTAAATTTCCCTGTTGAATGTGCATGGATCTGAATACATTATCTTCCTTTTCTGTACTGGAAGACATAAGAATGATTTCCACAAGTGGTGGCATGGGGAAATGTGGCGTAGGTTCTGGCTAGGTCTGGGTCCTGCTGCTGGAGACTGGTGGCTTGTAGGAAATAGCTGGTAGGGCAGCAGATGGCAGTCCATGTGTGCTGACCTCCTGATACATTTCTCTAAAGGTATTGTACTTGTTCTTTGTGTTCAAATGAAGGGCCAAGAGCCCTGACTGGAAAATAATGGTAGTGTAAAGGTGTCAGAGGTGTTTCCACACAGTAATTTTAGTGTTTTGTCAAAGAGGAACTGAGAGCTCTGTGTTGTCACAGGATGTGATTTCCAGGCGTGCAGTGGGTGACAAGAGGGGCATCCTGTGCTGTGGGTGGGAGGTGCTGCCCAAGGATCACTGTTCTCCTCCAGGAGCATTGCTGGATGCCTGATGAAAGTTGGTTCAAGGGGGTCACTGTTTGTTCCTTTGACCAGTATAGGCTGTTCAGCTGGAGGAAAAAAAACCACCAAAACCTCCTCGTGCATGTGCAGTGTGTATAGCTTAGGCATTCTTAAGCACAGGAATATATTCCAGCTGGCCTGACAAAATATTCATCTCCTTTTCCTGATAGATCCAGAGTACAGAGGGGGATCTACCTCACGTTTCAGCTACACACCAGCTAGCAGTGACCAAGTCAAGGAAAGGTGAGTAGACTGCAACTTCTGTGAGGACAGCAGACTGCTGGGTGTCCTTCCATCTCTGAAAGGCTGGTTCAGATATTTTAAACATCTAAAGTTTGTTTTCTCTCCAGAAATAAAAAAGACCTGGGTTTCTTTTTTAGCTAAATCACAGAACATTACTACAAAGTGGCAACCTAATTACAGGCAAGACAACAGCCCTATAACCTCATTGGCTGTTTTCACTTCTGTGTAATTGCTGATAGTTCAGATGGCCTGAAATGTTAATTCAGATTGTGTGGGATTTTTTTTTTCCTTAGTAGATCCTGTAATTTAAGATACCCATTTAAACTGAAACTACATTGTTTTAAACCTAAATTGCATGATACATGGTGCTTTTTCCTATGCACTACTGCTCTGTCTGCAGGCTGCCTGAACAGAAAACTAGTGTCTCTGCACCCACGTGGAAATTGTAGTCCCTCACATGGAAAATGCTGGGTACTGTCTGTTGTGGTTCACTTAGTTTGTGCTTTCATCTCAGATTCTTATTGATGTGTTTTATGGCTTGGGAGGGGGATAAAGCTGATTTTTAAGTTTATTTTGTGATTGTTACTTTGCCCAGTACGGGCAAGTGAAGTCCATTCTCTAGCTGATACATTTAATTTTGAAAGGACTAGAGCTTGTTGCACTTAGGGAGGCGCTTAGATGCATGCGATTGCTTGGTGAAACATGAATAGCATCTCTAGATACTTAAGAGAGACAGAAAAACCTGTCTAAAGAAACAGAGATCACCTTTATTTGCATGTACACAAATGAATTGACAGCTGTGTGAACTGTCAGCTGAACTGCATTACCAGGGTTGAGAGTGCCCTGGACTAAGTGTTGGAGGGTAATGCCTGGTTATTGGGGATACCTTGTGCCACTTGTTCATCAGTGTTCTGCACAACACAGCCTGGTGCTCACTGACCTTCCTCTGCCGCAAACACAGGCCACTAAGGATTGCCAGAAACCGAATCTCTAACTGCTCCCAGCACTTCCTCCTTAGCTGATTTTGAAGTTCATTACCACCTGCTTTACATGACTACATGAAAAGAGGTGTAGTCTTTATAGGGCAGGTCTCCTGTTTGCCTGGCCTCTCCAGCTTCAGGGGGAGCTTTTCAGAGAAAACCAAGTTAAGGAACCAGGAGCTGCAGTCAGGGAGGAGGAAAAAAAGATTTTTTTTTTTCGTTCTGTTCCCAGTAGTTATTTTACCCTCTTTTTCCACCACACAACAAAGGAAGGTGAGATGGTCCTGTGTGTACTTGATGAAAGGTACCAACAGTTCTAGCAATGGGACTTCAGTCTGACAGAAGCAGGCTGTGCTGGGTCATGTCTCCCAGGCACTGTGTCCCACCTATTTCTGAATACACTTTGCACAGATTAGTGGTGACACTAATCAGGCGGGCATTGCCTAGAGTTTTCTATGACTTACCTGACAAGGGTATCAATGCCTGCACATTTGCTAAAAGTTAGTCTGAGACCAGCATTTTATTTCATCTGGAAGATGCAAAACATTTAGGACTTGTTCTGTGTGGATTTCAGTCAAGTTGCCAAGAGGGAGAACATTTGATGGAGAATTTACCCAAAACATAAAAGAACTGTAGCCAACTTTTGTTTTTACAAGTTGTCCAACACGAGACAACGTAGAGGCCTGCTTTCTCAGAGAGTGGGTGTTCACCAAGTTGGAAGGCATCCAGAGTTAATGGTCACTTCTTAAAAATGCTGGCCATTGTGTCTGAATGTGAAATGCCACTCTCACTAGCAATCTCATGAGGTGGGATCAGCATGGAATTCAACCACAGGTCCTCTGTTGCAATGTGATTTCAATTGACAATCCTTATACAAACCCACCTTTTTCAGTGGCTTTGTCTCTACGGTGCATAAGCACCCATAAACAAAAGATTTGTTCCAGATGAATACTTCCCCTGAAGGAATACTTCTGTACTTCTTTATTTATGTGGTGGTATTTCTTTGTCAATTAATAGAGTTGGTGTTCTTCGGTACAGATTATTATAAACCTTGCATTGTCATTTTACACTTACACAGAGAGCTGTGGATGCTTTCTCTGAAATTTACAACGGTTTGTAAGGCATGTTAAGAGGGCCTTTAATAAGAAGTGAAGTATTCAAATAAAAAAAAAAGAGATTCACTTTCCTACTGAATTAGTCTGGTTGACTGTTGACTATTGTGGTTGAACAGTCTGCTGTTGCTTAGACTTGCAATTAAAGCATGTTTCTTATCTCAGTTTTTTTAGGAACACAAGAATGAAAAGCTTCAGCTAGTTTGCAAACATACAGCATTGCTGAATGTCCACTATAAAAAAAACATATTGCAAAGGTACCTGGTAGAAAGGTTTGTTAGTGCAAAACCAGAATTCTTACTGACTTATCATACAGCAGCACCTTCCATTCCAAAAAAATGCCCCAAAAGCAAGATAAATACAGGTACAATGCCTAGAGGAAAAAGTATTCTCAAGACACTGCAATTTGTGAGTGTCTGGTTGTTGGCATCAACATGGCTCTGTGAAATTTGAAGTAACCACAGACCTGTTTCTGTTTTGAAAATTTAATCCTTGAAAGGGAAGAAAGACACATCATCAGCACTTCCTGTCCTTAATATATGATTGTATTTATAGCTCTCTGTGGGTGCAGCTCCACAGCAGATCGGATATGGGGCAGTGAGAAGAAAACATCTGGAACAGATTTAGTATTTGTGGGAGTCTGCTCTTATCTGTCCAGATGCAAGGAAATCCCCAGGGTCTCAGAGTTTTTGCAGCAGGGCTCCCTGTTGGGCTGGCTTTGTTAGTGCTGGGGTGCAGGGTGTGATCAGTATGCAAAAAAGGGACAGCTGATATTTAATCCCATAATGAAATACTTTATAGTTAGGTTGTGAGGGTTAATTTAATAATTGTCTTATAAAATACAAAGTGCATTAGAGCTTTTCCAATAGTGCAGGTACAAGAAACATATGTTAAAGCTTCATGGACAGTTTCCACATATTTCTTGTCATTTCACTACTGATTCAGCAGAGATTCCAGCTCTTTATAATTTTTTACTGCATTTACATCATAGTGGTGTTGTGGAGAACCCTAAGAACTTGCCAAGACAAGGGTAAAGTGTGGTATCAGATGACTATTCAGAAAACATATTTGCTGATTTGCTTTAAAATGTTAAAAAAATCCCAGCAGCTCTGTAGCACAGAAAGCAAGGGATGACTGTATAAAGGGGATGTCTCCTTAGGTTGAACCAAGGCAGTTTGAATCTGTTCATACTCTGCCAGTCACTTACCATGGATAAATAAGGCCAGTGTCAATGTCTGCTCTGGCTGATCCCTTGCCTGGCAGTATCTGTCCTGTAAGGCTGTCAAAATATGTCCATGAATAACCAATGCTATAGAAGATTATCTGAAAGACTGAATTTAACTTTAGTACTGTGTCTCTGAGAAGCCCAAGGATTGATTTGAGAAAACATATACATGTAGTTTTCCTTTCTATAGCTGGAAAGGAAATACTGACTGAGAACGAAGCAGAAGGGCAGGTCAGTATTCTGTTGAGCAGTAATGAACTTCATGCACATGAAAACAGATGCCAGAACATGCACTGCTTTATCTGAACTAATGGAGATCTCTTCCCTAAGAGAGGCTAGGGCTTTCACCAGTAGTGTTTCTTTTCTCTTAAATTAAAATTCACCAGGTAAGAAAAGAGACAGAGGAGGCCAAAGTGTTTGGCAACAAAATTAGATAACTATTCACCTTGAAGAAGGTAACAGCTTCCCCCCAGCTTCAGCTATAATGACAAGCTGTTAATGGCATGCTCTTTCAGCTGTATTAATTGAATTGGGCAGTTAATAAGGTCCAGTTCTCAGGGAAGTAATTTCTATTGTCTTTACTGGGAGTTGGGTGGGGATGCCTGTCTTGAGGTAGAAAAGTTGTTGTCATCGCAGGATATTGTGGCTACCATGATAACAGAGCAGCAGCACAATTTGAAAGGCACTCCCTAAAAGCTGTGTGACATCATTGGTACAGAAGCTTAGTGGGCAGTTTGCCTCTGCTGGTGTTCACAGACTGTGCAGGCACTTACTTATTTCTGTGTTAGTAACAGGTTTATCAAAATTAATACTAAAAAAAATTAGTTGTGAATATCCAAGTTTTCATAATGCATGCCAGTGCATTGGTGAACTGGGATTAATTGTATGATGACATTTAACTGGGGCAAAATTCTCCATTGAGCCTTCAAGAAGATAGCAGCAAGCTCTCACCTAAGGCTCGAGGAGAAGGTGGCAGGGGTCTGGGGCTACAGGCCGCTGTAGTTACTTCCCATCTCCAAGATTTTATACTTCTGCTGAGATCTAAAGGTGAGATAAGGTTGTTGCCCAACTCAGGCTGAGTAAAATGTTTCTGGTGCCATAAGGTAAACGCTGCAGTTGGTGGGTGCTTCCTGTGTCCAGTCAGGAATAATATACATGCAGTAGTGTGCTGCAGAGCTTGCTGAGATCTCCCTGCAAAACTGCTTAGAGAGTGCAGTGCTTGCACCAGAGGAAATCACTCCTGGGAAGCACTTAGGGTTTTAGAGTCTCTTTGGGCTATTTTAATGCTTACCTAATGAAAGTAGAAAGGAACAAGCAAGAAGATCTTATCTCTCGTGTATAAAATGAGCCCTGGGAATGTGCTTTGGCAGATTGCCCATTGATGTGTCAGGGATGTTCTGCATTTGGCTGCTAACCCCAGTGGAGGACCCTCTCCAGCAGCTGGCAGAGTCCTGCACATGGCCCTCTCTGCCCATGTCATGCTGTCCCTTTGGGTGTGTGGGGTGGTGTAGGCTGGTAGGAGACCAGTGATCTTCAGTATCTCCGTGATCAGGAGAGGTGTAAAATCTGTACTTTTCAACACAAAAGCAGCTCTTCCACTGCCTGCGTGCGAATTAATCAGTGATGCAGTTTTGTGAAAGAAAAACTCCAATGGTGGCAATATCTGCAGAGGCTTTTTTCCACAGTGCAGGAAGGAAAAATGTAAAAATGGTTTCTCTACCACTGCTGCTTGACGTTTCACAAGTAGGGCTTTGGGTGAGAGAGATTTTGCTTGAAATAAACAAGTTTGTTTCTCTGTTTTGTTCAAAGTGGAAAGTGAAAAGCAATTGTATTACCCACTTAATGTTACTTTGCTGTAAAAGGAAAGCTTGTATTGAGTGTAATTGGTCTTGAAAGGCTGTGATTTGTAAAGTAATTACAGTTGGGTTT
Source organism: Dicaeum eximium (assembly GCA_013396995.1). Lineage (NCBI taxonomy): Eukaryota > Metazoa > Chordata > Aves > Passeriformes > Dicaeidae > Dicaeum > Dicaeum eximium. Next base: position 810,971 of record VWZP01009762.1, on the reverse strand, counting down.
TGGTTGTTTTAAGCAGATCAGCTGTTAAGGACAGCGAGTCAGCACTCTGACAGCAGTGGCTTCGCTGAGGACTCTACAGATTGTTCTCCATTCAATCAGCTTCAGGTAAGGTTCTCATCCTGTGCTTGAAATACTCCTGATTTGGGTGAAACAGTAAGGGAGGGTTCAGGAGGGATGTTGATGTTTGACTGCTACTGTGACCGTCAGTCTAGAGCCTATAAAATCATAATTTTCAGAGCTAGACCTGCTGAGTTCCTTACAGAACTGTGTTCAAATTTGAAAGCCTTTCTGGTAGGTTAATCTGGGTATACTTGGGACTGGAATAAGCTTGAAATTCAGTATGTTCTGTTTGCTGTTTCTGGTCTGTCTTTTCTCACTGTTGATTCCTCTCAGTAGTGGGTAGAGATTAAGATCTTGAAAGATTATAGTGATTCTGCTGATTTTTTTTTTTATCATTTTTGCCTTCCCACTGGCCTTGTTCTTCTCTCCCCTGCCCCCTGCATTTTTTTCTTTTTTCCTCTTGTTTTTAATTAACAACTGACAAATTAAAACAATTTCACACTAGCTTTACTGTGAAGATAGACTAATTTTACTTGATCTTGACCTTCCATGCTCTTTCTTGTTCCGGTTTGTTTGATCCTGGTCCCAGAAATTGCTGTGATGCTGACCAGAGACCTCATGTCTTAGGGAAAGCTTTTGTCCCAGCCTGGTGTTCAGGTGTCTGCTCAATACATATGCTTGCACAGCATTGTATCTGATATTTTGGAGGGCTGTTCTCCTGGTTCTCCTAAAACAGTAATATTCACACAGTAATAGCCATGATGTGATTGGCCTGTCAGCCAGTCAGAGAAAAGCCTTGAGCTGGATCCTGTCCTCAAGGCCAGCTATTCCTGGGACCTAGACCACAGCCCAAAGGAATAGATGGGATCCTGGTACCTCCGGCAATTTCATTTCTATAGCTTGTATCTGCTGAGCTGTTTCTTATGCTACCATATGCTCCTCTCTTGTGGCACACCAAGCATTCTAAAAGCTGTTGGCCAGTTACTAGGAAGGGTTTTGCACCCTCTCCATCGATCAGTGTTGCTTTTTCATTTTGGTATTGGAATTCTGGGTTTTCCGATTTAGTAGCTCTTCAACTGAGTACCAAAATAAAAGGCAAGACAGTGTTAGTCTTTGTCTGCCTTAAACATCAGCTTAATGCTTTCTAAGAGCAATAAAGGGAGTAATAATGAATAAAGGGATGAATGATCCTGAGTCCCTGCAAAGAGCATAAGCATCTGACATACTTGATACTTGTTGAGCTCTCTACAGAGCTGAGAATGCACTGAAGTTGACAGGCATGTTAGAAGGTGACTCAGAGGACAGTTGGTCACTCCTGATCTTTATGTTGGTTGCAACCTGATTAAGAGCCCACTAAAAGTATCCTGCAGCTAAGTACCCGTTCACTGGAATATTGCTGGCATTTATCTGTGTTGGCTGTAAAGGGGAGAGATTTTTCTGTTTTCTGTTATGCTGTTTCGAAAAGGTATATGGAGACTGCACGATGTTTGTGCCATGGAGTTGCTAGGCTCTCCTCTGCTACCTTCACTCCTTAATTCAGACCAAGTGCTGAGCTCAATTCAGAAAATATGGGTGAATGATGCCGCTAGGGGAAATGAGAACTTGGCAGCTGGTGAAGAGAACCTGTGAAAAGATGAAGGGCATACAGAGGAGTATATATTGTTTCTTAAAAGTATGGTAATTTAGTGCCATCTACTGTTAAATTATTGACTCTAGCACCCATAGCCTTCCTCTGAAACTCAGGAGAGAACTCAAAATTTGAACCATATTGCCTTTCATCTCTGACTTCCAAAATTAAGATTTCTGAGGGAGATTTTGACATTGAGGTAGGGTATTCTGCTGGGGCCTTTCATGTTACCAAAGAAGCCAGAATTCTCCATCCAAGTTCTTATGCCTTACTCATAATTGAACAATGTGATGGAGAATTAGGACACAGATAGACACACATGTAGCCCATGTGATTTCACCTGGACATTATCATGTTTGTTCATTTAGTACCTTTAACTTGAAAAACATCTGAACCTGCACATTCTTTCACAATAATTTATGGCTGTGCCAGTGAGTGCAATGTTAGGTATGTGCTTGTGAAGATGATGTTCATGGCTGAAATCTTCTAGATGGTTGGAGAAGGAACTATTGCCTGACAAACATCATAAGTAATCTCTGTAGAAGGAACTAATAATTAATATCTGAACCTGCACATTCTTTCACAATAATTTATGGCTGTGCCAGTGAGTGCAATGTTAGGTATGTGCTTGTGAAGATGATGTTCATGGCTGAAATCTTCTAGATGGTTGGAGAAGGAACTATTGCCTGACAAACATCATAAGTAATCTCTGTAGAAGGAACTAATAATTAATATCCTAATGGCAGTGAGAGCTGCAGAAAGTAGAGATGGGAAAATTTCTAGTTCATGCATCGACTGTGGTAAATTTCCAAGAGTGTACTTTATGCCACATACTCTTAGGGAAATGTCTTGCCCACTCGTAAATACAGCATCAGTCAGGCCACCTTCAAGAATATGCTTTACAATGAATAGATCTCCTCTTTTTTCCTTTCTCTTAGATGTTTTTACTGCCATTTGTTACCTATTAAATTAGCAACTCCCTCATTTATGTGCTCTGGTTTAAACTGTGATTTAGAATGAAAGGGGAAGAAGTATCAGGAGAAAGGAAGGATGGGCTAATAGTACCAGATGTGGTCTTCAACTGAGATTAACATCCTAATGTGATATTCTCAGTCTTCAACAATTCTTTAATTAAACAGCCTGAGTTTATGGGCAGACTGGCTTTCCCATTCTTGGTGGTGTCCTGTAACACAGTTTCACTACAGTCTGCAGTTCTCCTCACTTCTCTGTGTACATTTCCTGGTGCTGCCCTTCATTTCAGTGTTGGGAACTTTTATAAATGGGAAATGCTTTGTACTATGACCCAGCTATCTGTTTGTCATCACTACCAAAAATAGTAGCATTGTATTCTTCTTGCTCTTGCTCTTTTGCCACTTCTGTTCTTCTTACAATATAGAATTTATTGTCAAATCAAAGGAAGGCATGAAGAATTTTCTCTTTAGAAAAATAAAAACCTCCTTTTGGTGCCATACTTTGTTGTACTACTAATGTATCTGATACTATGGTTTCTTTGTTCTATTTCACAGTTTTTCTTGCACACTAAGTGCATTATTCTTTCTGCTCCCCACCCCAATGCCTAATGAAGGTGTTCTTGGATTCGTGGCCTGACTCCTGAGAAGGCAGTAGTGGAGTCTCCAGTATGTTCACTCCTTTGCTGTCTCATATCTTTCCCAGGTTCAGGAGTCTTTGCAGGGCATGGGAAGCAGTGCTGACAGCTGTGACAGTGAAAAAACTGTGACATCGCACAGTGAGGAGCAGAAGACACCGATAGGCAAGGAACTGCCCTGTTTTGAGAAGTTTGAAGAGGAGGAGGAGGAAGATGATGAGGATGAGGATTATGACGATGATGAAGAGGATATTATCTCTCAAGTAGAGAGACGAAAGGTAGGGGCATCTTCTGATAGCAGAAGGAGTGAAGACAGAAAAATTAGCGACTGTAGGACTGAACAAAATCAAGGGCAAGAAAGCAAGTCATCTCATATATCAGAGACAGTCCAAGGAGAGGTCAGCTCTAAAGAGGAAGACATTTCCAGTGAGCAAAAAGAATCAGACCTGCTGGAGGAAGGCTGTGTGTTTGAGTTTCCTCAGTATCACACACACCATATCCTCAAGTCGATGCAGTCTCTGGAAGGTTGTGGCTCCTCCACATCATCTGTGGACAAAGTTCAGGTTGCCTTGCAAAGAGCTGAGATGAGGATCATCAGCTCACCTGACTCCAAGGCCAGGTGCACTCTGCTTAAGTCGAAAGATCTTCTGAGGAAGCAGAGACTCTGGTTTGCTGAATCAGGCTATCCTCTAAGGCGGTCTCAGTCTCTCCCAACTGCATTGCTGAATCCAGTGAAAGTGGTGTCCTCTGTGAATGTTCAGTTAACTCCAGGAAAAGAGACTCTCTGCAGTCCTCCTTCTTTCACCTACAAGTACACACAAGTGGAGAAGGACAAGGAAGCAGCATCTGAGAATGACAGAAGTGAGGATGAGGCAGCCTCCAGCTCTCCTGTGTGCAAATCCACACTGTTTATTGCACCTTCATCCTCCAAGAAAGAGGTTCCCCAGGCTGGGCCCAGCAGGCTGTCTGAGGAGCTCAGTCCCACCAGGGTACAGAGCTGCCCCCTGCACATGCCAGCAGCCATGTCCCGGTCCACGTGCTCCCTCCATTCCCTCCCCACGGAGTGGCAGGACAGGCCACTGTGCGAGCACATGAGGACATTCAGCACCCACAGTGTCCCAAGCATCTCTGGCTCTTCCTTCAGTGCCATGCTTTCCCCCTTCAGCTGTCCCTTCTTTCCAAGGCATGGAGTTCCTCATCGTCCTCCTGCCATGAACCCACCCTCCACTGTGGAGATGCAGCTGCGCAGGGTCCTACATGACATCAGAAACTCTCTGCAGAACCTCTCACAGGTAAGAGCAAGCCCAGTTTTGCCCCTGGACAAAGGGGCTCCTTATTTTATCCTTACCAAACCAAGGTGATAATCTGAATATTCCTTTGTGTAGTTCAACCAATCAGGAAAAAAAAAGATATTGCTGCTGTTTTAGGAGCTTCTGTTTAAACAGGCAAGTTTAAAGTGTTCAAAGGTGGGAGTTTCTGCTTAGATATTATGAAAAAGTTTTTCACCCAGAGGGTGGTTGAGCACTGGAACAGGCTCCCCAGAGAAGTCACAGCACCAAGCCTGATGGAGTTCAGGAGGCATTTGGGCAATGCTCTCAGGCACATGGTGTGACTCTTGGGGTTGCCCTGTGCAGGGCCATGAGTTGGACTTTGATGACCCTTGTGGGTCCCTTCCAAGTCAATATATTCTATGATTCTGTGATCATCTTTTCAATGCTCCACTTTTTTTGCAATAAATGTTTTCTTGTTGCAGTTGACCCAGACTGATTTTTTTTGCCAGTATTTTTTATTTTTTAGCTTTTATGGATATTCTTGAATGGAAGGGAGGAGTCTTTATCAGCTATTCTTTATTTTAAGATGAGAATAATTAGCTTTACATTTAAAAATGCATATTTATAGAATCACAGAATGGTCTGGTCAATCCTTTGATTTCTCTTCTCTTTGACATACTTCTCATCCAGCTCTTAAAAATATATTTCTTTCCTTACAAATCACAAAGCTTCAATGATGATGTCAGTAATTGATCTCTCTGTGTTTCTGTGCTGTTTCATGCCAATCTTTTTCACTTACAACTCTGGAGCTAGGCAACACGTTCTTGATACCATCAGTCTTTTTTTAAGAATTGATTTTGTCAGAGCGTGTGAAATTTTGCCCATCTCATCACTCAGAGAAGAAAAGCTTGAGAATGCAAGCACATAAATGTTACCAATTTCTGCCACACCTTCTGCTCCTCCTCTCCTGATTGCCAGCTGTTCCTCCTCTGCTATGCTGGTTCTGCTATTTTCTTAGGTAGTGATCCAGCTTAGGATCCTGCAAGCTCCTGCAGGAGGCTGTGTGGGCAAAGCACTTACAGGCTCTGCTCATTTATGTATGAACACGTGAATACTATTCAGCTGTAGACTTAAAATTTCTGTACATTTAACCCAAGAGCAAACATGAGCCTGGCTGCACCATATTACAGGTGGGAGGCTGTAGTGGGCTTTTTTGGGCCCCTGTTATTTTATTGATTTTGCCACTTGTCAGAAGTTAGAGGTGGGTCCAGTCTTCCTTTGATTCTATCAGCTGGCCCTGCTTCTCAGAGAAGATTTGGTGCTGTGACCAGCTCTGCAGCAGGAAGCTGTGGTCACCTGTGTTTTAAGTCAACCGTTGCTCAAGGTGGTGCTCATGGTGTGCCTGGGAGAAAGTGTTTGCAGAACTTCACCTTCTCTAGAGAATTCTCTCACCTGTACCAATTGCAGCCTTGATCTGTGTAAGGTTACAGTGTGCTCAGTACTCCTACCACACATACCATGCTAACTAAACCTGCTGAAAAAGAAGTCTCTGTGATAAATCCAGTACTCAAGGTGGTTCAGTCAGGAAAAAAAAAGGGTGTTGGAGGGGATAATAACATCTAGCCCACTTGTTCTTCTTCCAGCATATTTTGTCTAAACTAGTTTCATTTTGGGGGCTTGGTCCTTCTCACAACAGAGATTGGTTTCCTACAGTAGTGCAGAGATCATAGCATACTCAATGGCTAAAGAAAAAGTAGAGATGTTTAAATATATGATTCTGATTTTAAGAAGGAATAAGGAGGAATAGATAAGTTGCTGATAGAACAGGGAACGGAGAAAGCTGGCAGAGGAAAAATAAACCCAATCCCTTGATGTGATCATATTGGAACAAAACTTTTCTATATGAATGAACATGCTTCAGATTTTCCATGGCATATCAATAGTCCTTTGAATTCTTTCAAAATTGTATTGGACAAGCTGTCTTTTTCATGTCTGAGAAGGTAAACATTTTTGCTATTTCCGCTGTTCTTTGTTGTGCTGTGTCTGTACATGTAACAAACCCCTGGATTTAATCTGTTTGCTCCATATGTTGTTGCAATGTGCAAATAGAAACTCTTCAGCAATCTTGTTTTCACGTGAGATCATTAGCAAGCTGGGGTCTTTGGATGTAGGCAGCATAGTGAGATTAAAAACCAAAATGAACAAGAATTTTCCCAACTAAGGACTGAAGAAAATCCCGTGACAAATTTGGCTATAATCATGATTTCAAAATTGGTTTCAAAATGGGACACAGTTTCATTTGCTCAGTGCTGGTTTTGGAATTGTTCTTTTTATCATTAGCTGAGACAATTGAGACTACTAAGTTTTCAAGCATAAAATGCTTTGTGCAGAAAAAGTTAGTTTTTAGATTTTATTCTACTCACTGTGTCAGGCAGGATTAATTTGGCTTTTCAACAGCAGCATACTTGCATTGCTGAGTTTTGGTGCACGTGTCAGTTAAGAAGTGGTGCTACCATTTTGGAAGGTTGCCTATTTGCAACACAGTATTTCCATGGATTGCAGAAATCTCAGTGCCAGAAAGGTTGTGTCTTAACAGTGGCTGCTTTTGGAGTGTCTGTGCATTCGAGAGGATGCCTTTCCCATTTCCAATTGTTTGTTTCTTCCCCCTAGTACCCAGTGATGAGAAGTCAGGATCTCTCAGCTGCCACTGGTTACACTACTCAGAGATCATCCGTTCTACCTCTCTACGAAGTAAGTGACCCTGTTTACGGAGTGATACTGAGTCAAAATAAAATACAAAATAAAAGAAACATCCTAAATGTGTCACAGGTTGTGCTAACTTTGGGCAGTTCCTTGTCTTTGTTCTCAAGAGAGAGCTTCCTGCAAATAATGTTAAAAAGGAGTTAATCTAAATACACTTTCATGTGTTTGCTTGTACGATACAGCTGAAAATGCTGTTTGCTTGAGTCATTTTGAAGGCACAACATGCAGCTTCCATCATATGCTGAAGTTGCTGGGGTGCTGTTAACGGGTTCATCTGGGCAAATGTGTTTACAGGATCCAAACTTAATTTAATTCATTTTCCCAAGTAACTAATTATTATATTTTTATTTCCTCAGAATACTTTCCAGGAGCTACAAGTGGTGAGGAGAAATCTAAATTTATTCAGAACACAAATGATGGATTTGGAATTGACTATGTTGCGTCAACAGACCACAGTTTATCAGCACATGACAGAGGAGGAAAGGTAAAACGATCTTTTTTAAAAAACAAAAAAAGAGAAAATACTCTGGCATATCAGAAAATGTGTTACTGCCCTTGAAATCAGCAAGAAATATATTAGTTTCAATTCTAACAGGGTTGGAGATGAGTTTTTGCCACGATCTTATTTACTCTTTTCTTTATACACCTTCATTCTAGAGTTTTTTACTCTCTGTTTCTTCCAATCTCTATTTCTCACTAATTTTTTTTTCCTGCATCCTTTCTCCAAAGTGATTCTACAGCTGCAGATTTTAAGGGTTGTTATCGTAGGATACTTGAACATAGGATATTGCAGGGGAAAAAGTCTCAAAGATTTGATTTTAGATCACTCTCATCTTTGTAGGTGTAAATAAAGAATGAACACTGTAGTATTTAGGTGCTTTTCTAGCTTTCAGAGGCTACTCAGCAGGCTACAGATGCCATTCATATTCTGGCTCCATGTGGTTGTGCTCGCCAGGAGTTGCGGTAGCAGCAGATCTGGGACAATTTTTAAAACTGATTATATATTTAGTTTAGTTGAATCAGCTCTTGGCCTATCACTTTGAAAGTAAACATGTTTGAAATCAATTGGCTGCCTTAGACAGTGGCTTCCTGGCCAAAATGTAGCTCTGAGTGCTGGGGAATCTATAACCACTCTGGAGAAGTAACATGCGATTACTGCATTACTCTGTGGTGCCTGTTCTTACCAGTTTTAAATTGCAATTGGTTAGATATATGTAGAAATACAGTTTTCTTCTGCATTTAAAGCTAAAATTTTTGGAGAATGTTCTGTTGTATGCTGTGTTGTTTTGTTTTTCTATGGACTGATGCATATTTTGTATAAATGGTAAAGGACTTCAATGCCATGTAGGCATTCAGCTAACTTTTCTGTGTTCTGCTTTGAATTCCCTTGTATGAAGTCCTTTATTTGAGGCACTGTCCTGCTCAGTCACATCTTTGCAGCTGAGTGCAGTGAATGCTTTTGTTCTTTTTGTGCTGGCCTTGCCGTAGATTTGAAGCTGATCAGCTGCAGAGCCTGAGGAAGTCTGTCCGCATGGAGCTGCAGGAGTTGGAGATGCAGCTGGAAGAACGTCTGCTTGCCTTGGAAGACCAGCTCAGAAGTCTGCACATGTCATCACCTTACAGACCTCAGGCACACATAGTAAGTATTAGTTTTGCAGCAACATTATGTTTTTTCTCAATGTAATGTTCATCACAGAGTTGCAGAATAGTTTGGGTTGGAAGAGACCTTTAAAGATCATCTAGTCCAACCCTCCTGCAATGAGCAGGGACAAATAATAACTCAACTGTTACAGCTCTTAGAGTGGGATGGAATCTAATGGTGTATTATCAGGGGTCATATTTTCTCATTTTCAGTCAGTATTTTGTCTTGGGAAAAGGTGTGTGACTTTCTTGGTGTTAGTACATACCTTGTGGGGTTTTAGGGCAGAAACAGGCAAACCTCTTCTGTCAGTGCTTTCTTCTTTCTCCTCTTCATGACCCTGAATTTTCACAGTTCTGGTAGCTAGGGCTCACATCTAAAATCCTTGGAGGATGGCGATGGGCTTTCTGGATTTCTCCTACACTGATTTTCTTGAGAGATGAGGGCAGAGAGATGAGACATTCGCAGTGTTTCTCTCCCAAGAAACAGAGTCTGCTTTCTCTCTAGCTCTGCCAATCCATGGGAACAAAACCCAAAAAACAAACAAAACAAAAAACCAAAAAAAACCACCATACCACAAAACCCCCCCTCCATACAAAAAACCCTAAACCAAAACAAAAAAAAAGGGGAAAATCCCATTGTCATGAGATTTTTCCTCCGTTGCCTTTTGTAGCTCCTTCAGATGAACACATGGCTCCCTGACAAACAGTGGGACAAGCTGCACTCCCACAAACACTCCCCAAAAGCACAAGAAGGGGGATAAAAGGCATTTTGCTGTGTTTACTGGTGGCATGGCAATATACTTTCTCTTATTTGTCACTCAGCAGAAGATTGTTCCTCTGGTTTTGTGCTGCAATTCTGTCATCAGCTAAACAAAAGAGGAGCAGACAAAAAGTGTCATATGTTCTTCCTGGGTTTCATCTATCTTTCTTAGCCAATCCTCTTCTGTAGAAGCAGCACAGGCCACATCTTTCTCTTCAGTATTTTGTTGTGGGGAAAAAAAATGAAACCCATGAACAGGAAAATATGTTATTACTGTGATCTCAAGCCAAACTTGCATTCTTTTAACCGTATAAATATCTTTCTATTTGTAAATCCTTTTATAGAAGAGGGCCAGCTTTAAAAATGACTGAAATTAACTTTCTCCAACCAGCTCCGCTTCCTGTTTCCAACTCTCTGGTTTTACAGAAAGTTGTCTGAGATGCAGCATGTTTATATACTAGCTTCTGAGAGCTCTAAAAAAGTCCTAAGTGCATTAACTTAACATAATATTTCAGGGTATGTATGGAAGCAGAAGTGCTGATAATCTGTCGTGTCCTTCTCCATTGAACGTCATTGAACCAGTAAGTAAATGTTGTGTACTCTGTGTTTTACTGATGAAAAGAACCAGGAAGGCTTTACTTTAAAATAAAATTTACTTTAAAATAGGTTGCAGGAGATTATTTGACACATAATTTTAGAAATACTTCACTCCCTTAAATAGCTTTGTTGAAAACAGCTGCAATTTTCCTTAAACAGATTTAACTATAGGTCTGTAAGTTGCTGTAGAGTCTTGTTAGCTTTTAAGAGGAATATGTAGAAGCGAGATGTTTTTTCATTTAATTGATACAAATGGTGGTACTACCTCATGAATTTTCTAGGGAAAACTATTTTTTATATTTCTGCGCATTTTCTGCTACTGAAAATAAGGAGTTCAAAAACTGCAGAAAGGAAAGAACAAACAAATGAAAATCAAGCCCTTACGTGTGTTTCTGTCAGTGGCTCTGGCAAGATGTATACGTATTGCAAAAGTCGGTGGCTTGGGGAAGAGCCACAATTTTTATTTATGTTGGCTTTAAAAAGGCACATTCCTTTTCATGATCCTATTTGTTTCAGTCATAAAGGCAAAGGATATCTTTATTTTATAGCCCTATTTGTTACATGGAGGGAATGAGTAAGGGATTAAATAAATAGCAAGAAAATGTAGTTTTGTCCGTATGTGACTTTTTTGTATGCTTATTCAGGACTTTCTTTTCTGAATCCTTAGGTCTCTGAGCTTATTCGAGAGCAGTCGTTTCTGAAGTCTGAACTGGGTTTAGGACTGGGAGAGCTTGGACTGGAAACTCTCCCAGCAGAGGGTACAGAGTCGGTGTTCTCCCATGGAAACTCGGATTCGTCCTCAGTGTGCTCTGGTCACACAGGTCGAAAAGCGAAGAGTCAAAGCAAGAAGTTGTACCGAGCCTCAGTTGCCTTAACACCAACTCCCCCGGTGAGAGCAGGCACTGGACAGCCAGCGGAAAGCTCTGAGGAGCTTGCAGACTCCAAGCCAGAGGTGGAGCACAAACTTGAAAAGGTCCCTCTCATGCCTTCAGTTGATGAACTCCACAAAGCAGTGGAGCAGGAGGAGCTGCAACAAGTCATACGGGAGGTGAGGAAGGAGGGGCTGAGATCTGGGGTGTTTGAACTGAGTTTACTGAAACCAAAAGACAAGGCTGGCTGTTACTCCTGTCCACTGAGGTTTTCTCTTCCCTCTCCAGCCAAGGCTCCATACTGTTCCTGTGCTGTGTCTGAAAGCTCAGAACATGTCACTAGGTGTTGGAGCCACAGCTGTGTTTATGTGCAAAATGGTGGATGTTTTTTCAGTGATAGTGGTTAGCATGTAAAGTAATAGCTAAGTATGGCTGGGAAAGAACTTGCTGTCTCTCCTACTTGGTTAAGCAGCAGTATTTTCAGATTCCCAAGTGAAAATTTTTTGTCGTGTTTGCTTGCTAAAATGCCAAACTGGATTTCATTTGAGTGGTGAAATAATGTTTCTGAAACAATGGTGTAGTAAATGCTAAGCATACTTTCCCAGTCCTTCCACCCCAGCCACTAAGGACTATAGGAATGTAAGGGAAACAGGCTGAAGGCAGGTGGGAAGTTATTTCTGAGTGATTTTAGACCAATTGTATTGGACTAGTTTTTGTTGGCAGTCAATGAAAGTGAGGAGTGCTTGGTTATTTTTCCTGTGGGCCAAGTTAAGAAACACAACTAAAACTATGTGTTTTGTTAGTGGCATGACAGAAAAGCTCTCTGGCAAGTGATATAAATGGGGAAAGGAAGCCAAAGAAACTACTTGTTCTAAAAAGAAGTGCCTGTGAAAAAGTGGAGTGAACTTTGCTCTGAATACAGAAATCGGAATCGAGAACTTGTGGATTTTATTCCCTCTTCTTCACAAGAGAAGAATTACTTAGTCTTTAGCCAAGGGTGACTGAAGCTTCTGTATGGCTCTGCCATAGACCACTCAAGACTAGGTAAGATGTCATGCTTAGAAATGTACAACAGGCCAGGCTGTAATGCCATGGTACCTTCCAGGTCTGCTTGTGTGGAGGCTGTGGATAATTGGAACCAGCTTTACCTTAGCTTTGTCTTTTGAAATGGATGAGATGCAGGCCACTCATCAGAAGAGTGGCACATGAGATATGTAGCACATCTTGCACTGTGCTTCTGATTCTGCAGTGAAGCCAGGTTGTGGCCCTTGTATCCAGGCTGTCTGTAAAAATCCACGTCAGGGCAGTGGTGTCATGGTGGAGGGTTGCTGAAGGAGAAACTGAGATAGGAAGAACTGTAATTCAAAAGTACTACAAAAGCAGCAAAGAAGAAAAAAAAGTGAGCTGAAGTCAAAGGACAGAATTATTTCAGTCAATATTTTTTCTGAGGTTAGCCTCTGTGAAAGTTCCTCTTTAGCTTCATTAGTTGATAGCAAATAAAGATGTGTACTCTTTGCACAGAGATTGTTATATTTGGGTTGTGTGGCACTGAGGACATTGTAATGCTGAAAGAATCCACACTGGACTGAGAGGCTACTATTCAAAGTTGAGTAGTCAGCAAACAACCGAGCTTGACTCACTTTGTGAATATTTGAGCACACAGAGAGATTGTTCCTCAGTTTAACTTCATTGGCAGTGGCTTCTGGATCGACTGAAGATGCTCAGCATGAGGAGTTTTGCAGGTCAGAGTGGAGATGCATTGGGTCAGAGCACCTGCTAGATTTTGCAGAACCAGAACATGCTATTAAACACATATCAGGAAAATCTTTATTATTTCATAAGAGTTAAAACAGAGCATAAATTGAAATAACGCCTTGCTTAAATAGCCTTGTTGTTAGCAAAGGAATTCCAGTTTCATTGTCAAAAGGAAGAAATCTGGTAGGATGCATTCTTGATGTATACACTCACAAATATTGAACCCTTGCTTATTCCTCCTGTTCTCTGTAGCTGCCTGACCTTGTGCTGGGGAGAGAGAAGCCAGGCAGTGGGTGTGATATGCCTGGGTGGGCTGTAATGCATGTGAACTTTGGCCTGTAACTATTTGTTCCATGAAAAAACCCATGGTGTTAACTTTTGGCATTAATGGACTAACTCCCACGGAAAAACATTCAGCAAAATGAAGTGTTAAAATAGCAAAGAGTAGCTCTCTTGATGAAATACAGCCTGGCCTCCATAGGATTATCACATGAAGTACATCCTGCTTGAGTTGTGTTAGTCACAATGTCACTAGGAGGGCCACCAGGCCCTCTCACTGTGCTCTTCTCCGGTTTAAAAGATGTACTAGCTTAAAGCTCTTTCTGCTTAAGAGCAGTGGAAGTTTTGATTTTGCTAACAGTTCTTCATTATAAATGACATTTAATGAAGTTACGCTTTAAGGAAATGTATTATTTTCCTGTCAACATCTGCTTTAAGAGGCTGTAATGAGTCTTAATGGGACAGAGATGGTCTGGCAGAGAATCATCCTTTTTCCATTTTCTATTCAAATCCATGTTAGCTCAACATCCCTCAAAATGTCTGTAGGTTGTTCATGTGTGCAGGTATTGGGTTCCTCATCTTACTGTCTTGAGCATAAAATCTCTCCGGCTGCTGCCATGAAGAAGTGGCACGGGAAGAAAACAGAGTAGGAAGCAATTCTTTTAATTATAGAAAATGTACTTTAAGATCAGAAATATAAGCGCTGTGAAAAGCCTCGTTCCCATTTTTTATTAGTAGGTGAAGAGCACCAATCTCCAGATTTGCCAAAAGTGGTACACTTCACTCTCAATCAGTTCTTTATTTAGCAACAACATAATACTGCAGTAATGGTAATTCTTTTCTAGGAAGAGAGGTCCTTGGCTTACTGTTGTAAAAATGAGTGTGATACTGTGTTTTAAATTCAGTATTGAGTATTGGTGTTGTATCAACATAGTAAATGTAGCATAAATGAGTTGTTCTGTCATTTTACAAATGATAAATTTTTCATTCACTTGCTAAAAATAATTGGTGGAGCTTTCATTGACTGCTTTTCTGACTTTTGTACAGAGGAAGCCGTGGCAGTGGGCTGTGCCCTCTGCAGAGCAAATAGAAGGTGCACCTTGCCCTCAATCATTTATAATGAAAAAGGCAAATATTGGTCACGACACAGACGTGGTACTGAGTCACTGCAGGAGCCACTGCTGCGCTCACCACACAGGAGTGACCTTGCTGAGTCTGGAGGGGGGAGGAAGCAGAGGCTGTGGAAAGAGGCAGTGGAGGGTGGCCTTGTTGTCATCCAGACAGGAAGGTGAGAAGCAGAGGGCTCAAATAATCAAGGTCAAGCCAGAAGCTGTTGGAAGAGCTGAGAATAAAACAGGAGCTGCTTTGCTTCCAGTCTCTACATTGTTACAAGACTGTCTGTCATACTAGATCATTTACTTGCTAATTTGGGAAGCTTTTACGAGCTTTTTTTTTTTTTTTTAAAGTTAGGTTTATTTTTGTCTGTCTGTTGAGAGAAGGGTACAGAATGACTGTTTTGTAGCACACTCACAGACCCACCCCATGAGATGATGAAGAAGAAAGGTGGAGAGAGCACTTGGGGCTCTCTTATGCCTGCTGGACAGTTGGGGTGCTCTGTGCAGGCTTCCCTGTGCCTACGTTTCTAAATCCCAAAGCCCTTAGTGTGCTGACAGATGTTCTAAAGCTTTGTACACCAGTGTGTGCATCAGCATAGACATCCTCTGGGCTTTCAGCTGCTGGTGAAACGGGCCCTATTACACAATGGCTTTTCTTTTGTCTGGTAATCAGCAAACAAGCCAACTGGAAACCTGTTTCCCAATGATATTGTAGTCTCTGTATTTCTGCTTGATGCAAAGTAGTAATGAAACGAGGAACTTTGCCACACTAATGGTTTAGGGATTGAGTTGCCTGCCAAAGAGAGCACGTGATATATAACCTGCTGCTAATGCTGCTGCCACCCTTCTGACGTTGTTGCTTAATCCTTTTGACGCACCAAGAAAAGGGAAGACTGACATGAAAAGGAAAAATGTATTGCTTAACTGGGATGCTGAGTGCTTCTGTGTGTGACCCTGGGCCAGGCTCTGGCTCTTAACCTTCTGCACCCTCTCACAGTTGTTGAACTGTGTCCTTGGAACTGCATCTGACTTGTCCCTCCTGAAGACCATCCAAAAAAAGAAGTCAGTGCCAAAGATTTCTTGTACTTGCAAGAAGCCTGTATTGTTTTTCTTTGTCACACCCTGCTCCTTTCCAGCATAATATGCTCTTGTAGAACTGTGTTTTGCCTCGTTTTCTCCTTTGTTTTCTCTACTGTAGCAATCAGTGCTCTGCTCTTTTCTTGTTGTAGCCTCAGCCACACTCACATGCCTGCTACTAGAAACTCCTAGGTATGTTTTATATAAAACTTAATTGGTAAATGCTTTGTCACAATCCTGTGACAAATAGCCTTCACTGGCATAAATTAAACCCCAGTGGCCCATTGATGATGTGAGCAACTGCTGAAATTGTCTTGTCTGCTGAAAATATGCAATTAGGTTTTTTCTCCTTTCGAATAATTTGAAAACAACAGCTCATGTTCATGGACTTGGACCTGTTGTACTGTGTAATACATTTGTGAAGGAGATCAGTCCTGCCTTCCTTTTCAAGAGAATAACAGCTTGTCAAAAAGTAGTGCATTTGGGATGCTTTTGATGTATATATTCCTAAAATGTTTTTCTTCAGAACTTTGCATAGTTCTTTCCCTAGCATAAAACCAGATATCCTAAGTGTAAAACATAAATATATTTACCATCTGGAAATATAGAATTAGTTCAATTTTAGTTTATACAATTTGCAAGAACTTCAGAATTACTTAGTTATTTTTCCATTCTTTTAATGTTTTTCCAGTCACAGTTTTGAAAGTTGAATTTTGGTTGTGCATATTGGTAGTGTCAAACATATCTGCAATATCATTTAGTTTTATCCATTGGTTATATAAATTACTGACCTTTAAACTTTGGCTAATCCCTTTCAGATCAAGGAATCTATTGTTGGTGAAATAAGAAGAGAAATAGTAAGTGGATTGTTAGCAGCTGTGTCACCCCAAAGCAGATCTGCAACTGCAAAACAAGATACACAACCATGAAACTGGTACTACAGGTAATCTTTGGGGATCTGCAAGAACCAGATTTTATTTTTATTTTAATTGTATTGAATATCATTGATAACTTATACCTTGCTTGTTTGCATTTTCCCTTTGAAACATAAGTGATCAAAATTAAAGTTCATTAAATACAAAGAATACTGATAGTCCTTGATAGATTTGAAAAATCAACTGGTTTGTAGTTTGACCCATTCTACTGACAGCTTTCATATAGTGGTCCTTGACTTTTAGTTTCAGTGTGCTCTGTGATGACTTTTCGTGTGAATGCATCATGCAAGAGGATTTCTTAAGTTTGCCTGCCTTAGAGATGAAGAGTATCAAAATAAATACTCAAACATAACAAACAGACTTCCAGAAATCTAACTTAGGTCTTCATCTTCCTTTTTTTCCTCTAAGGTTGTATGTGGGCGGAAGTGCTGTGGGATTCTGCTTTGGGCAGCGCCCACTGGTGAAAGTGTCAAGTTGGTTTTGCTTCAGGAAGTGTTGAAGCTGCTGAGATGGGCTACTGTGTTTGGCGCTTGGTTCTCTGATGTGGACCTCTCCTTGGGTTCATCTGTAAGGACTTAGACACTTTAACATTACTTTCCTTAAAGCATCAGCAAAACTGTGTCACTCTGAAAGGTTTTGTATTTATTTGTATGTCCCTGTTGTAAATTTTTATGTAGCTGATTTCTTTGTCTAATGATGCATTGTGAAACTTGAAGATTTCCAGACGTAACCAATTTATAAATAACACGTACACATTCAGCCTAGCTTTTTTTTTAAAAATAGGAAAAACCCCACAACAACCCCTCCCAAAACACTGACCTCTATGAGGTATTTATTGTGCAATAACTGATCCACTTTAAGAGCTTGAAATAACCAATAATGGTTTCCACTGCTGTTACTTAGTGCCACTTCAAAAGAAGGAAACAATCCTGTTATACAAATTGCTGTTAATTCTTGGGGTGGTTACTATTAGCAGAGTGGTAGAATGACATGAGGTTACTCTTAAAACTACTTAAAGTTCTGACACTGAAAGCCTTATCTTTGTGTAGAAGACAACTTTTAACTAATTTTATTTGCTTCCTTACTGTTTGCTCATCCCTTTATAGGAAAGTGCCTTATTTAAGCACTGGGGTGTTTTTTTTTGGTGTTGACTACTTGCAGTCATACCAAGAGAAGTTCTGCTTCATATTAACCAAAATGCAATAAAAATGCTATCTTCTAAAAGCAATTAGGATTTGCAACTTGGAATGCATGAATGACCTTGCTTATATATGGGGAAAATGGAAAAAAAATCTCTTTTCCTTCTCCATCCCTCACAGAGTGTATTTTCAGTCAGCCTGGTGAATATCCGATTGTTCCAATGGAGAAAATTGGAAGTCATTGGAGTTTTTATGTGGTCAAATAGACATTTAGTGGATATGTAATATCCCCTTTTGGCTGCGCTTGAATTCGCTTTACTCCTTCGCCTTTTCCATCTACTAAAACTCTTCACACCATGTCAAGGTCTTTAATCAAAAAATAGTTTCAAATATTACAATATTATATGAAAAAAGTTTATAAAATTTTAAATTGTGTTAGGAAGACACACAAGGGCTGATTTCTTTAAAAAAGTGTATATTAAACCAATAAAATATTTATTTTGCCTATAATTTGTGTCAGTGTTTTGTACTGTGCATGGTTTACTCTTAAGCAAAAGATAGATTAAGATAGATTTGATCAAACAGTACACAGAATGGGAAACAGCAGGAAAGCTCGGGACGTGGCTTTCCCAAAAGCTTTCAGATATTCAGGGACCCTGAAATGCAAGAGCAGGTTGGCACTTAAAACCACTCTCTTAAAGTTGTTGGCTTCTGTTGCTGGTCCAAGAAGTTGGTTGGTCTTGACCTCTCATCAGTTTGTCCCTGTAAGTAGAGGCAGGGCTTTCTTGAAAACCTTATTCTGCACATTGAAAAGCTGGGATACAAACTCTGGCAGCACTGATCCGTGGCAATCCATACGAGGTGGTAAGTAGCAGTAGATTTCTGCCTTGCTTTGCAGCTTGCATCAGCACACATCTCATTCCAGAGCACCACAGGAGATCAGCCAGCCACACCCATGTGCCTGCCACCTCCCTTTACAAGTGCAGAAACCCAAAACCTACTCAGCCTGCTACCCTTGTCCCCCAGCCAGATCAATTAACACTCTTGACCACTTGTGTAGGCCCTGTGCCTTTGAGCTGCTTAAAGTCCAAGAAAGGTGACAACTGCAGCTCTCGGGAGTGATGGAGGAAAACACTTCTGGAGCTGGTGGCAGTCGAGCTGTAGCTGCCAGCAGCATCTTCCATGGAGACAGCAGTCTGAATTCCTGCTACTCCACCAGGAAAAGTCACTTGTTGGTAACATCCCAGAGTATCTGAGATACTTCATCTTGTAGCTTGTAAGAACATTTGATCTCAGCAGTGCAAATCCTAGTGTTTAATATATCCTGAGAAATGAAAAGTACTGCCAAATTTTCATCCAACTGATGGAAGTCAGTTTTCTGAGGTTTGGCTATAATTTAAAATAAAGACATTTTAAAATGATGTTTCTAAAAACTGTACTAAAACTAATGGATAAAAAGCACTTATTTTTCCATAATCTGAATATCAGATTTTTGCCATTCTTAAAGACACTTCCAGCTAATATTTTCTGAGTCACATTTATATATAGGAATGCCTGTAATCTTTTTCAAAAAATTATTTTAGTGCGTCTGTCATATAGGTTAAGTTGAGCTGGTATGAACTTTATTGTCAATTCTGTTTGTGCCTTAGGAACAGCCATCATCACTGAACACATGCCTATCCTGGCTGACTTAGCATAATGGTTTTCTGAGCATGGACACTTTTTCTTTTCTTTAATGATTCAAACTGCTGCTTTCCTTGCAAATTAGTGTTGCCTTCTTTTCTGCCAGCCTGGAATTTGGATTATATGCAGATTCAGAGGGCTTTATTAGTGGCTGATAAATATTGATAAATCAGATTTGCAGTGAATAAAGCCAGACAGTATTGCCAGAGATATTTTGGGTGCTTTTCTAAAGTTTGCTATGACAGTGACCTTTATCACTGCTTGTTGGCTGCAGGAGTGACAGGAGAGCCCTCCCGGTCATGTGGCTGAAAGACTTGTACCATTGGTGGCATTTTGGCTTTTTCAGCCATGGGTTGGTTCATGTGGGAGTACATTAGGGAGTGTTTATTCTGTGCAGAGCCAAGGATAGTGATGATAAGGTTGATGCCTGTGGGTGAGAAGTGGGGAGGGAAGGCCAGCAAGGCAAAAATCCTGGTGGGAGTCTGTTACAGACCACCCAACCAGGATGAGGCAGCAGATGAACTATTCCATAAGCACCCGGCTGATGTTTCACCATTGTTGGCCCGTGATCCTGTTGGAGGCTTTAACTTGCCAGATGTCTCCTGGAAACTCCAGCAGAGGAGAGGGGGCAGTCCTGGAGTGTGCAGAAGAGAACTTCGTGACACAACTGGTAGGTAAGGCTACAAGGGGTGGTGTCCCACTAGATCTGTTTACAAACAAAGAAGGGCTGGTGGGAGATGCTGTGCTCGAGACAGCCTTCAGCCACAGAACCACAAAATGATGGTTTCTGATTCTTGGTGAAGTAAGGAGAGGGATCAACAAAACCTCTACCTTGAACTTGTAGTGGGCAGACTTTGGCCTGGTCAGGACACTGGTTCAGAGAGTGTCAGTGGGAATCAGTCCTTAATAATTAAGCAAGGCTGGATGTACTTTAAGAAGGAGATCTTAAAGATGCAGGAGCAGGCCCATCCCCATGTGCTGAAAGAAGAGCTGGTGGGGAAGAAGACTGGCCTGGCTGAACAGGGAGCTTTCACTGGAACTCAGGACAAAAGAGAGACTGAAATAAGGAAGAGACAACTCAGGAAGAGTACAGGGATGTCATTAGGTCATATGGAAAAAAAAATATAAGGCAAAACCTCAGCTCGAACTCAATCTGGCCACTTCTATGAAAGACACTAAAAAGTTTTTTTATAAGTACATTAACAACAGGAGGCAGAATGAGGAAAAGTTCCATCATTTATTGGATATGGGGGGTAAAATTGTCACCAAGGATGAAGAAAAGGCTGAGGTACTTAATGCCATCTTTCCCTCAGTCTTTAATAGACAGACCAGTTATCCTCTTGGCAATCAACCCCCTGAGCTTTTATAGGTAATTGGTGACTTTTCATTTTCTGCCTGGGAATGTGTGTTTGCACAGGAGTTTTCTAACTCAGACTCTGAAACCGTGGAAGTTCATTCCTTGGTTTATCTTCTATGTGTTCTATATTTTAACTTGTGTTTAAAAAAAATTACAGTAACAACTGAATTTTGTATTTCAGTTGTTTAATTCAGTGATACAGTCAGTCAACTTTTGCACTAAAGATTTAATATGGAAATAACATAATGTCATTTTATTCTAAAACCTATGTGCACTGCACAGTTCTGTTTATTGAAAGATATATTAGATTTACCCTATTCTTGGTAAGGAAGCAAATTGTAGCATCTCAATACCCTCCTAAAACTAGTACTAGAGTTTTGCTTTCTGCACTATTGAACTATATCCATATTAGGCAAGAATCTTCTGACTGTCTACTCAGGTCATGTCCCATTAATCCAGCTCATTTCCTATGTTTTGGATGTGTGTATTCTATTGATGGTAGTGGATAGGATCTAGCAGTGAATGTTTGTACATTACTTCAAAGTGTGGAGAGCTGTGAATTTCAGAGGAAGACTGGAATAGACAGTATAAGTTCTTCTGTGCTCAGATAAAGTAATGTTAAACTGATTCTGATTAAAACCGTATAGCTGAGGAATTATTATCTTAACTAAAGAGCTTGTATAAATAGAAATAGCTGTATCTTTTTACTTATCTAGGCTTTATGTATCCACACATGTAGTTAGTACATAAACAGGTCCAAACCTGATATTCTGTGGATAAGAACTGGCCATGGAAATTTGGGTTAGGCTCTTACCAGGCCAACAGCTCTCACTGAATGTCCCACTGACTCTGTCACTGCTCAGAAAGACTTTGTGTTGTTCTTCTTGACCTGCCTGGGGCAGCACTTGGTACTTGTGAGGCAAACGAGATCTGCTCTGCATTCTCCCACCCTTGCAAATTTTAAATTCTTTGCATTTTCTATATATAAATAGCAGACTGTATTTCCAGCAGCCCAGTGGGAGTCACCCTGTTTGCAATGCTGTTTTGAAAGGAAAATTTCAGTGTCATTTTGAATATGTAATTTTTTATTCTTGTAAGGCTTCTATCTGATTTTAGCACCTACAAGTGAGGCACAGTGCAGAGGCCCAAAGGGAAAACCTGTCCATGAGCAGATATGGTGTGCACAGCAAAGGCACAGTGTTCATGCTTTCTCCCTCTCTTTCTGCTCATGGCCAACACCAAGAGCTGTGAAGCTGATGTCCCTGTCTGGGAAAAGGCAGGGAAGAAGCTGTTTGTTAGAAATAGGCACCTTTCCTAAGACACCAGGGGAAATAGCTCAAGCAGGAACTATGGAGTGCTTCCGTAGCTCATCCCTACAACAGGGTGCTTTAAAAGGCAGTGCTTCGTACCAGAACAGAGTGAATGATGTAAGAAGGAAAGATCTTGGA
This sequence comes from Dicaeum eximium, assembly GCA_013396995.1. NCBI lineage: Eukaryota > Metazoa > Chordata > Aves > Passeriformes > Dicaeidae > Dicaeum > Dicaeum eximium. Next base: position 788,989 of record VWZP01009762.1, on the reverse strand, counting down.
CAGTTATTATTATTTTAAATTCCACTATAGTTTTAGCTGAATCATGAAGGCATCTGAAACTGAAATTGTGCGGAGTGCACTAAAAACAGAAGATGAACTCCAAGGATGTGTTGGTACTTAAATGTGTTCCAGCTCTTCCCCAGACTATGAGGCAGTCTATGGAAAATGCCAGCTCACTTTGCCTGCAGACTTCTAATGCTGCAAATTGGTGTGAGAGGGAGCCAAGGTAGGCATCCTGAAATGTTATATCTGAGTGCTCTCTCACTATGCCTCTTGTAGTATTTTAAAAATACTGTTATTGTGTTAGTGCATGTGAAGATGGTTGGGCTGCCAGCTCCCAACAGGCACAAGGAGAAAAGCTGCAGGAAGCAAATACTTCCACCTCACATCGTTGGGGCACCTCTCTCCCAGTCCTAGCCAGCCCCATTAAGGATTAGTCCCTGTGTTTTGGTCTGTCCTGCTGTCTGTCTCCCTTCAGAAGCTGCCAAAAAGTGGTTTTGTTGGTTTGGGTTTTGTGTAGGGTTGTTGAGATTTTTTCTTATATATCATTGATAAAAATGCATTTGAGACATTATTCCTTTGGACAGCAATGTCCAGCAATCTAGAGCTGAAACACACTGTTATAATCCTTTGGGCACTTAATATTTTAATAAATTTTTATCAAGAAACTTGATATTTAAAACATACCATTTATTAATATTTATGGTAGCAACGCATCTGGAAAACATTTATCTCACAGTATCTGGAACTGCAAAAACAAGCATTATTTTCTTTCAAGTATCAAAATTCAAGAGGAAAGCCACAACTTCAGATCCCTGTGTATGTCCTCCCCCAGGTGTAACCCTGTGTGTGTGGGTGTGTATATATCCCTGGTATGTCTGAAGCTGCCACTGAAGACAATGGCACATCTGTGCATGAAGAACTTGGGAAACTGGATAATTAGACTGTCCTGAAAACAGCTCTCTAACTGTCCTGGTGAAAGCAGAGTGTCCCTCTCTTACTTTAGTGCTTTAGACTTTGTTGTGCCAGCACTACTTTTACAATTGCACTCTTGCTCTAATTGTGGAAGTCTATAGAGCAAATTATGTTTTGTCTATGTAGGAATAGTGAAAGCTTAAAAATGGCCATATGAAACACTGAATATCAGTGGTTTGTTCATCTCTTCATTTCATCTTTCATTTCATCTCTTTCATTTGTTGTGGTAAGTGAAACTAAGCATTTCACTTAAGCACCAAAACTATTCAGGACTCAGACTGAGAGGTCCCAGAATAACCTGGTCTCAGGCCCTGCTTTGAGCAGTTGGTGGGACCCAGTATCTCCAGAAGGTCCTGACCAATCAGACTCTTATGTGATTCAAAAGTCTAAGTTAATGCCACCTAAACTATCATAAGAAATCAAACAGGAAAGTTGCCAGCTCCTAGCTGTCAGCTGGAAACCACTGTGGTTCACAGTAGCTTTGATTTGGATGAGGAGGGAATTTTTGGCCCTCACTGAGAGTTATTTTTTATCATTGAGCCAACTGGATCCTTAACTTAAAGTGTATCCTCACCTCCTAAGCTTTATCAGGTCCTTCACAAACCAGCCAGCTTGTGTGCTTGCTTCTGTTCAGAAACAGCCTGGTGTTCTGATAATGTGTCATGATTTTAATTTGTAAAAATCAAAGCCAAACGAGTTTTTCATGTCTGACTTGCTGGTTTGTTCTGTGTGTACAGCCAGTGCATTGTTCTCTTCCACAATCCTGGCTCCTTCCCCACCTCCTCCACTGGCACAGGTGGGAAAGTACTCAGTGACTCAATAAGCTTGTGGTGAACTGTGAAAATCCTCAGCGCTCTTAGTGGCCTGAACAAAGAACATTTTCAAATTCCTCTGAGTTCTGCAACGAGGTAGCTTAAGTCGGTGATTGCTGCGTGTTGTTTCACACACTTCTTTGAATTAACATGAAATGACAAGTGCAAATCAGTTATATTCACAAAGGAGTACTATTGATATGATTGACCAAATTATTTTCCTGGTCTTGGAATGAGGTACGGATTTTGTACCCTTAAGTAGGATTTAGCCTCTGAATTTTAGTCATCCAAAAGTGATTTAACTAGTCTGAATCATCTTTCCTTTTTCTAGAGTTAATGGAGAGAAAATGTAATCTTGAGTGAACACTCTATCCCACTTGGATAGAGTGAGAAGCCTGTTGATTTGCTTAGCATGGGGGAGCCCAGAGAGCTGGCTCATCTGTGAGTGTTCTCAGTATCTGGAGTCACGTGAAATGGAGCCCACCAAAAGAAATCACAGTCTAAATATGAAAACCAGGCCTAAGGTGCAAACCCACCAGAGAAGTGTCACGAAATTGTGGGCAACTCTGTAGCATCATCACCAAAAATCTTCCTGTAAGATTTAGTAGAGTCTAAAACTAGGATTAAAAAAATATTTGAAAAAGCAAAGAGAATTGTTTGATATGTGAAGAGAGGAGAGCGGTTCTGGCACACTGTAACTGAGATCGAATTTTTGAATCCACCCCTCCTGCTACCTCCACCCCCAAAATCTGAAAACTTCCTGATTTGTGTTCATCAATAATTAAGAGCCCATCAGCAATACTCAGAGGGAGCTTGCATTGCACTTCTGAGCAGCCAGTTAGTAATATACAGTGGAGAGATCCTCTTTTTCAAATCCCAAGGCTCCAGGCCATGCAGTGCTAGTATTGCATTTTCAATTAGCTTCTGAGTGAATGCTTGGCATATGTGGAAGTGAGCTGGTACACAATTAGCTTATTGTTCCTTTCAGCTTTCTGCTGAGAGGATCTGAAGAGCTGCTGAAGAGAGGGGAGAGGGGGAAAAAAAAAGAAAATAGCCAAGGCAGTGGCATCTCTGTGGATGTGGAATAAGGGAGCTGCTGGGCTCACGCAGATTCCCGAGCTAAGTCGGGAGTTACAGCTGTTCCTGCGGAGCTCCCAGCCTGGCTGCGGGGACGGCGCCGGGCACAGGCACAGAGCCATTCTCCAGCTCCAGGCTCTTCTCTCCTGTCTCACCTCAGCATCACCATGGAGCCCAACAGCCCCAAAAAAATACAGTTTGCTGTGCCCCTGTTTCAGAGCCAAATAGATCCTGAGGCAGCTGAGCAGGTAAGGAAGATGAGTTTCCTTCGCTGTTTCGAGGGAATGGGGTGGGAATGGGGCAAGGTGTGGGGGATACTTGTGGCCTAAAGGCTTTTCTAGCTTGAATTAGTGAAACTGTAGATTAAATACTCTGGAGGTTATAGCAATGTTTGATACACTTAAAGAGGGAAAAGGATATGTCCTCTAGTCAGAATAAGGCTTCTTCACCTTGGGTAAGTTTATTAGTGTGTATTTGTTATGCCTTTGCTGTAACTGCACTTCTGCCCTAATACTTACATTTCACATGGATATACTCAATGAATACATTCTCAGCAAATCAATTCAAGTGTATTATATGTACATAAAGCAAAGCATAAAGTTGATAATAGGTACCTAACAGAAATATTGGGAAGAAGACATCTTATTTACCTTTCATTTTAACATGAGAAAATACAATTAATATTTTGCACAATAGTCATCATTTCAGTTACTTCCTGTATTTCTAATTTTTAAGCCTTTAAGTAATTTTTACAGTGTTTTACATGCCTGAAAAATATATACATGTGGAAATATGTTATACTTATGTCATTGTTGGAATAATATGTATACTATTTTAGGTTTTAACTCACTCCCTAAAGACATATATATATATATATATATCAGTACAGATGTCTAAGGAGGAAAATATATCTATTACTGTATACAGATATGTGTAGATGTGCCTAAAAATGGTCACAGGCATTCTTGTGAGAAAACTGGCTAACTCTTAATTAGGTGACCCAGTATATTTCTCTCTGTGCAAGTCCTTCTCAACATTAGCTTCTATTTGGGCACATCTGATTTTAGATGATACCAGGGGAATATTATAACCTTGAAAGTTCCATCCCATTAGCCATGAAATTACTTGCACCTTTAGGACAGTTATCTGGTTTCCTGAATATTCTGATATTGTGTCTCTCAAAAGGCAGAAACCTTTCCAGAAAATGATGAGCTGTGGGTGACCATTGAATGTGAAATATTCGAAGGGTGCAGAAAAGAATTGTTGTGGGTCCTCATTTTGTCCGTAGACACTTCTGAGCTGCGAGATGTCTGTACCTTACAGAACAGTTCTGCAATGAATTCAAGCAGAGTGTGTTCTGGTATTTTTCTGAAATCTGTGAGAACCATAGGATTAGGATTTCCTGGAATTCCCATGGCTTTTGAAATGCTGTAGCCTATTTTCTGCCTGGTATTTATGGGCAGTCCTTTTTTTTTTTTTTTTTTGTGTTGTGAGTTTGATTCCAAGTGCTATACAGTTTCACTGTGGGTGTGTGATGAAATTAAAATAGTAAATTCTACAGTCAGCTACAGTTACACTAATCTGGAATAAACCCATTAACCCTGATGATGTAATTTTCCATTTACACCTCTGAAAGCAAAATTTGAACCCAGCTAAATACAGATGTTGGCTCAGCAAATAAAAAAGAACAAATGCACTGACATTGAGGTTTTGTGTCAGAATGGTTTCTAGCTTAAATGCTCCTGGTCCCTCTCCTAAATTCAATAGAATATCAGGCCTGGAGGCTTTCATGCAGCAACACAAAGCTTTCAGTGCAAATGTGTGCATTATAAGAGGGTATTCCAATACCATGCAGTTCAGCCACTGTTAATGGAACAAAAGTAGTTACCCAGCTAAACCCTGAAGAATTGTATACAATTCAGTACTATATATGGGTATGTAGAATCTGCTATTTTGGAAGTACTCTCTTTAAGGTCTTACATACTGGAGTATTTTTAGTTAAAGGACTGTAGTAACACCTCTGACAATGGTTTAGAAATATGAGTTCATTGGAAGGTATGCCTGCAAAACTCTAAAATGCACTTGCAAAATATTGTTACTTGAGAGAAGTATGGCAGTAGCACCTATTTGCACATACAAGCTCAGAAACTATGGCAATCATCTTCCTGATGCAAAGCTAAAAGTCAGTATTTTTAGATATGACTGATATTTTTCAGCAACATATATCCAAAAACTGAAGTCAAGATGATTACAAATCCTAAAGGTATTTTGGACAGCTCTCCCTGTGCCTTTGTTCTCCCTGAACAAGCAGCAGCATGACCCTGACTGCTGTCAGACCAGACAAGCTGTCAGCAAGACAGTGAAATGCTGCTGTTCTTTAAATAGTTTACTTTTTAACTCTGCCTGGTCTATACTCTGGAGGACAGCAGGCAGATGTTTTGCTTTGCTTCGTGTGTGTGGCAAGTGATGGGCCCTAATGGCTCTCCTTGGTCTCTGTCTGTTACAGATCAGGAAAAGAAGGCCCACGCCAGCATCCCTCGTCATCATGAATGAGCACATGCCCCCAGGTGAGTGCTAGCACACCTTCTGAACCTCTGAGCCTGTATACACAGGACTGGCTGCACACTGGTTTGATTAACTACGTGATTTTAAAAATCCAGCATTACTTTTTTAGCTCTAAATATCAAACAACAGACCTTAGGACTGTTTGGAGTAAACTCCGTAAGCACAGGTAATTCCTGTCCTTCAGATCATGTAAATCCTCCATGTGAATATTGGTTATATGTAGAAGGGTAATTTATATGACCCAGGCCCAGTTGTCCCATCCACAAATATTTTCTTTCCCTGGGTGGAGACCTTGGAGACCCATGAACTCTGATTTCTAGAGATGCCAGGCTGGGTCCAGTGTTAATTCAACCCAAGGAGTTGTTTCTACAAAACAGATTCTCTTCGAGTTTCCTGATAAAATATATGTGTTTTTTCATTATTCTTTTTCAACTGTGAATACATTATCTTCATCCAGGAGTCCCCACAGAAGATTCTTTGTGGGATGGGATGATTTGAGGTTGAGACATACTTTGTCATACAGATATGACTTCAGAAAGATTCCTTGATAATCTGTTTAGGGAGCGTTATTAATGAAAAACTCCACAAAAAGGGGGAAAATCCTCAATACTTAATCCCTTGGAACACAGGGGATTATATCTTCTATAACTTTTCCTTTGCTGTGCTCTGCAACATTTTTTTTTCCTGCCATATCTCTTAGTCACCTGAATCTTTTTTTTTAATCTTTTTGGGGAGTAGCTTTCTGTCCTTAATTTCAGGTAGTTCAGCTCTCAGAAATGGTGCATGAAAGATCAGCCTTGAAGTGACTTTCTTCACCTATATGGGATAATAGTGGGATCTACACTGTCTGTGTTGCTAGGACTTAATTTAAAGCAAATTCACCTTGACTGTTAATCTCTTTTGCAATTTACTTTGTGCACTTTGTACCGTCATATTTCCTTTTATAAACAGATACTTGGTACAATACCAAATCAAAACCAAACAAAGAATAAGAACTCTTTAATTTACAGGAAATTTTACTGTAAACAAAGTGGTGCATGTCTGTTATCACCTTTCCTGCCATGTTCATAATAAATCTTTAAATAAATCATTTTTATTATGAGTCAGGATTGCTGCAAGTTTCAGCCAACTTCCATATAAGCCCATGAGTTCGCTTTTGTGTTCACTTATTTAGATTTGTTTATTTAGATGTTGTTTGTTCTTTCTAGATACTGGGAACTAGTATTAATGAATTTATTATTTGTCTAAATTAAAACCTTGTCCTGTTTTTAAATTTTCCGTAAAGCCGGATAAAAGTTAAAACTTTAAAAGCAGTTTCACTTTCCTGCCCTTCACCATGAGGCTCATGCAGATTTCCATGGGGTGTTTCTTGCTTAATATGGGCAAGGGTTTTGAGCAGGGTGTGTGCAGGGAGCTCTGTAAGCCTGCTGAACACAAGGACTGTAAAGCCAGGTTGGAAAGGCACAAAATGTTTGCAATGGAAGTGCAAATACTAAATAAAGCCTTTGTGGTCTTCACCTTGCAAGGTGCTGTACAGCTTCTGAGATGTTTGTGTGCCTTCACCTTTCAGAGTCAGCTTGTCCTAGGGCCTCTTGACACCTTGCTGATTAAACCTCAAAATGCTCATCAGTTACTGCATTTTGAATAGAATTCAGTGGGATGCTGAAGAAAATTTGTCTCCAAAGATAGTAAATTCATCAGTGCAACTGAATGCATTTATTTTTAAAAAAAGTAAGGGTGCTAACTTAACATGCCAACAAATTGCTTTAGAAGTGTGATTCCCTAGATCAGTGGGGAAACTGAGCAGTAGAGAATGCCAGTGATGCTGACAGAGCCACCCTTTTTTGTTAGAGCTGGGCTAAACAAGAGTTCTGTCCCTTGAATTTTACCCACTGGAGTATTCCACTTCCTTCATTAGGAGCAAGGATCTAGTGAAGGATATGCTTCCAAGAGTTTGAAATGTGTGTCCTAGTGCAATCCTAAATGTTTGGATGCCCCTGCAAAGTTTACTCAAATTATCTAAACTTCTCTTTTTTTGAAAAACAGAGAGAGGCATACTCTAAGAATCAGACTTTTCTATAGCCTTCTGTTACAGCTGCTTCTGATTGCAGCAGGGAAAAAAAAAAAAGTAGCATTTTTGTGGTATTCTGGTGTTCTGGATGCACACCCATCTGGAAACCAGAAGGCAATAAAATGTGTTTGGACATTTAAGAACTTCGTAATAAATTCAGCTTGAGTTTTTCTGTAAAAAGATCTAAAAATTGTTTTCTATTAAAGTCTTCTTGTCCATCCCTGATGTCTGTTACAGCTTTGATAGGGATATGTCTTCACCTATTTAGGTCAGGTCAATTGTGCTATGAAGTGAAGATGGAATATCTACTTAGCCTAAGTTGTTTTAAACCAATGACAGCTGCTCAAAAACTGTAAGAAGAGTCTGATTGACTTCCTTGGTTTCAAGGAGACAGTGTTAGACCACACTGAATGATTTAAAGGCAGGTGATAAATGTGACTACAGGAGCTCATATCCAGCCTGTAGCACCATTGACTCTCACATTTCCTCATGCTCACTCTGGTTGGCATCATATATAAGTGCAATCACAGTCAGCAAAGGAGAAATTTGAGTTGCAGCAGCAACAGTGATTGCAGTGGACAGTGTGACCTTGTGAAGCAACCTAGCAGTGAAGAAACCCTTAACTCTACCTGTAAGTTCTCTGTACAGTGCTCTTAGATGGGTTGTGTCACATCTGAGCAGAGAAACCAGCACTAGCAAACTGAGATTGAGTTATGGAGTCGCTTAAATCTATCGTGCTTCCATTGTCATCACTGGAGCTATATTTTCTGAGCATCTGATGTTTGATTTTGTAATATCAAATCAGTTTTCTTTTATTTGAAGTCATAAGACCTTTTTAACCTTTTTACTATCTGTGAAGGCAAAGACAAGTATAGTGAGAGAACTACACAAATCTCATCCTGTGAGGGTGGTGCATGGGTTACGGGGGTACCCCACTTGCATCCTGCTATAGCCTCAGTTGCTCTACACCTGCCTTTTATAAAAGCAATGTAAGCACATGCTTAGTTTTAAAGACATATTTAACTATTACACTACACAAGTGTTTAATCAAAAAATTGTTAAAGCTCTCCTGCTTTCTTTTTCTCTTGCAATATCCTTGGAGTCAACAGAATTTGAGTATCACCACTGCAAGCAACCTTTCCTGTGTATGCACAACTGCCTGCCTCCATGCCCAGCATAGCAGAAAATATAGGAATATTAGTTCTTATTGGCTGAAATAAAAGTCTGAGCATGCTTTAAACCAGCAGAATATCAAAATGCAACAGCTCAAGTAAAAGCTGGTAGCAGAGTAAGAACTGATGGCTGAGGGAGGAAAGTACGTCAGACCACAACTCAGGTTTAATACCATCAGGGCTCATTTCGGTCAGAAAACAATGCCAGCGTTCCTGTACAGACTGGCTTTGTTACAGAGCCAGCACAACATCAAACAGTCTGGCTGGCAGAGGCTCTTCAACTTATGTCAAAGTGTTCAGTCTTCTTGAAGCATTAGAATATGGGTAAACATTAGGATAAACTTCTGCATTTCTATGTATTTTCTATGTATTTGCTGTTTCCAGCTCCCCTTTCTGCTTTGTTGCCTGTTTTGACTTCCTTGTTTGTAATGTGTCACTCTGTGTTTAGAAATACAGCTGTCTTTTTGGGCCTTGCAAATCTCATTTCAAAGCAGGAAGGATACATTATCACTGCAAAAGCAATATAAAATGTATCTTCCCAGTATAACACAGTACATCAGAACTTACTGAATGCTGGAAATTATAACTTGAAGAAAAGCAATCTGTACCCATCTCCAAACAAGGAAGGTGCTTGCAGCTTGTGTTTGGGCATTAGCAGTTTTGCTTTCTCATTCCTAGGTGATTTTTGGTTATCCAGAAAGGATCCATGCCCTTCAGCTTACTGTCACTTCCCAGAGCTCTGCTGAGATTCCTCATGGGCAGTCTCAGCATTTGATGCAGCAGCAAACAACACAGTCAGGGGGTGGTAGGAGGAAAATCTGCCCTTACACCTTTGTCAATTCCATGACAACCCAAAGTAGTTGAGGTTTTTATGCTAAATTGGTTTTAGACACTCCCAGACTTTCCCTGCACAGTAAATCTCATTACCACAGACAGATGTGCTTTTCTGCTGATGCAAACTGTACCAGCAGCACATTCTTGATGGGATTAATGTGAGTCACTTTGCCCAGCATTAAGGTTTGTGACTAATATTAGTTGGATCATGCTTCTAGGTGAATGAATATGTTTGGGTTTAGATCTAACGATCACATATTTTTTTCTTCCAAGACAAAATAAACTGAGCTCAAGAAAAGACCTACTTAGTAGGAGGCAGGTGTTTCTGAGCATTGTCAAGCAATTCTGCTATATTTTTCTCAGGGAAAAATCACAGCAGAAAACTCTTGGTCTCAGAGTTCATGGAAACGGATATGTTTTTCAAAGAGTGAGATTCTGGTAGGACATACTGCTTACTTTGGTCCAAGAACTAGAGAGTGAGTAAGCCAAAGAGCAGCTGTTTTCAATTGCAAATTTATGGTTCTAATGTGGTGGTAGAGCATTCAGAAAAGCAGTACGTGAATAAAAACTGTCATTTGCTGTAATTTTTTTTTTTTTTTTGTCAAACTAGTTGGTCTTTCTATTTGCTAAATGTATGTGCCATTTAAGTATTCTGTCTCCTTTCATATTGGTCCAGGAGTCTGTGGAGGTATTTCAATAAGCAATGAAAAACATTTGTGTCCCCTCACAGCAGAGGACTGGTACAGCCCCGTGTACATTACTGATGGCACCAGGATGTTCAGAGATCAGGCACTTCTTGTCAAGGCTGTGAGGACCTTTGTGCTCTTTCAGCCTGTGCTGGAGAGGACTATGTGACACAGCCAAACAAGGCAATATGTAAAGTAAACATTGTGTAAGACCTGACAGGTGATAGAGGTTCCAGAGCAGAGATGAAAATGTCTGTGCTTGAAAGTATCCTGCTGTTTGTAGGGTGATGTGTGACTGCAGATGTTCAGTGGCAGACAGCATCCTTCTTTCTTACCTATGTTCACTATTCTCACGTGCTTTTTCATTTGGGTTGCTCTGAATTTATTCTGCAGTTCAGGCCCACAGAATTCCCTGGGACAAGGCACAGCAGAAGTTCCTCTCACACATGCAGTGTGAGTACAGATTCCAGAAAAGCTAAAAGGAAAGCTGAAAAAAAAAAAAAAAGTCAAGAACCTGTGCTTGAGCTGTTCTTTATTCAGCTCAGAAGGAACAGCTCACAGGCTCCAGAAAGAAACCATGAATTTAAAAAGAAAAGGGGTTTTTTTTCATCATTCATGAAAACATTCCATTTTATGAAGATGCTCCATTTTCATGAGAGGATGAGGATTTTGTATGTCACTGTCATCACTTGTCAAAGGGTTGTCATGCTCTGTGCAGTGCAGTGAGGACAGCAGGCTGGAGGACAAGGCCTGAGCTGGCTGGGATGCAGTGAGCAGGGCTCACTAGACTGAGGGTTATCACCAAAGCAGCCAGCTGTGTTTTCACAATTTTTGCAGTCCTGAACACAGTAATTCACAAATAGAAACATTCCCTGTGAATATTTTAGCAATTGTGTAAGCCACATAGAGTGAAACAGTAGGAAATATGTATTTCATATAGAGGCCAAGTAGAATCTGGACTGCCTCTTTAGTCAGTAAACAGTGAAGGGTCTGACAGGTACACAGAGACAGTCAAAACAAAAAGCTCTTATGCATGTTCTGGTCAAAATTCACTTATTTTACTGAATTTTTAATGTTTATTTTTATCCATGCTTCCTTCATTTTCAGTGTTTATTGGTTGACTGTACAGGTACATTTTACATGACCCATATAAACTAGTTTCTCCTAGTTGGCTGAAGTGAGTAAATTTATTCAAAACAAGAAGGAGTCCCTCCCATTTGCCAGACCCTACCATCCCTCCATGAGATGGGGCAGTTCAGGGTGCAAACATTGCCTGAGAAAGCTCTGGAGGATGGAAATAGAGGTTGGATATTCACAACCAGGACTCAGATCTGTGCCTGATCAGAGAAGTGGTGCAGCTGAGAGAGCATGAAGCCAAAACCCCAGAAGCTTTACTTGCTCCCAGTATGGATGGAATTGCATTAATCCATACTCTTGTTCCAGCCTTGAATACCCGAGAAATGAATTGAAATAATTTTTTGTTTACCAGTGCTGCCAAACTCCTAATGTGTACCATGATTTTACTTGTTCCTCCTGCTCCCTGCCTCCCACTGGTTTTGTGTTGGAAGGGTCAATGTCCGTGGAACTATCTGAAAGTCAATGTGGTATTTTTAGAGGCTGAACCTTGTACTCTTCCTCTGCTTTCCTTGTTTCTTATACAAAAGCACCATAGAAACAGCCTTCTCCCACCCCAGGAGATTATTTGCAAATTATTTCTAATAAACATGGCTTCACATTACAGCTCTCCAGCTGCTTGATCCTGCAGCATCAGGCCTGATAAGCTTTTGGAATGTTTACCCTTGTTATCAGCTGTGTGTACACAGCATGACAGAGCCGTGCCGTGGGCAGGGAATGGCAGTGGGCAGGGCTGCCTGACCTGGTGGGGAGGTTGGGGAGGTTGGCTGCACAGATTCTGACTTCATTGCATTCATAAGGCTTTGTGTTTTGCTGGAGGAGCTCTTTACAGATTTGCACCGTGCCAAATACTTATGCACCTCATAGAGTTTGTTTTGCTGGGAATTTGGAATAGATAGTGAGGTTTCTAGTTAAAAAATGAAGTGCCTAGGTAATTACTTCTTATAGTCAAAATACTTAAGCTATATTTAATACAACTACACGAGCATACAATTCAGGGTGTTGATGGCATTTAAAAAAAAGAATTTCGATCAAAATATGTCTAGTTTAGCATGTAGCAAAGATTCTTTTTGTATTGTGAGGGAGGGGTGTTTAATTGCAAAAAATTCAGAGAATATTTGAAATTAGGTCCATTTAAACATTATAAGACGATTTTAAAAATAAGAATATCAAGAGAGCTTATTTTGGGATTATGTATAAATCAAACTTCAATAATGTGCTAATACTGATATTTTCAATGTATTTTTTAGTTCACATCAGGTAATAAACTAAAATCCATTAATAGTTGTTTCAGCCTTGCTGAGGGGAAAAGAATACAATGCAGGGTTTTTCTGACCTCTGCTATTTAGTACTTAATGTAGCACTCATTTACCATGGTGACGTGTGCAGAATAAATAGATAATGCAGACAGATGAGAGAGAATCCAGCTTTTATCACTAACCTCATTATGTTCAGAATATTGGGAAGGGGTTGCACTTAAAGCATCAATCAAAGTAGCCCATTTATTGAGCTTTTAGAGACAAAATTTAACTCTTTATATGGCGTAACTGAAGTTAAGAATTCACTTCAAAAATACATCAAAAGTGGAAATTTAATTAATTTGGACCTAAAACTGGCAGAGTTTAGTAGAGTTTTAGAGTTTAGCTAGACTAAAAAAATTGAATGTATCAGTCCTGAAAAGCTTTGCCAACTACAGAAGGCTGCAAAAACTCAGTGAGAGTTCAGGGAGCTGCAGAGTTTGGCTTTGCTTTCCTGTGAGTCTGAGCTGCCTGTGTCATCAGCTGGTGGAAACCAGATCAGATGGACCCGTCCAGTTTCTTTTTACAGTAACCAAAGCAGTTCTGGGGTAGACTTAAGGTTTATGTCTATTGAAAGGAGCTCTGTTTTCTCCTTCTCCCCTTCAAAACGTTACTCCTGTGTCTGTCTCTAAAATCACTTTTGATTTTTTTTCTCAAATGTCTTTACTGGAGGATCAAGAGACTATCAGAGTGGCAGAATGAAGCACAGTGGCCAGCTCCTTCTTTGTTCATGCTTTCCATGCAGATGTCCCACAGGGAATTGATGTCTTGGTATTATTCCTCTTGTGGAACCAAACTGCACTAACAGAGCCAGCAGTGTTAGGTAGCTGAAGGTGCATTGTAAAGGCTGTGGTTTTTACCTGAGGCCATGTCCTTCGTTCTGATAAGACAAGCAGAGAAAGTCACACAGAAAATGAGTATGAGCAAGGCAGAGTGAAAGTTCAGTACAGCAGTGAGTGCTATTGCACCCTACAGTATGGCTTATCCTGGTACCTGGACATCCCATAACCTAAACATTTCTGCACTGAGCCTCCACCACTCAATGACATGGAGTGATAGCATTCCCTTCAAGTCTTCCTGAAGTTCCCTGCCATATTCTCAGGTGGTGGCAGAAAGCACAGATTTGGATGAGCCTGTCCTGCTCTTTCCTTGGCCACTGCCACAGAGCAGCTTCTCTGGGATCAGCTGAAGTGCTTGTTCTGCCTTTTCCCTTTTGTATTAGGGTCTGCAGGACAGCTGCAGAATCAGGGAGCCTTTGGACCGAAAAGTCCAGCTGGTTTGAAAGCAACACGTTTGTATCACTAAGTGCTGGTTTGTATCCTTTTCTCTTCCAAGAGGAATTGTACTGATGAACTAAAAGGAAGGGGGTGGGGTGAGGAACAAGGGGTAGGGGAGAAAAAAGAGTTTTCCCTTTAAAGACTTGTGACCTGGAAGATTTTTGATCCTGACCAATATTAGGTTTTTCCTGTCTGTTTTTGAAATACAGAGGACAGCAAGCAGGCTGTTCCTGTTAAGAGGTGTGCTTTCAGGCCCCCTGAAATGCTGGTGCTGGTGTGTGGCTTAGCCTTTAATGTGTACAGCATATCCATAGGAGCATGTGGCTCATTCCAAAGGATTCGCAGCAAGGTGTTTCTGATTGTGACAGTACAGATGGGGATGGACAAAACAAAAGCCATGGTCCCCTCTGTCTCTGGTATGTAAGGTTAGTGGAAATTCTGGAAAATGCCTTTGGAAATTAGAGCTGACTTATTCTGAGCTAACACTGATTGCCCTGGGCTGCTCCAGCCCACCTAGTTGTGCTTTAGGCAAGAATGAGATTATGGAACTTGGTTTTACTGACTCTTTGAAAGCTTCGAAAAGCCAACAATGGCTTTACAAAACTGATATTTGCATCTTCTTTTTTGTAATAAAGGGCCCTAACCCCCAAGAAGAACTAATATTAGTAGCTGACTTGATTCCCATGTAAGATGATACATGTATGTGAGGAGCTCTCTGCATGTGCATTCTAACCACAAGCAAGCCACAAGCAGCTGGCCAGGACTAGCTTTGCAAAGCATTCTTACTGAAATCCTTGAGGTATTATTCCAAAAGGAAGGAAATTGCTAAGGCAGCAATAATAATCACTGGCTAAGGAAAAATTTTATTGTTTTGTATGTTTTCTTCTCCCATGGCAAATGTCACTTTCCAGAATGTACAAACACATTCAGATAGGATACATTTTAAATGGTTTTATGAGCTATAGCTTGCTAAGAAATGTTTGGCTGGGGTTTCTTTGGTTTTGGCTGCCGCTGCTGGTTTTTATTTTAGAGCTTAGAATATTCCTACAGCTCCCAGCCGGGAAAGGAACCGCTCACAGTGATGGCATTTGCAGCTGTAACACTGATACAAAGATTGCAATTGGTAGGTCAGTTCTGAGCCATTTTCCATCCCAACTGATTCTTGCACATGAAGTTATTAGAAAATGGTTTAAAAGTTTATCCTGGGATTTGCTAGCACTATATTTCTGGTAATCATGGGTTTTATTTCATGCTCTGTGCCTCAGTATTGTATTTAGATCTTCAGCCTCTTCAGTCATTTGAACACAGGCTGAACCTAAAGAAATCAGGCAAGCAGATGGAAAGCAGCATTTTACCAATTCTATCCAGTGTTACTGATGGACTCCCCGCCCTGGGCATCTGTCTGCTCAAGGTACTTGTCTTCTGTGTTTGAAAGTACCTAATGACACAGTTAAATCCTTTTCACAAACTAATAACATTGTTATGACTTCATCAATGTACAAAATAATTGCAATCTGCTTGGGAAGTTTTTTGGGTATGAGCATTGGGTACATTTGGTTAAACAGTAGCAATCATTAACAAAAAAATTTAGTAGTCTGGCAGTTTGTTTTACTTGGGACACGCATTACAGACTGATGTTTCTGCTCTTTGAACCTGTTTCTCTGAGTATTTGCGAGCAGCTTCTTGACAGCTCTGTATGTGTTTCAGTCTAAATGGGAGATTTTAATCATTGTAAGTACCTGTGCATAAAAGGGTAGTATGTAGACCATCATGTATCTTTTAAGTCTTACTTTACTCATTTTGAGACCTGAGTTTGCCAACAGCTTTCGTGACAGACCAAGGATTTTAAATTTCACATCAGTAATCCCAGCAGTTTTCTTCAGTTTGTCTCATTTATTTTTACTTATTTGAATATATTAACCTGGACCTTCAATGGTGTAGTGAATATTGAGATGACTGTTATTACTTATTTTAGATAATGAGCAAGAGTTTTGACTGAGGCAGTTTATGTACAGCTGAAGTTCTTTCCCAGTTGCACTATCTCTAGAGCTATTTACTAAATGAGAAAATATTTTGCCTTTTTTCTCTCTCTCTTTTTTTTTTTTTTTTTACCAATTTATGCTGTATATATAGGATAAAATACTGACTTTTAAGTCGATGGCAAAACTTGATGTTGCTTATGACCTGATGAAGTCAGTGATAAAATTATTGTCTTTCACTCCTCTCCAGCATTCCATTTTGCCCAGTTTGTTTTGCTGGTGCAGGATTGGCACTGAGCATGTGTTGAGCTCCTGTGGGAATAATTTTGCCTGTAGCACCGCTCAGCTCCCCCTACCACCCAGCAGAACCAGGCACTGATGAGCTCCTCTTTGCCAAGGGTCAGACCATAGCAGACACCCCAGGTTTCTGACTGAGCTCAACTCTCTCATGCTGGAAACAGAAAGAAGTAGTTTGCTGTTAAACAAGTGGTGTCTCTCTGGAAGGGGTAAATTTTAAGGAGCTTTGAAGCAATGTGGAGGCAAACCCTGATGCAGAGCTTCTGCCCGCTGTGGCACCCTGTGGTCCTGCCAAAGGCTCCTCCTGGCTCTGCTGCCAGGGGTCCACACTGGACAGCTGCAAATTACCTGGAAAGTTTAGCTCAGAGTCACTCCTGGTAATTTAGTCAGAGAATTTTGTTTGGTCCAGAAAACGTCTCATCTGAGAGATCAAAAGAAAAAATAATGTACTTATCTCCTCCTGGTTTATCTTATTTAGTCAGTCATTCTTTGGAAGCTGTCTCCATTTCCTTCACCACAGAGGAGTTTGTGCTGCTTAGAAAGCAACTAGAAGAAAACATTTTCAAGGCCAGCATTGTTTATATTGTGAATTAGAGCCAATCTTTACATTAGTTGTCCAAACAGAATGTTTATTTCATGCCTGTTTCTCCCTGGGTTGATTACCTCTCTGGGAAGACCTGCCAGCTCTGGAATTGTCCCCATATCCAGGACTTCACATCAGGAACTCTCTTCCCGGTGCCTTGCTCACCTGACCCTCCCTCATGGAGCAGGACAGGGCCTCTTGTGTTTCAGAAAAAGAAAATTCTGCATAGAACTATTCTTTTCATGATAGGTTTTTCCACAAAACCTGTTTTATGTCCAGTAATTCAAAGCCAGGGCAGTATCAGAATAAAGTCTTACAGAGCTGGCAGCAAGTGGAAGACCACAAAGTCAGGCAGAAATGCAACACCAAGACAAGAGGCAGAAAACTTAATGCTTTTTTAAGAAGGGAGAAAATAATTAAATTTTAATTCTCTTTCAAAATATATTTTGAAAAGCTATATTTGATTTATGGTACTTATTTAGAATTTGTCTTATATTAATATTTATCATGTATTTTAGAGGGGGAGAATGAAACATTTGGAACAAAATGCTTGGGAGAAGGATGACTTTTGTGCTTGTTGTAACAATTCATGATTGCTCTGTGGTAAGGCTGCAGACCTGATTCATCACTCTTGTATTCTAGTTTAATGCCAGTGAAATGAGACTGATTTCCATGAGTCTGGCATGAAGCTGGAATAACAAGGTGGTGAATCAGGCACTATAATTCACAATCATGTGATGTAAACAAATACATTCAGATTCACATTTGAGGTTTGTAATGTCTCCAGTTTCTTCCAAAATAGATTATGTTTACCAGAATGCGAGTTTTAAAGAATTCTGATCTGTGTAGTTTGTGAGAGGTGGTTTTATTTCATATTCTTATGGCTGTGCAGCTTAAAGTGGGTCCTTAGATTCTGCATGATCAGAGATGTTTGGATCAGATGCTGTTGTGTGCATCAGGAGAAAAGGAGAATTGTTCTTTTTATTTAGTGGTTGATTTTGAGCACCATTAGGAAGAATTTGGTCTAACAAAGGAAATTGCAGCCCCTACTCTCAGTACTAGTAATGGCTACTTGAATATTGAAGGTGGGAAATACAGGGCTGTTTAAAAAACTGATTTACCTGGGAAAAAAAAAAAAAAAACAAACAAATGTCCAAAGAGGAGGTTCATTTGGCCTGCAGTATGTTAATGAAGTAGGAAGGGCTGGTTACAGACAGGAGCTAGTTGGGAAAAGCTGTGCTATGATCTCTGAGACAGAGGACGAGAGGTCCCTTGGTGACAGCGCTGTCAGCGCAGTGTGGGACCTTCCCCAAACCGCACACCTGAGCTGCAAGGGCCTGGCACGCACGTGCCTCTGTGTATAGCACATTCCTCTCTGCCCCATGCTTTCATTAATGCTTGCTGTACAAATCTTGTTATTAGTGCACCCCCCAGGGCCAGGCAGTAATTTGGATGCTGATGAGCGAGCGAGAGGCAGCGGCGCGCGCTCCCCGATGTCAGCGCTCGGCTGGGAGGGGAGCAGAGCTCCAGCTATGCCTGGCACCGCGGCGCAGTCCGGAGCCTCAGGAGGTGCCCCTGCCATGGGAACATTTTCACAAACATATCCTCACTCCAGGAGGGCTTACCAGCGTATTTCTTTGTAATTAAATGTAATGACATCTAGACCCGTAGTCAAGTTCTCATTGATAAACACTGGCAAATAAAACCGGCAAGCGAAAATCAAACAATTAACTATGTAAGCATTTTTTATGATGGTCTTTTCTGATTTTTTTTCCTTTACTTACCTCAGTGGTTTAGTAAAAAGCAATGAGATGCTAGCTGGTGTGACAACATGTAGTTAGGACTCTGGCAAAAAGAAAACATTAAATACTTTTTGATCTTGCTATTTCTTCTAGAATAAAGGAATAGTAATTGTGATGGCAGAAAAAACCAAATATTATGTTGGTCAATTTCTAAATCAGAGTTCAATGAGCTTGTTTTACAAATACCAATGGCTAATACAGATGGTGGTGGTCAAACACCAGTGAGGTAAACTTGTAGATCAAAAACTATTTATTTTCTTTTACTGATGGAGTAATTGAAATGTTAAATGACTGAAACAATTTTCAGAAAATTTCATCTTTTTCTGCCACTAAATGGCAGGAGAATGAAGGATTATTTTCTGGTTTCAGTTTCTAAAATTGCCTGAGTCCAAACTTATCAGCCCCCTGTGATTTTTATCTGCTCGGCTGTGTTTTCCCAGGAAAAATTCCAAACACTCTACAAGAAGCTTTCTCCAATAATTATACCAGTCTCTTACTGAGTTTCCTTTGTGTAAAAACTGGCCTCTCTGACCTGTTCTGTTTCTCTGGTGCCTAACTGAAACCCTACAGAAAAGGCTTTTATTTGCTCTCGCCGAGGGGAAAGCAAGCAGGGTACTTAGCTGGATGAGATAAGCCTTTGCTGGATGAGACCACTGCAGAGCCCATGGGTGACATCAGAGGCCAGCTCTCCTAAAACAGGTCACCTCTTGCCCTGCATGGCTGCTCCAAGTGCATTAACATTATCCAGGGGGAGAAGCGAGGCGGATGAATTTTGATCTCGCTCTAAAATGACCGCAAAGCTTCCCCCAGCACAGAAATGACGTTTGAACAGCAGTGGAAGAGGTGATCTGCACCACCCAGGAGATCTCATTCCAGCTGCAATCAGCCTCCTTCTCTGGGTTCTGCTCTGGCTCCAAATGGGGACACTTTTGGGGGGCTCAGCTCCTTGGGGGGTGTGCCAGTAAAGATTCAGAGCTCTGCTAACAGCCCTGTTTGGGACACAACCCCTGGCGTTTCTGCAACCTATTCCTGCGACCTGGTCAGGCCAGGTTTAATTTATTTAAACTGCTTTATAAAGTAACTTTGTAAAGCATCATAAGTTAACTGGAAAACCCCTCTTTATCCAAGGAAGAATGTTCACATGATTATTAATGTAAACCTTCAGTTAGACCAAGATGCCTCCAAGAATTTGGCCAGGCAGAGAACTCCTGAGTGAGCTCTAGCCCACACTGCACTTCAGTTGCTCACAAGCTCTTCTATCTTCCTTCAATGTCACCCTTGCCTTTCATCTTTTCCTCCTCCTCCTCCTCTACACATAGAGGGTTTGTTTGATTTATTCTCTCTGCCTCACTGTAAGGCATTGTGGGATTTAGGCTTCCCTTGTTCCCATTCCTTGTAAATTCTCAAAAAATCTATATTCTTGATTGAGTCTTATCCATCAAAATACCTGCCAAAAATAAGCATGTGATCCTCCTTCTGTCCTCAAAAACAAACTCATGTCAAAGTGTACCATTGCCCAAACTTCTTCTCCAGCCAGCTGTACCTTTCCCTTCATCTCACAGCTCACTTGAAACATTTCATGGCTCCTGCCTTGAGTTTGTATCTTTCAGTCCCTTAGGTTACTTTCTGATCTCTGTTTACTGATTTGGAAGATTGTTTATGTGATTTTATAGGTTGTTCTTAAATGTCTATGTTGTCTGATGCTTCTCCCTGGCGCTATTTGCCCTGTGGATATGAATGGTTTCTCTAACTCCATACAGGACCAGTCCTAATTCCCAAAGTTGCCTCTCATATAAAGGCCACTGGGTGAAAGGAAAGTCTGTAAATGTTCCAGTTCTGACAATTTTAATGTCACATCACTCAGAACACTAAATGTGCAAGCCCAAAGGGCTGGAATTGTGCACATTCTCAGAATCAAGACCTGAAACACAACAAAGCTACTGTTGTCAGTTTTTGTTCCTTATGCAAGCATCAGCTTGGGTTTACAAAATACATTTTTAACCTGGGCAAATTTAGATTTTCAGGAAGGAATGGGACGTAACTTACTCTTCATTGTTCTCTGCTGAAAGTTCCTGATTTACCCAAATTTCAGCATTTAAGCTAAATCCAGTATCCTGAAAAAAAAAAAAAAAAAAAAAGTCCAATGTTGACTCATTGATGTGTTGGTATGCAACCAGTAAGAAAGGCTGCAAGCACATAAATAATCACCCATTTGGCCAGCCTGACTTCATACCCCAAAGTGTTTTATGGACTTGAATAGACACCTCTATACTGAAATAGACACTGCTATACTTATTTACAGGTAGGGAAGTCCAGGAGGAGATCGGTGACCTTACCAAAGTTCATGCAAATGTCAATGGCAGGAAACTGGCCTCCTGATTGCCTTGCCTAATTCTGTGTCTGTGGGATCATGCTTTAGTAATCAGCACTGTTTCCAACTACACTTTTTAACCCTGACTGCGAGTGATTTGAATATCTTTCAGAGATGGATAATGGGAAATACTTATATTGAAAAATCTGGTAAATCAATTAATGTTTGCAAGATGCACAGAGACAAGGGTAAAGAATGCGAGAGAAAATGTGATGGATCCAGCTGCATGGACTGGCTTGTCCCTCATACACAGCACACCACAAGAGGCCAATATCTAGGGATAAGTCAGATGAAGTGACATTGCCTAGGCCTAATTCTTTGCTCAGGCCTATGTTTACAGATCTGTCACACCTCAGTGAAAACAACACTCTGATATCTGCAAGTGGAAAATTTTAGAAGGCCCATTGCAACAGAGAGAGATTGATATTTGTGTTTTTAATGACATTTTATTTTAGAGTTCCCAACTACTGTGTATCAAATATCCTGCATGATCTTTGTCAAATATTTGTGAAATCATCAGCAGAAGACAGATACTTTCTGGCCATTAACCACATGAAGACAACAGCCACAAAATAATTTAGCTCATACAAAAAATGGTTATGTGCCATGGTTAGGAAGAGCCTTGAGCCTCCTCTGTGTCATACAATCTCACTTAGTTGTTCATACAGATTCTCAGAGGCACTTATTTTTAATAGAAGTCTCAAGTTTTACCAAACCTGCCAGTACATATAGTCTAAAGCAGTTTAAGGCAACAAAAGTAAAAAGTTTCAGGAAAAAATTCAGCCTGGTAATGTCATACATTTTTTAAGGTGAAAGATTGCTCTTTGTTAAACTTTGTTTTGTTAATTTTATGTATTACTGCAACACTTTTCAGTACCAGTATTGGTATATTAATAACAATTAGTATATTAATAACTTAACTGAGGTGAGACTCTTGTTATTATCTGAGTGCAGTAGAACCCTTTGTGAGTTTGCTTCACACCATTTGCCAAGCAGGCCTTTTCTGACTGCAGAAGAAAGCTCAGTCCTGGGCAAAGCTGTACCCTGACAGCCCCACTTGCTGCCAGCCAGGACAAAGGACCTGCTGCTGAAGGAGCTCCATCGCTCGCTGTTATTCACAGACAAAAATGGGAGTTAAGGGCTTCAGATCCACTGCTTATGTCTAAATGCTAATCAGGGCCTCTGGCTTTCTGAGACACACAAATGAGAAAGAAAAGCTGTAAATTAGAAGGTTAATTTCTTATTTACAGCACTGCTGTAGGTTCATGGCAGAGTTACAAGTGTTAGCACCGAGAAACCCTTCTGTATTAACTTTTCTCTTTTCATATGTTTTTCTCTAGAAAAAGATGAGAAGAGAACAAACATCTCACAGGCAGAGGTAAGTGGATTTTATTTTTTTAAACATATTTATTATTAAAATAGTTCTATGGTTAAAAACTCTTGGAAACTCACTGATTCATCCCAGTGGATACTTCTGTGTACATTGTCATGGCCATCTGCAGTAACACAGCCTTTTAAGAGGCAGCATTGCTGTGGATCTGCAGGTCACACCACTCAAACCCCCCTCCCCTCCCTCCATCACCTGTCAGGCTACAGCAGGCAGGGCAGTGAGGGTGTCTGCACCAGAGTTAACAGCTGGCTCCTCCAATCTCATTTTCTAACCTCCCCTTCCATGGTTCCTCCAATTCCCTGATCTCTTTCTCCTTCACCCACTCTCAGAGCAGCACTTTAAATAGCAGCAGGAGGTATTGATTGGCTCAAATTTGAACTCCAATACAAACTTAGGAAGATTTGCTGGCGTGAGGTTCACTGAGCTCTCCCATAGTGTTTATAAATAGCTTTCTCTTTCCAAAGAAGACAATATTTTATTTATACATGTTATCATTCTATCCATTGTGATAAGCTAAGTTAATAGGATTAGCTCTACTTGTGTGAAACATGTCTCAAATGTTCCATGAAGAAATAGATCTGATTAAAATTCATGGTCTATATACTAGGTATTTTTAGCAAATGTTTGGGTAAAGACATCATCATTAGTACAACTAGAAATTGATAAAATGAGGGGGGGAAATAGGCTTGGCTACACACAGTTTTTCTGTAAACTTTTTGTTAGGAGGCTGCTATGGTGTTTATGCCTTCCAAAGCTAGCTAAGGGTGTACTGTGTGAGGCTTTCTTGTCCTTTTTATGTAGACATAATTCATGTTGGTATAATATTTACACCAATTTAGCTGCTTTCATTTTGCAAAAGCTGCTCTGCTTTAGCACTGAATATACTCCAGTTAGTTTTTGCTAACTAAACATTGACATAATGTAGTAATACTATTAATACTCTATGTGTATTGGTATAATATAATAATACTATTATTACTCTATGTGTAATTTTAGTACCATTATTCTGGAATAATTTGTCTTTTGTGCATAGATGCAATTTTGGGGCCACAAAAAGTTTAACTGTGTCTAAATACAACACTCAAATGAGGCTCAGTTAAAGGCTGAGTGATTGGCTGCTGAAATTATTATCTTAGGTTTAATAGAACACGTTGAAAAAGTACAGGGGGAGGGATTTTCCACTTATTTATATTAAAATGTATATATTAATATTTCATCATTACCTTACACATGCATATAATCACTGATTACACTCATTACACTAATATAATTACTGATCACACTAATAATGTAAACCTTGCAACTATTTTAATATATGTAGACATTTGCCTTATGAGAATCAATTACACAGACACAGGCTATCCTAATTTTATCTTTATCAATATTTTTATAGAGTGAAGGGTAATTTTCAGTAGTGTTGGGTCTGTTTTGCTTGGGAGTCATAATGGTTGTCCATGAAACACATATTTCTGTCAGTTTTGCTGGGTGAATGGCAGCCTGGGAGCTGGCATCAGTTGTACACAGTGTGTTTTCCTGAGAAAAAGGAATGCCTGGAGCTGTCCCTGTGCCTCACTGCTCTCTCTGTTTGTGCTCCCACAGTCCCAGAGTGCCTCTCCCAAGCAGAGGAAGCAGAGCGTCTTCACCCCACCTGCCCTCAAAGGTACTGTACAACAGATAATTCAGTGCCAAACTGTGAACAGAGCTTCTTGAATATGTAAATTCTATTGGTGCTGGCCCCATGGAGTTCTCTGTTTCTTGTTTGAAACCACTCCCCCATGTTCTGCCTCCCTTTCCAGGCAGCTGTGAAAAGGAGAACAACCCAAACCATGGTCTGGGTATCTGACACAGAGAGTGTGAAGACTTTCTTGGGAAGATAAGGAAAAATGAGAAGTCTGGATAAAAGTCTTGAGGGATAACATGCTTTTTAGGAATACGTACAAAAGCAGCTGAGGTCAGAACAGCTACATTTAGGACTTGCTTCTTATGCAGATCTGAACAGAATTACAGAATTTGACTTGATGGTGCTTGAAGTGAAGCAAGATCTGTGGTGGTGCACCAGAACTCCTGACTGACACTTGTCAGAGCAGGATTACTTTCAGACTGCAGTCTAAAGGTCACCCTGCCAGGTGTCTCTTGATAGATAATGAATACGAAAATTTCCATTTGTCTGCTTAACACAATTTATTACCTGGCAGAAAAGGTGGGATATCTGATTTGTTGTGTGAAATACAGCTGCTGCCATGAGGTAATTTACCATATCAGCCAGGTCTGTGCATCTCATTCTGAAGCTGCAGTTCTCTGGTACGTGTCCTAGTCACAGTTAAAATATCACTCAGCTGCTACACAAGACTGTTTGTCAAAATAGGCTGAAGTTAGGTGTGCTGGATATTAGAAATAATCCTGTGACGTTCAATTACAGCAGTTTTTCTGGAAGGAAAATGCTTTGCATGGACAGCAATACCTATTGATCTCACTGTATTATTTTGCTGTACAAGCCTAAACTAAATACTGTGCAAATGAAGTGCAGTGTAAAACAGGTCCTCATAGCTCCTCTCAACAGCTGCATGCCTTAACACCCTAAATTATACCACAGTCCCAGACACACATGTAGGCACTTGGAAGTTGATAACCCTTCCTGTAAACAGGCTGGATTGCTCCAGCTTTACCATACTGTTACTGTCATAAATATGGTATTTTTAATTTTTAAATTACCTGGTGGAAAATTCATTATTCTTCCTTTTCATGGGTATGAAAACATGAATTTTTTTCGTTTGGACTAAGAGACTGTGAGACAAACATATAGCAATGTGAAATACACAGTGCTATGAAATACACAAAGCTATATTTCCTGTGCACTGTTTTTCCCCCAGTATATTCATAATATGGTATTTGGCATACAGTAAAGTAAAAAGATAAAATTCTTTACAGCTCCTTGTCTGCTCCATACCCTCTGAGGCTGTTACTAATAGAAGGTGGAATAGACTGTAATCTGGTACCTTACATTTAAAGATGGAGATAATAAATGGAGTGGAGATGTAAGTTTATTGAAATAATTACGAAACAGTGAAGGAAAGGTCGCTGGTTTCTGTATTGATGGCAAGGCAGGAGAGAGAAAGAGGAAATGAATGTGCATGTTGTGGTTATAGGAGCCCCTATAAAATGGGAAATTGTTGGCATGGTTGAAAAGAGCAGAAGCAACATCAGACAATGGCGATGACTGGTTACAATACCAGAACTATAATACATGTTACATGAAATATCCAAATACATGAAAATATATGCAATAAAGGCAGTACTGCTGAGGTTTTACCTATCATGGTAAATACGTGATCAGCCTCTCAGTTACATTGCCCAGGTGAGGGGTTCACATTGCCCAGAGAACCTGTGGCTGCCCCATCCCTGGAAGTGTCCAAGGTCAGGTTGGATGGGCCTCTGAGAAACCTGTTCTAGTGGGAGGTGTCCCTCTCCATGGAAGGGGGGCTGGAATGAGGTGATCTTTAATGTCTTTTCCAACCCAAACCATTCTGTGAGTCTGTGATTCTATCCTTTGATATATGTGGGGGCATATTTTCTCCCTTTGCCATTGCACTTATTAAACTAAAATTCAGCATTATTATCTGTCCAAGACCATCCCCAAATATTTCAGTTTCATCATTACAGAAGCTTCCTCTAGCTCAAGGCTGGGCAGCAAGCTGTAGCAAACCTGGAGCAACAGGCAGGTTCTTATTACTGTATATCTCTGTGTACTTTGGCTCCTGCTTTTATTTTCCTAAACAAAAACACACCAGAGTTCCTACAGACAGAACAAATAGCTGACTCATCTCAGAGCATTGTTCTTTTTACTGGAATACAGTGTGCTGGAAAAATCAATGTGAGAGGTATTGATTTAAGTAGTAATCTGGAGAGAGACTCAGCCAGCCAACCAAACAGCTGAGCATGGTGTGCTTCTTAGTGTTATATTACCAAACTTAATGGATGTCAAAGAGGTTTTCCATTTTGCTTCCATAGATATTTTTTCTCCTAACCTGCCCACACTAGTGTTTAATTCCATGCTGGTATGTAGCATGCAGTGTTGGCAAAAGTCAGTATCTGAAGATTGCACCAAAGGAATCCATCATATTTTCTGTATGTTGTGATTCACCTCTTGTCACAGTTTTTTTTCTACGTTTAGACAATGCTTAGACTATGCTTATTCTAAGCAATTTTAACTGAGGATTCATCACCTCCAGTTCCGCTCTTTGTGTCACTTTTTCTTCTGTTATTCACAGGCTTTTATGCCTGAACTTCAGATTTTCTCATCCTTTAAGGTCTTCTTCTTCATGTGTGAAGGTTGGCTTGAACCTTCCTATGAAAAATACCATAAAAAACAACCACAAGAATGTTTTGCAATTTGAATAGTCACCAGTTTTGCCTTGGGCAATCTTTTCCAGTCAGTTCTCACTGTGTAAGGCCTTTTTTTCCTATTTACTAATCTGCTTCGTGTTCTGTATGACAAAGCCAAGAAGAATCCTTTGGTCCTTTTCCAAAGTAGATGTCCAGCTGTTTTAGCACAAAGATCCATCCATCCATCAAAGCACAAACAGCATCTTTAGAAATACCTTCATTATTCTGCTTGGTGGGCTAGAGGAGCCCCTGGAAGCCTTGCTGGAGTCATTACCCAGGGCATACTTAGACTTCTCTCACTTGGTGCTGGGGCAGGTTTCCTTTCACCCTGGTAGTCATGTTTGGTTTGGTAGCTCAGCTCATCCTTGGAAGGAAATGCAGACAGCAGTGACAGGAAGCAAGGTTTACAAAGACTAACAGAAGACAGCCTGGGCTGTTCCCAAACCTGCATTGCTCCCTAGAGGTCCCAAATCCCCACATTATCCACCAGCTATTGCTATTAATACTGGTGGCTATTTAAATACCATCAAGGTCTCCCCCTGTGAAGGAAGTGCACGTTCCCAAGTGATTTGAGGATTTCGTTAGCAGAGAGTCTACTGGCCTGGATGTGCTAGAGGTCAGGGAAATAGGAAAACTTCACTAATCTTAGTTCACTCTGCAAGAGGCTGTTTAGATCAGATCAAGATGCTTCTAATTTCAGCAGGCTTTAAAGAAAGTTATTGTAGCTGTCTGTGTTCACTGGACCACCTTTGCAATGAGGAGCCACCAAATCATAATTAAAGTCATTCCCCACACAAGTAAGAGATACATTTGACTGTTTTCCCTCTCAGTCTTTTGGGAAATAAATGCTTTAAATTCCCCTCTTAATGTATTTTTCTTTGCATAAAAACAAAGGCTTTTTCCTGAGCTAGGCCCCAGCCACAAGATTTGAAATGGGATTAAATCAGAGCTGTTACAGATCTAAGGAACGTTCAAAGGCATTACTTTGGTTTGAGTCATTAAAACAACCAGAACTCACAGGCTTTTCCCAAAGTGTTCAGACCCAGGGATTTGATACATGCATAATTCTAGTATTTACAATGATGGCCGATATTAAATGAGCTCTTTCTAGCTTCTGCCATGAATTTCAGATGCTCTGCTTGTTTAGTGCCTGCTTGTTCTTCTCTCCAAAGGAAACAACATGCAGAATAAATGATTAAAATCATGATGTCCCTCCTGAAATATGTAATTTATTAGAAGCAATTAGTACAGTATGTGGCCCTCATCCAAATTTGTAACCCCTTAGGCCAGCTTGACGATGTCTGATGCATCTCATTACTTTGTGACTGAAGGTTAACAACAAACATGGGTAGAGTCTGGAGACATTAAAGATTATTGTTAGTATGGTAAGCACTGAGTTTGGAGCCCATGAGGATCATTGTGGAACAAAATTCTCAGGCTAAATTTACTTCAAGTGGCACAGGAATTAAGTTTCTAAGACTTGAGCAGCCACTACAAAAACTTGTATCATTTTACAGCTGCCTTCTTACACAGCAAACTCTGCAAAGAGCTCCTAGTGTTAACTAAACACATCAGTGCAAGAACACAAAACATCACACCATTCTAGAAAGAAAAATACCATGTCTTTTTTTGCTTATGCTTCATACATGGGCTTAAATGTAATTTTTAGGGAATTAATATTAGCTGTAACATCAGACATCTCACACAGTCTTCTAAACATCAAGGCCAGGCCTGTGAAAATTCGCAAATTGAGCTGGTGCTCAGCCAAACTTTTCTTATGTGGGTGAGTCACTTTGACTCCGGCTATTACATTTTTCCAATCTCTCCAACGATGATCCTTTTTCAAAGATGACTGTGCTGCACATCAGCCATGTGGCCAGAACAGGAGATGGAGATGGTTTTCAATTATCCTCTCAGTCCCGAGTGTGCATTTTGGACCTCCTTCCTTTTCCAGTAGGCTAAATGGCTGTGATAGCTACTGGGCAGGGGGCTAGGACTGCTGCACAAAAACAGGCAATGCCCAGTGGCTGGAGCAATTCCTGAGGTTGGGGCATCTTCCTCTAATGCCTTAGTAGAGCTGCCATGGCCCTGGAGAAACATCTGTTCTTTAGCCTGGTAGTACCAGTTCTTCACCACATTTCTTAGGTAGAAAATCTGTCTCAGTAAGTTGCTTCTTGGGTAACAGAAGGCGAAGCTCTGCCTGGTTCTTCATGTGCACTGCTCTTGTTCATGTGTTGTGATGTGGCAAAATGCCATCAATGCCTTTTGTTTCCTGGGTGGAAGGCCCACAGCTGTCTGGACCTTCTGAAGCACTGGGAATAGAAGATTTATGCTGCAGTTTTGTATCATTGTGTTTTCTCCTTGTCCCTAACTTGGTCACAAGAGGTGCAGCTTTGTTTCCCAGACTACTTGTTCTCATCATTTATATACTGCTGTTATCCACTTCTTAGTCAGATGCACCTCGACACAACCACACCTCTTAATGCAAAATGGCCTTGAATTAATTTCCTGGATATCTTTACCAAGATGTTACCTTCTAGTGCCTGTTCTCTTTCCCCCTCTCTCTACCCTACTCTCTCCTTCCTCAGACTTGAACAGTAGGATGATGACAGTAGATACAATTAAGAAAAAAAAGAAAAAAAAAAAGCTGAATTAATTAGTGAATCACTGAGTTGGTGACAGGGATACATCAGATTGCTGCCATCTCAAGTTCAGTTGGCTGCCACTGCTCTGGTACTGCCCAACACATTGGCAGGCACTGCTGTAGTCTGCCTTTAATTTCTTACTGTTGGCAGCTTTGAATACATTTCATTTCACACAGCTGGTGGCTCCTGCTTCAGAATGGCTCTGGCCTTGGCTGCAATAAATATTGCAGTACCTATAGAGAGACCAAGGTGTCCAGTGGAGGCTAAGTTTGACATCTGTTCCATGGAAAAACTGGGATGTTTTTATAACTTGTCATCTGCCACTATTACCTGGAGTGAAGAAGAAGGGCTGTGTTGAGCACTAATGTCAGTCCCTGAATCACCACGTGTGGTCCAACACAGACCAAAGTCTGGGGGAGTATTTCCTCTGGCCTCATTTGGCTCAGTGTGAGATCCACATATCTGATAGTTCCTTCTAATCTTGTGCAATGAATGCTAAATGGGCCTCCTTCTAAAGGTACAACTTTATTTTTATGATAGAAGCTAATCTTAGAAAAAAGGCTGTGGAACAGCATTTATGACTTGAAAATAGTGTTATTAAGCATTGTTGTATTAAATACAGGGCAGTGTAAATACCATACTGTTTCTAAGCAGTAACAGACAACATTAAAAAGTCAGCCTTTTAAGAGCTAACAACATGAAATACTATAGAACAAAAATATGGGAGACATAGTACATATTTTAAAACGTAAAGTAGAAATCCTGGGAAGGGCAGCATGTGTTGTTCTGGTTACTTTCTTTTACAAGATGTATTTATAGTGAAATTACAAAGATTTTGGCAGTGTTGTGTTCTGAATTGAAGCAGCTTTTGAAGAAAAGATAATATATTTATAGAAGAAGATGTAAGATTCTTATGAAGTCAGCCATTTGACAGGGCATTAAATTTTATTTCCTTGCTGTATGTTCTATGCTGGAGGTTAACAACCAAGCCACATGGCAGACACTGACTCCAGCCAGCCCTACTGTAATAAATAATAATTACCCCTCTGTTTCATCTAAAGCATTGTAAATCTGGAATTTGATCCCAAGCAAGATGGCAGGATGAAGACCTAGATTAGACATTGCTGCTGCTGCTGTTCAGTGCTTGGCATCTCCCAGGCAGGATTGTGCACACAGTGAGGGCAAGTGCATCTGCAGGGCCTCAGTGCCCCTTGGCTCTGTGCCCCAGATCAGCCCCACTGGGGAGAGCAGGCTCCTCCTCCAGCACTGCCAGGGGTCTTGGCTGGGGGAACAGTCAGGGAGCTTGAGGCAGATGCAGTATATACATACATAGGTACCTCCTTAAGCAGTGTATTTCTAAAAGGTCTCCATAGTATATGAGCTGCTATCTCATTTCATTTACCCTTAAAAAGAAAAGCCTGGCCTGCATTTGTACCTAACTGCATATTTCTACAGTCCCTCTTTGACTATTAATGTCTCCTCTCCATGTAGTCAAATTTCGTATATAAAAATCCCCACCCCCAAAAGGCAAAGCTTTCAAAAGACGGAATGACTGCAGGCAAGCTCAAGGTTAAGAGTGAATTTGTATAACATGAAAGGCACCACTGTGCATTGAGCAGTGGCATTAGCCTGACACAGCAAAATCATCCACGACCTTCCAGCTACGATTCCATCAGCTGTGCTGGTCTTTATCAGCGTGTGCAAGGAGGTGCAGGCTCACAGCCACCAGCCAAGCTCTCACCACCTGCTCTGACTCCTCCTGGGATCAGGGCAATGATTTCCATGAGAGTGGCTCCTGGCCACAAGCTGCTCTTCCAGGGACAGTAGCTTCCCATTATTTTTTTTTACTCCAGGTTTCACCCTGACCCGAGCCAAGGTCCCAGTAGCACATTAACTTTGTGATAGCTCTGTTTCTGAACAGCATGGTCCTTATTTCTGTGGTTAAGCTAAGAGAAACATAGAGAAATCATGCTTCTGATTTTTAGGGACCATCTGCGCTGGGTTTCTTGTGGTGGGGATGTTTTCTGGGCTTTTAGTATTTGATTTTTTTTTCCTTTTGAAGTGGATGCCTATTGGTCTGAATTTATCGAAAACCAAAAATTTTCTACAGAAGGCCATGAGGTTCTACTCCCCTCCATAATTTCTCCCTTCCTTCACCCCTTGAGATGCAACATTGCCCAGTATAGCAAGAACACAGAGTTCCCAAAACCATCCACCAGAGCTTTGGCATGGAGACAAGAACACGAGCAGCCTGAAGATTTCAACCACATCCTTTCAGGCCTGCAGCTAGGACTGAGCACTCACATGAATTATGTGTGTGACTGTGACCAGAAAAACACAGGAAATACTGCAGCTAGCATATGGATCTGAAAAGGGATTCATTTTCCTGTGGGCTGCACAGGCCAGCAGGATGTTGTTTAAAAGCTCTCCTCTGATGTAGCTGCTAGTTTGTCTTGAAACAGAGGGGGGGAGGATACTTCAGGTCTTTCAGCTCTCACACATCCTGAGAACAACCAGCATTATTCCATGGATCTTTTATAGCTGGGAGAGATGATCAGCAGGCTCTGAGCAATTTACAGAGTAACCATTTCTAGCAATACAATTAAAGGAGTTGTGGGACCTAGTGAGTGCTCAGAAGGAAAACACTCCCTGAAAGGTTTGCTGTGGTTCTCCCAGCTCAGGGTGAACCATTGCTGTGTATGCTGGCACACAGCAAGGAGTAAATGTGCCACATGTCTGGTAAACCCTGGGAATGGTGCAGGTTTGGGGGCCACCCCCTGCAATGGCATCTTTCCAGGTGACAGGGAAAGGGCTCACCGTGGCTGCACCTGTCCCTGGAGAGCAGCTGGTGAGGTGCAGGGCACCCACAGGCACCTGTGCAGCTCAGCTGGGGCTGTGGCCAGGCACGGGCCCCAGGGAAGAAGTGGCCAGTGCGAGGGAGAGCTGGGAGAGCAGAGGCACTGCCAGGGAGCAGCAGGGCAAGTGGAGGGCGAGTGGCTGCCTCTGGCCCAGCACCCGACTGCCCACGGCTGGCCATCCCCTACAGAGGCAAGGGGAGGCAANTTTTTTTTAGCAATGAGGAGAAATTATGTAAATTGAGCTTCCAATTTCCTTGCAATCCGAAAGAAAAGAGTTTTTTACAAGAAGTGGGATTTTTGGCATGCAGGCTCCCTCTGGTGACTCCTAGTGCAGCTTCACTGTTGAATGGAGAGAACAGTTACAAGGAGAGGAATTATATTAAATCTGACTAATTTCAACTTAAAATCTGTGAGGTTAGTACTACATTTCACCTGCATTCCAGCAGTATTCCCCACATCCCCATCCATGAGTGGGTAGAGCCTGGCTTTTATTTCAGCTCACTCTTAGCTAGAGCTAAAGTAAGAAGTGTAAAAACTAATTTTTAAAGAATCTATGACTGTGATCTGAATGTGTCTAAACCTTTAGAAGACAGTCTACCTTTTCTGTACTTGTCTACATTTTCCCCAATTAAATTGAGTAAACTGATATTCCTACTGTGTAAAGTGAAAGCTTTGCTTGTTTTCAGGCTCTGACAATTCTGAGTATCAGGTAGTGTGTTTCTATGGCATTATTGCCTTTTGGTTGTAATGGATGCTGGCTCTGTGGTATTTTGATGCCTTAGGCAAACCAGGTAGGTTTCCCACAAGTTCAAGTCACTCACACAAAAATAAAGAGCCACCAAAGGTTTTGTCCCAGTGTTGTGCTGCCCATGGCAACTGCAAGGTGAGACTGGTTGTATCTACTGCAATGCAAATAATTTATGGTGACTGCTTTTTATGTTTAATAATGGATTTCTTAACACTGGGTTTTAATTTTCCAGAAATCAAAAATACTTAAATATAAGAATCTGGTGGGGTTTCAGTTGTCCGTAAGTTGAACAAGTTAAAATGAAAACATTTCAGATTTAAAAGTTAGGACTTGTCAGGGTAATATGAAGAAAATAGTAATGGCCTATTATTCATAGGCCACCCATGAAACAACTGCAGTGGGGATAATAAGCAAAACACTGGCCTATCAATCACTTGTTTAATCATACAAGGTTTTTCTAATTTTGAACTTGTTTATAAAATACATAAAAGAATAATTAATTTCAACATTTGCAGTATTACTGATGTGAGGTTATGCTGATGCCAAAATCCTATCTCCTTTGTCATCATAGGAAGGATCACAATGAAGATTATAATTATAACTCCGTAGGGAATTAATAAGCAAATTAACAGAGAAGCTTATAGACTTCAGACAAAAGAAAGAGACAGGATTAATTAAAAGTGAAAGCCACATGGTACATGGAAGTATAGCAGAGAAACACCACCTTGGAATTTTGGGTGACCAGCAAAGATTTTGCTGCGGTCATCATTTTGAAAACTCACTGGAAATATTTTCATCCTAACCCTAAAAATCTCAGGCTGAACAGAGAATTCAGGAAGAAATTTATGTCTGACATTAACTAATTTTTTTCTGTATCTGCCCCAGATCACGGAAAGAAATAATAACTACAAAAAGAATAACTAAAATAGAAAATATGGATCCAAAATATAAACTGAACAGAATGCTGGGGGTGTCTTGCCAGACCTGGGGGTGAAACAAAAGAAGCAAAAGCTGTTCAGGCATTACACACAGGACTTCATTCACTCCATCACATACTCAGGCTTCTGCTTCTCAGTATCACAGCCTGCTCTTCTTCCTCTGCAAGGATTCTCTCCCCTAAGGATGTGGCAATAAGATTTTTCTCAACTGTTTAGGTTTCTTGACCTCAGAAAAATTCCCATGTCAGTCAAAACCAAAAAATGTAGAGCCACAGTCCAGTTGTCCAGGAAAAAGTGAGCAGCTGGATAATGCTGTCCATTAAAAACTGAAGTCGGATAAGAATGCTTTAAGAAAACTGAAATACAGCTTCTTGGAAATGGCTTATGAATTTGGGGAGAATAAAATGTTTTCTAAGGCATTTTCAGTTAGGTTTTGAATTAAAAAAACCTTAATTTCCATTGTGTTTTGAATGTGTATAAAAATCAAATTAATTTTCCTATAGCATGTCTACATTTTTTATGTTTAACAAACTAGGCAAAACTAAATGTTCTGGTATTGCTAATTTTTGTGGTTTTTTTTTTTTTTTGTGAACTTTTTTTCTTCCTAAAGGGAACTGCAAAATTTCAGAGGTATTTTCCTAGTCATGAACAAATGAAAATTATCTGGCTTCAAGGAAGTGCAAATATTCAGCTATTGCAGTCTGCTACTGTCATTTTTAAAAGTGCTCTGGCATGATTCCATCCTGCTTAAACCAAGTCAGGCATGGAACTACCCTGGGCTTGTTACAGACTGCCTAGTGAAAAATCAAGCTCTGGAAGTCTCTCTGCTGGCTGGACAAGGAATCACAGACAAGTGCCCTCTCTTTTTCTTTTGGGAGAAAATCACTGTAAGTAAATCAGCAGGAGCACCAGCAGGAGTTTGGGACAAGAATACATGCAGACATAACTGTGCTGCAGTAAGAGAAATGGCCAGGAGAGACAGTCAGAAATTTCAAATTAAGAACTCAAGAAATTAAAAAAAAATTTATAAAAGGGAAAATGTTCTTGGTTGCCACTCTTGGCAGGAGCAGATTAGAGGAAATAAAACTATGACACTTGATTTCCTTCCTCACACAGAAGTTGCCATTTAATCTTTTAACATATTGGGAGCAGAACTCTTGTTTTATCCTCTGTAAAAGGAATAGTAGCTGTGAACACAGCATTTGTTCCTAGAGACAAGTGGAGGATTGCTTTTGTAAATGCTCACTGATTTCAAGGCCTGGAAAGGACCCTTATTTATATAACTGAATCTCTGGCATAAAGCACAGCCTTCAACCTAATTCTACACTTGATCCATATTTGAGGTTGAACAATGAGATATATTTCAGAATGCAGAACTTATGACTTCTTATAAAAGTTAAGATTTATCTATTCTCCTTAACTTTTCCCTTATTTACTTAGAGCACGTAAGGATGATAAAATTGTTTTATTTTGTACATAGCAGTCTACACAACTAAAATTTAGCTTGTCCCTACCTTTAAACAGCCTTACCTTCTGTAGGTGAAATACTGAGCATTGCTTCATGCTGTCTTTAGCATCAGCTCCCCCAAGTCTTTGCTGATGTGATTTTCCAGCTGTAAACCCTACTTCCCACTTTTAGCCTCCTGGCTTATTTTAAGGTAGTCAGGCTACAGAGTGGCTCCAACTGGATACATAGGCTGGAGAAGCATGTGGTTAATCCTAAGAATGACAGAAGTTGCCTGTGAAAGTGTAAGATGGTTTAATTTAAAGAAGCTGTGTTTAGAAAATGCTACTAGCAAACTTTTAAGGGCAGTGAGTTCTAACACATAATTTGTGACAGTAGCAGAGCTTTTGACTTCTGTTATAATGGAGCAGCTGATTAGAGGTTTGAAAATGTGGCCTTTTATTTGGTGGAATCCTTTGACACAAGGGAACAATTCTGCCAGTCTTATGATTTTGACCTACTCTCAGGCAGACAGCTGCCTGACTGAAAGTGCTGCTGATGTTAAAAGTGAGGTCTTAGCAATTCCAGCAAATAAACACATCGCCCAGTAAGATTTGGCTTCCAGACAAGTGCTTTTCCAGAGGAGGTTCTGACCATCTAACAAGCTTCCCAGGACCTGTCAAGCACAGGACTTTGAAGGTCTGCCTGCATTGGTTGAATTCAAGTACACTTATCAGCAGTTCTAAACCTGTCTTTTAGCTGTGGAAAATTGGGATGGAAAAGTCTCAGCTGAGAAACTCCAAACCTCTCCTGATTGCTGGCCCCAGCTGCCTGGTCAGGGCAGCACAGGAGCCTTGAGGAGAAGAGCCTTGCAGCACTGCTCAGATTCATTACTGCCCTGGGAGCCACCTCTGCATGTTTATCTGATCACGGTTTTGAGGTATTTGACCAAGAGCCATCCTCCACAGAATCACCTGAGGAATGTTTTCTGGTTTTCCAGAGGGTAAAGTCACCCACCATGGCTGCAGGAGCTTCTGCTCTTCATTTGAGCTCTGAAGAGTGGCTGGCTCCTGCAGCCTGAGGGCTAGCAGGGGAAGGAAGCACCAGCAGAACAAGATGTTTCCATGCTAGCAGAAGTTGCCTGGGGCAACAAAAACCTCTCTGTTTATTCTTTAGGCTACTGTAAGTGGGAGATGCAGCCCCTCCAGCCATGGCAGAGCTGACCCCTCTCTCCAGTGCATGGTCTGGCCAGGCTGTGGAGGGCCAACAAAAGCCTTTCTGTGCAAGGAGCTCCTTCACGCTGCTCTTGAGAAGCCGCTGCTGCTTCAAGCCATTCTGGGAGGGAAGAATGGCAAGTGGAGAGCGATGTCTCAGAGAACAAACTGGAAAGTAGCCAGACATTTGCAACATGATTTTTGCTGCTCTCATACAGTCTGCATTGTGGCAGTTTAACAGGGAGCCTTTTGACTGAAAGTAGCCTCAAATGAGCCTCAGTAGTTGTCATTGAAAAGGCTCACCATGACGACTGAGGATTGTATGACTTGAGCTAAGAGGAGAGTTAGCAGCAAACAGCAGACATTTATAAAATTAGTCATACTTTGTTGCTGGGTTTCCGAATGATCATTCACAAACCTCTGTGGGGCCATGGTGACCTGCTGAATATGCTGATGGTCTGATCTGCTACAGATCAGATATGTGACCTACATAAACCCATCATATTTGCTAGTGCTTCAGATCATTTGTTTTGATTTAGTCATGGATATTAGAGAGAGGGGAAAAAAAAAGTAAATGAACTTGCAAGGCTGAATAATGTCTTGGTCTCATAATCACAATGCACAGGAGAATTTTTTTTCTCCTTCTCAATTTGAGCTGAAGCATAAAATAATACAACAGATGGAGGTTTTATTTAATTTTTTTTATATATTGCTATAATGTCAGCATAGTTTAAACTGCCACATTGGTGGTCCAGATTATTTTAATTCTAAATGTTGGAGGTCCCCCATGTCTGCTGGTGTTTGGAGACTACATCAATTGTAAATCATAGAGTGACAGCCCGACTTTGCTCTTTCTAGGCTAATCTAAACAGGAGTTTGGGAATATCTAGTGCACCTACTTTCTATATCAACTTGTTTATCTCATATCTCAAACTTTAAAGCCACATACAACCATGATTTACAGTATTTTACATCAATTCTTTGCAAATAAATGGTAGCTGGGGTAGCTTCTTTATAACTGGAACTTAACATCAGTAACGTATGTTGACTCTTCTTTCTTTAACAATAGTAAGAGAAAATCTCATTAATTTCTGGGGAAGTGGGATCAAGATCTGTGTAATAAAGAAAAGATCTGGTTATGTTCAAACTCATTTGCCACAGGATTAAGGGCCACCCTTGCATTTTGGTTATCAAACTTCTGTGAAACCGAGCTTAGCAGAGATTTACAGGCATGGGTACCACTCAGAGCTCCTTGAGACCATTGCACTGTGTTTCAACTGTGTTTCAAAAGTGTTTCAAGATCATTTTTCAGTCTTTTTCAACAAAGAACAACCCAAATTTTAGGAAACTTTCAAAGGCTGTATCAAGCAGATTGTTCACAGTTGCCAACATCTATAAAGCAAAATTTTCCACGTCCCTTTATTTTTATTTTGCCTTCCCTCCCTCATGTTTTTTCTGCTCACTCACTCATACACATGGGAGTTGCCAAGGCCTGGGACTGTGTGTTTTGTTGTGTTTTATTGCTGTCATGTCATAGATAACTTTTTGATACTCTTTGAACCGCCAGTAGCTTAGAGACCACCCAGGAGAGTGGCTGCCTTGGGACACACAGGCTGGGCTCTTGCTGCTAGATCTGCTTGGAATCAGGATTAACCTCCTGCCACAGGTTGTCTGGTTTGATTTTTGAACATGAGCATCAGCAGATGAAATAATAGCTGCCAGCTGGTCAGACTGGAGCCATTCCACTAGGTGGGAGAGAAGAAACAGAAGGAAAGGTATGTGAAATGCATCTTGTGTTTGCATACAAACATCAGCCATGGTCTGGCTCTTTGTTCATGCTCAGTAATCATCCGCCGATCGCTGTACGCAACAATTCCTGCCATGTCGTTGTGAGGTTAATGAAGCATCCAGAGCCCACACCAGGAATTTGCTCTATGCCACATAAACCTTGTTCAAACATTTAACAGAAGCTGGTTGCTGCACCAGGGAACTCCCAGCTAGTGTGTAGAAATCAAGCCCAGGAACAGACAGAGAGTGTTAGGGAGGAAAGCAACAGTCTCTGTCTCAGCAGGCTGGCAACAAAAATGTTCCCAGGGTGTTTCTGGAATTCCGTAACTGAGGATTTTGGGGAAGATTTGGAAGCAGCCACGGAGGCAGATAGTTGTACCTCTCCAGAACTTTTGGAGAAGGAATGAAAATGCTAATCTAAAAGCCTAGCAATTTGAGAAGCAAAGCTGTACCATTTCCTGATTTGAAATGAGTATGGATGTTGCCCATAATATATGAAGAAATTTAATTTTCTTTGAAAGCATAAGTAGCCACCATTAGTCTGAAATATCTTGGAGGGAATCAGTGGAAAGTAGTGGTAGGAGAAAAGGAGAAAACATTTATAAAGCTTGGAGAAGGAGATGTGGTAGTAGTAGTGAAGACCCCATAATAAAGAGTGTTTCAAAGTCTGGATAAATGGCAAAAACCATATGGGATGCATTAAGCAAGAAAAAACATGCAAGACTCAGATGACAATTGGATATGAGGATCTAGAGAAGAGTGGGAATCAGAAATGTATAAGCCTAAATATCAGGAAAAAATGGTGGTGTTGTTCATGTTAGATAAATGTTTTGGACAGGACTTCAGGTCAAGAGCTTGATTTTGACCACTTTGAGGTGTTGTCTTAGACTTCCACCAGCTTGCATAGAAGATGCACTCTAAAGTTTTAATTTGGACAGAAGGGAAAATGACTGTCAGAGAACGACAAGGAGAAATTTCAACATTTGCATTTCAACATTGCATTTCAACAGCAGGAGAACCACGGGGAAGGAGAGCTGGGGCAAAAATTGTCAGAGGCCTTGCATCAGCAAGCTGGAAAGGACAGAGAGAGGTCCCTGGGCACTGGGCCAGAAAGCTTTGAGACTGGGTCCAAGGGCAACTGGAGCAAGGGAAATGGAGGATGGGGCAGAGAGGGCTGATAGGGTGGAACCAGTGAGCATCATTTTTGGTGAGCTGAATGGTAGAGGAGAGGAAGGGGAGGCAGGTAGGGTTAAGGATAGGGTTAATGGTTTTTAAGAGTTACAAATGAAAACTTAAGCACTGAACTCTGACTTTCATGTGAGTTCACTCAATTAAGTAAAACTAGATTAAAGGTTTCAGGAACTGATTGTACAGATGAGGGAGAGAGATAACAGGTCATTTATGCAAAGAGGAAACAAGAGAAAGCTCAAAATAGGTTTTTGGGAAACTACAGCATTTTTCTTTCTCTTCTGCTCTTGCATGGACTATATGCCCTCCTGTATTTCAGCTCTTTTAAAAAAAGAAAAAATAAAATATTTAGTAGGATTTCATTTCTTTCCAGCCAAAGAACCAAATTTTTGATCAAGAAAGTCAAAATTCCAAGGAGATGTGTGTTCAGGTGTAAGTTTTGAGTTTCACAGCTGTGTTTCTGATATCTTCTCCAAATGGGGCAGAGAGAAGACAAGACATGTATTTCTTGCATTTGAATAAATCGGGCAGTGTAGCTGGCATGTACCTGACAATGAACATTTGAGGATGATGAAACTGGATTTTTCTAAACTTCTATGAAGCAGAAAGTGCTGAGAATGGAGGCTAGTGAAGCTGTATTCTGTTAAACTGAAAGTCATCACGGAGAGGAATAGTTTTTAATAATCTTTCATCTTCTGTCAAAGGAGATTTCTGCCAGGCAGCTGCTCCTGCAGGCTGTGATGGTCCTTGGCTTCTGCTGGAGGTGGCAAGACAGGAAGAATTTGATGCTTTTCAGAGCTCAGTGATGCTTTTCAGAGCTGAGACTGTGTCCTGTGCATGTCAGAGCTGGATTGTGGTGCTCACAGCAGGGACAGGCTCTGGGCTCTCCCACTGGCTCTGACCAGCAGAAGGGAGAACATTCCATCACAGGGAGCACCAGGTGTTTCTGGTAACATCTGGCAAAACATCTTGTGAAGTGCTGAGAGTCCCCCATTGAGGTGTTACTCCCATTGAGGAGATGCCTGGCTGAAGAAAGGCATTTCTTGTGAAACAAGGCCTTGGTTTTATTAGCACAGCGTGGGTTTTTAACCTGTTACATCTGCAGGCAGCTGAGCGTATCCTTTTAATTGCAGTGGTAGTCAGCACCCTCAGGCACCACACACTGGTAGTGACTGACACGATGATCTGCCCCTGAGGCTCCCAAGGGAAGATGGACCATTTCAGCAGCAGTGCCAGGACTCATCTGCAGAGGAGCAGGTCTCAATTCCTCTCAGGAATTACATTTTTTCTATTGCATTTCCATGCACTGGGCCACAACTGGGGTGTGATTTCTATATAGATTTTGGGGATCTCATGGGTGTATCTGTCACATGCAAAGATGCACCAGGTTCACTGACTTTAATCCCTTTATTTTCATCCCTTGTATTTGAGAAATATTTAGCTCACATATACGTATATATAAATCACAGTGGACCACATAATTATGAGTTTGTATGTTTTCCAAAATCAGCACAGAAATATTGATTTAGTCTGGCCCCATGGTTTTAAGGAGTGAAGAAGACTCTTATTTCTGGACTAAGTCTGACTGGTGCAGTTAGATACTTCATCACTTTTCCAGAGAAAGGAGTCATCTGAAGCTCCCAGGTGGATCAATATGTAGCCCACACAGTTAATGTTAATACATCATTATAAACTGTAAGATGCATTTACTGAGTTTTGATTTCATAAAATCCTGTAGTCATTTAGGTTGCAAGGAACCTTGGGAAAGTCCATAGTCCAACCTGATGAATAAAGCAGAATTAGCACCAAATCTAACAAGGTTGTTCAGTGCTTTGTACTGAAAATCTCCTTGAAGAGACACATCACATTTTCACTGGGAAATCACACCAGTGCTTACAGTACACTCAGTGGAATAATTTCTTCCTTATATCCAGTCAGAAAATAGTCTCTTCCAACTCACAGCCAGACACCTTCCTCTTCTGGGTAACTTTCCTCGGTACAGGCAGGCTGCTGTTAGGTGCCCCAGAGCTGTCCCTGACCTGGCAGCTGCTTGTTCCCCTGTAACTGCAGGGGCCATCCCTTTTCATGGAGGAGGCTGCCCTGGAAGTCCTGCCAGCTTCATCTGGCTCCCCACAAGTGCTTCCCATTGCACCCAGCTCAGCCAAAGACCTGTGGTGGATGCTGGATTTAATGGCATTAGTTTGCAGTGGGTTTTTTTGCTTGGTTGTTTTTTGTCATTTGGTTGGGTTTTGTGTTTGCTGTCTGTTTGTTTGTTTGTTTGTTTTGCTGGCATATTTTAAATCAAAAGTTGAATTGGGAAAAAACATGATGAGGAAGACACATCAGAGAAACATATTTAACTGGTAAATGCAAACCAGAATGTACCAGAATGTATTAAAAAGAATAGTCCTTTTTTCTGTTTAATGGCATGCATATATGATATTTCTTTTGATATTCTCATTTTTGCTAAGGAAACTAGAAAATAATTCATTTAGCATTGGCTGAGACATTTCTATTTGGCTGTTATTCTCTCTGGCCAGGTCTGTTTGCATGATAATTTCAAAGTGATTTGAGTTCTGAAACGCTGAAAATGAGCCTGTTTTATCTGTGCCTTTCACTGCTTTCTGCAAATCTGGAAATGTGTTTTTGATAGAGAGAGGATCAGCTCCAAATCATAAAACTAAACAACCCTTCAAACTTTAGGGAATTCAAGCTGCCAACCAGACTTCAATCCTGAGTTTGGTAAATGTCAACACCCTTCCTTGGGCAGTGAAGCAGAGTGAAGGAAGAAGTGTTAAATAGGATGGGGAGCTGCCTTAATTACTTGAATATTTTTTAAATTTTTTTCCAGGAGATACTTAATTCAGGAACACTTGGTTATTTCAAATCTTGTGACCCTACTTAGCTTTCTAAGCTGGTGCTTTGGTTAGATGGAGAGAAGCTAAAAGACAGCTGCTGATGAAGGAGCAAGGATGTGATGTGACTACAAATATGACACCAAATTGTCCCATTCTCATTCATAATTTATAAGTATCTAGAATTCTACAAATGTTCTTTGAGACAGTGACTTTATCTAAAAAAAATTGACAGTTCAAATTATATTTGTGTACGGCTGCTCAATCTGGTTTGGAATTATGGGTTTGTTTATCAACA
Organism: Dicaeum eximium; assembly: GCA_013396995.1. NCBI lineage: Eukaryota > Metazoa > Chordata > Aves > Passeriformes > Dicaeidae > Dicaeum > Dicaeum eximium. The sequence goes on along the minus strand of VWZP01009762.1, from coordinate 746,307 downwards.
TTGATTGGATTAAATTACCTGCAGTGAAATATAAGCCCTTTGAGAAAAACCAAGTCTTGTCCTGCTGGCTTTAGCAGCATCCAGAGAGAGTTTGCTTTAAAGGAGCATAAGGATGAGTGCAAACACATCGTGGGTATGAAACATTTCCAGGGAGTGGTGAGAAGGGGCAGTGCTTGGTCTGGAAGGGGGTTTTTGCTGCCAGGTGAAGAGCAGAGCCCCAGGCAGGGTGTGACTGGTGAGGGGCTGGGTCAGGTGCAGAGGGGATTGGGAACCTGTGGAGCAGCAGGATGGGTGGCACCCTGTGAGCCCCATCCCCAAGGGTGGGACATTGATGGGACAGGGTGACTCCATGGGTCAGCACTTGCAGTCCTCCCTATTTGCTACTGATACTATAAAGCTTGTGCAGTTAAAGTGGAATCAGTAACTTAATGTTTCTAATTTGGATGTGCTCTTACATACAATTTCTTCTAAAATATCCTGGCTTTGTTTTGCTTTTTTGCTACAAGTAAAATATTACAGTCTGTATTTCATACTCATCTTTACACCATGTTCAATCAGTAAACAGAAGTTAATAATAATCCCCAAACTACAGCATTTTGGTCCTTCTTGGTGACTAGTTGAGAAAGCTGAGGGCATGAGCTGTGTTACTGGTACAAAGATTGGAAATACGAGAAGGAAATATCCTTTCTGATAAATCAGCGCTGCCATAGCTGTGGTTCTAAAAACGGCTGAGGTGACCTGAGTAATGAATTTTTACTCAGTCTCTAACAGAATGTAACCTTTCAGCAAACAATTCAGATATTACTAAGCAAAGGTGCTGAACTGATGCCTTCTGAGCACCCTTGGCACCACTGTGGGCTACTGCAATGTTATGTGGCTAGATATGCTTTTAATCCAAGAGTATTAAGTATTAAAATTAGAATTAAAAATACTAAGTATTTTTATTACTCCTGGCTATTTTTTGCACTGTAAAAGTCTCCAGCTTTGTGCAGGAAATGTATCTTTTCAGGACAGTTACCAGAATTTCCTGTCATGTATGTCCATATGTTACTGACAGGAATTTCATTACCTCCTTGTCAATTCACACTAATTTATTCCATTGTGTAGATGAGTATCTTATTTCATCATGCCACACCAAGGGTCAGTTCATTCTGACAACCTGATGCTGTGAGAACATCTTGAGGCTTATATGTAAGTACCTGAAGTCTTGTGCCCTTATTGGTAAGAGAAGGAAACTTCCAAGGGACACTGTAGCATAAAATGACTGGCAGAGACGAAAGCAGGCTGCAGAATGCAGCTTATGAAAAATCATTAAATAAGATCAATAGCTACTTGCCATGCAAAAATCAATGGGTAATGCTCACTGATGTAATTTCTCTCCATTTCCTACAATTTTCATATTTAATATTGCAATTAAACCACATAACCAGAAGTCTTCGCTCCTACAAAAAATACAGTTCCATGGTTTCATCATACCATGTATGACATGCCGTCTTTTCTGTTCATAACTTTCCCCTTCTCATCTTTGAAAAGCTCCCTTAAAAATTATTCACTCTGGCTCCTAGCAATTCCTGTCTGAAGTACTGAACAGCAGCTGTTAGATGGGTACTGTGAATCATGCAAGGAATGGCCCTGTAAGTGCACAGGAAACAACAGGAGACAAATTTACCTTAAAAACACAACATAATGTGGAAACAAACGTCCATTAACCTGTAGTTAGATGAAATCATATTTAAAGTGTTTATCTCACTAAAGGGTGTTGCTAAAGAGCAGCTGCTAAGAGCTTGGCAGTAGCTGAGCACCTTCATGTGTCACAGTTCCTTAATTGGCAATGGCTTGATTATTGCAGGGCACACTTACAAGAACTGTGGCTTTGGGCATTAATGCATTCGTTGGTTTATGTCAGAACAACAATTTCCCAGGTGACTGTGTGCTGTCATTTGTGTGGAAAAAAAGAGAGAGAGGAGCCCAGAGCCCAGCACAGAATGATGGGCTCCTGTTAGAAGTGGAGCTGGTTGTTGTACAGCCATTGTAATACACTGTTTTCAGCTATTTGTAACTTTGTGGAAATGGAATAACTTATGCTGAGATATTTTTCAAGTGATTTATTTGGAAAAAAAATCTATCCTGTATTTTGGAGCAGTGTGGACATAAACAGTGAGGTATAGGAATTACAGATTAAGAGATACTGGGACCAAAACTCTTGGATTTACACCATCATCAATTCTTCTTACCCACAATTAGCAGTAATCTGGATCTTGCCCTCACTCCTCAAGGGTGAGCCCCTTTTTGAAATCTGTGCCCCTACAAGTGCTGTGACTTGCAGGGTGCACATTGGGGTGTTTGATTATCTAGCAGTGATTATATAAAGCAGTTGGGGTGTCATTTCTCCTCATCAGAGAGAGGAAGTGATACAAAAGGGAAGTGTTTTTCCTGACAGTTAGAAATGGTTATGAGAACTATGTATGATCTTTAATGAAATCAAAAATATTTTTATGTAATGACAGTAATGGCATTAGAAAATAGCCTAATTCAGGCTATTTTGACATTTTACATTTTGTTCAAATCATGCATTTTTGATCAATAGTTATGTTCCCACTTAGTTTGTCATAAACTGGAGGACCCTGAGACTAATCTTGTGCATTTGCTCTTTAGGTTTTTTGAAAATAACAACTCTTCCTCTCTGGTCTCTCTGTCATCTTTTTATCTTGATGTTGCTTCCTTTTCCAGCTCGAATTCTATCACACCAAGGCAGAGCTGAGAAGATAGGATTAGGCCCATTCATTGAAGTCTGCTTCCTTGTACTAAACATGAGACAGGGAAATAATTGTAATTTGATTAATTTTCATAAAGTCTACTTCACTTGTTGGCTGAAAGCAGCCAGCAGTAGGTGCTTCATAACTTTCCTCAAACCTGAACTTCCAAATACCCTGTGAGAGGTATTTACCCTTTTCATCCAGCCCTCATGGTATTTGGAGGTCAAGAGAACACATTCTCCATGTAAGAAATTACCCAGTGCTGTCACAGCTTTGGTGGCAGCAGTCCCCTCTCTGTCAGGACAGAGCCTCTGCCAGGCTGTCTTTGCCGTGGTGTCCAACACAAACTGACCAAGGCTTACCATGGAAAAAGGAGAAGCAAATAGTGTTTGGAGCATTTATTCAAGGAAGAGAAATACCTCTGTTGTAAATACACCATAATACGACTTGAAGTAAGAGGTTTGTGAAAAAAGGAGCAAACATGGGCATTAAACTTGCCCTTATGTTGGTTTTCTGTTTCTTCCTCCACAAAAAAATACCTGATGCAAACTAAATACCACCTTAACCATGACTTCTGTATTTTCAGGGATTAAGCATCTGAAGAGTCAGAGTGACTCCGTGTTTCCAGAAGAAGAAGAGGGGGTTGGCGAGAGGGAAGAGGAGTGGGGCCATTAGGCAGCGCGGAGCTCCGCAGCCCGTCCCGGAGCGTCCCTGCAGCGCCCCCCGGCCCCGCCCGCTCCCCGCGGCTCCCGGAGCGCCCTGCAGGCACCGCACACCTGCCCTGGGACCCTTCCTCCCGGAGATGAAACTGTTATTTTAAAATCGTCTTTTCTTTTTATTTTCTATGACTTAGAAATGTACTTCGCCAATGTACTTCGTTAGCTCCCCGACGTCAGTACCGCCAGAGCTTAACTACTGCGTGTGAGCTGTATCTAAGGCTTGTTGTAAATAAAAGTGATTTAAAAGGTACAAAATAAATAATACATTAATTTAGACAAGACTGTCTATTGTATAGAGGGTTTGTCTTGCTACAGAGAAATGTTCATATATAAAATGGTCCTTTTGGTTAAGGACAGTTTTTACCATTGTTGGTAGAGTTACTTGCAGTGATGTGGATAGAAAAAAGGTACCAAAGTAAGCAGAGATGACTCTGTCTAGAGAACAATGCAAAAACACTCTTCCCTCTGTTCCCTGGATATGTGACACTTAAATACTCGTCTTGCTTTCAGTCTGAGGCTGCCTTGTCACAGCAGCCAAAACGATTTCTCTCTACACAACATCGCTGTTATCTGGAGGCATTAGAAAAAGTTTCAGTGTGGGAGTGAGGAGCACAGTCCTGTGAGCTGGGTCTCAGCCCCAGCTGAGCATGGGAAGTGCCACATCCCCCTTTGTCACCTGCAGCAAGGACAGGTCACAGCCTCACTGCCCTGCACTTGGATCAGTCTGGGCCAGTGAGTGACAGCACAGCAAACTGCACAGATTCACCTTGTGTCTGAGCCTCAGGGTTTTGGCTGGAGTCAGCATGGTTCATACCATCCTTTTTATTTTTTAGCCCATGTAAACTCTATGACCTAAAATGGAATAAGGTGGAGAAAGAAAACAATGTTTCTTCAAAGTCACACACAACAGATTGTTTCAATTTTCCAATCAATGGCAGCTTTTTGAGTGAATTCAGTCATTTTATATTAACTGTTTGTCTTTGATAAAAAAGTTTTATCCTCACTTTAACTTTCCACTGCTGCAAGTCTATTTTAGAGGGTTGAGCTAGCAAAACGAACAAACAAACAAAACCAACAAACAAACAAAAGAACAAAAAACAACCAAAAAAAGAAAATAAAAAAAGAGATTAAATATAGGAAAACACAGAGCCTTTTGTCTATGCTTTGCATGGTGATTTCACTGTCAATCTGAGGTCTTCCATGAAGAACAGAATCTGTCAACCAGTGTTTCTTTATATTTAAGAGCCATTTTCCCCCTCCATCTGTATCTCTGTATCTGTCCTCTTTGGTTCCATTTTCTGGAAACACTGCAGACAAGATCCGTGTCTCCAGCTCAGCAAGGGTGTGCAAGAAGGACTAAAGAAGGACTCTGCAGTTATACAGAAGCCGCTACAGGATTTACAGGACTGAGAGCTTTTTATGTCCCAAACAACAAAAAGAAGGAAATGACCCTTCAGGAACTGTTTGAATGGCCCCAAGTCAGGTCTGGAATGGCAGCAAGAAGAGCTGGGCTCTGGTGCCAGCTTTGCCATGGCTTTGCTTTCACACAGCACCAGTCATTGGTGTTTAACCTCACACCATCTCTCTGTGCTGCTAGCTAACAAAGCACTTGGGATATTAATGGCTTTTTGCTGGTTATTAGCACCCACAGGCTGCAGATGAGAACTGCCTAGGACCTGTGAGCAAATAAAAGCATGGACATGATTTATAGCACTGGATACCAGGACAAGGTATTGAACACTGTGGAATCTCAGCATTTCAAAGGCAACACACAAAGCACCTGGTAGGAGCTTGGAGAATTCATCACTGAACAGGCTGATTCAGGTGGGCAGTTGGACTTGAGTATAATTACACTTCATAAATAATAGGGGAAAGAAACCCCACCCAGATTCAGTCTGAACTGTATTTGACTTTCAGAATGGCATATGTTATTTATTCTCCAGGTGCAAAATCAGATAATACTTAAGTAGATATTAAGCGTCAAGATTTAAAACTCCTTTCCAAAGCATTCTAAAGTGTGCTTTCTAAAGCATACTTTCCACTGAAGTCAGAGGAATTTTGCTTGAGAAAGTGCATAGATTTTGGCTGAAACATACTTTCCTTTGGGGAAATATGGTGTGTAGTGTACAGGAAAGCTTCTATTATTCTGCTATCAATTTAATTACTGGATTTCTTGCCTTTTTTTTTTTTTTAAGATCACTATAAATTCTGTTAAGTCTTCAAAGTTTTACCCATTGTCTTCTCATTGCACCATTATTTCTCCCCAGTAATGTAAACTGAAAAATCACCATTAGTTCTTGCACTGTTGGTGTTATTTTACCAGAAGTGTCACATCCAGCACTGACTCTGAGGCAGGGCTGCAGGAGAGGTTCTGCTGCCTGTGCTTGGGTGAGGCCCCCATGGTGTCCAGGGTCCAGGCAGTCAGTAAGGAAGGGACTTCCAATTCATCTGCACTTCCTGTAACATCAAGGGCCAGGCTGCTGGTGGTTTTCACTCTTTAAAAAAAAAGCATTTCTTTTACTCCAGGAGGTGGCTCTCTCCAGAGCTGGCCTGGGTAGGCTGTGGTGGTTGGGGAGGGACCCAAGCAAGGCTCCTGCAGGCTGCAGGTCTGCTTTTGTACAGCTGGCACTGTACAACAAAATTTCCTGCTCGGTGCTGGGCTCTCCTCCTCATTTCTTTTCTCTTGAGACAAGTTTTTTTCATGAGGGACCTTATTCCTGCAGAAAACAAGGCATTGTGTGTCCACTAAGCCCGGGGGGACAATGTAAGGGCATATTTAAAACATGCTGTCCCTCAAACTCCCCTTTCTTCCTCTCCTCTTGCATCCATGTTCGTACCCAGGCCCACAGATGTTCTTTTTTCATTCTTTTTATTATTTTTTTCTATAGCAGCTCAGCGCAAGAGTGAGCTCCAGAAAGAGCCTCAGTTGTTCTGTTGATTCCTGACATGTGCAATTACATTTAACCTTTTCATGCACAGCATTATCCTTGGCAACTGAGTGGATGCTAAATGCCGTCTGCCTCGCCGTATTCTCTCCTTTATCCTCCACTGAGGATAGCTGCACTTGGAGCAAATCTCAAGCAAGGTATTTGTGCACCCTCTGCTAAACCTCAGGCTGCTTGATAAGGTGCTGCTAATCTCCAGTTTCATCAAAGTGGGCTGATGGAGTTTATACAAGTTCAGTGTCTATATTCTGCTATAGATTTTCTGTGTTTTTTATTAAATAATCTGGGGGGGTTAGAGCAGAAAAATTATTTGGTATTTCTGTGAGGCCATACACACTCTTTCAATTTTTTAATGATTAATTTGCCTAGTATATACTGACCCTCAGTGGTAAACTGAGATTTTAATTGCATTTCCAAGTTTCTAAATTTTGCTTTTCTCTTTGGCCCAACAGTTCAGAAAATAGCAGGAATATTTTCTGTGCATCAGGATACTCTATATATGTAAATAGCCCCCAATGTCTTCAACAGACATTAAGAGGCATGTGAAAATAATGATGACAGGTGTTATTAGCTCTTCTGAAGGGAGGGCTGTGGGAAGCAGGAGTGTCGAAAGGTTATTCCAAAATGCAAAACAAAAACGCTGGCATTGAGAAGCAATACTCTCCACATAATGAGAAACAAATAAGAACTCAGTATCTGGCACTAACGAACACCTCAAGCTAACTGTGGAATGAGTATTAATTAGGTTTCCAAAATAGCATCTTTCTGAAAAGCAGCTGAGGTGTAATATTGCTCCTTATTAATCAAAGCAATGGGACAATGTGAACTCTGCAAAAAATAAATGGTTTGCAGATGGCTGTGTGCATCTTTAATAATGACAGAAGAACACAAGTTACAGCTTTAAATGCCAGGGACCCTTTCTGCATCTTCTCCTTTTCACAGAGCGATATTTGCAGTTTTCAAGGCAGTGAGGAAAGTGTGTTGGTTTCTTATTACATTTTCCCTGCAGCATAAATTCTGTTGATGTGCTTCCCTAATCATTCTAATTATACTGCCATATGTTGCTCTCATCTTTCTTTTTCTCTCCTAATGGGACATAGATTCTCTCTTTTGAATATGTCACTTGTTTATTACATTTATCAAGGGTTTTAACATTATATGGGACTTTTAATTGCTTTTTTAAACACTCAGCAGATTGAATATTAAAAACAGACATGAAGGTCAACTATAAATAATATTTAAATTGCTCATGACATTTTTATTCTCTAATTTACTGGAAATACCAACTCTGTTGTCATGCTCCTGTACCTACTATTTACTTGAAACCACACACATGTCCTCCAGAGCTACTCTGGCTGCAGTCACAGTTCTGTCCTACCCCAAACCACCTTGTGCCTAGCAGGATAGGAGTCTGCCCCAGTTGGGAACACTAAAATAAAGATGCACCATGCATTATATTAAAATGTTTGAGCCAAATATGCTGCCATTAATTCCAGTTGTGAACTACTGCTGAACCCCAAACAATGAAGGTGAACATCCATTTCTGACAAGAAAGAAAAATACAGTTCTGTCTTTAAGTGGAGCAGTCTCACAGATAAGGAAGCACAATTTCAATAAAAGAATTCAAGATGGCCTAAAGTTAAACACGTGCTTTGTACAGAGACATTAGACCCTCAGAGCACCCTGCACTGTAGAAAACAAAATCTGTAAGGAGCTGAATACAGAGAAAGCAAGAGGCAACCAATTACCATCCAATTAACAAATTAATTTATACTATAACATCATCTCTTGGCTTTCAAGGAAATGCATCATAGGTGAATTTGACCCTTTGGCTCATTGAGTTTTGATTGAGATAATCATATCAGGCTTTATACAAATAATTAGCCAATACTTTCATGTAACTTGATATTTATTCATGGTATTATGATATAATTCCCACAGTCTTTCTTGCAAGTTCAGGAGTGTTGCTTGTAGGTGCACCAGCAAGAGGTGATGAGTGGTGATGAGACAGCTTTAAAATTACAGTCCAAATAAAAGTGAAGAAAATTCTATTCTGCTTAACTGTTCCATCTTAAAGCCAAGACTGCACCTACCATTTTGATTTTTACCCTCTTATTTGGCTACCACTTTGTTACTTCTGGTTTGTAATAATGACCTATACAGGATGTTGCAAATGCATAAAACTCAACAGCTTAAAAGTTCATATACTATGTAATCTGTCAGAATACCTGGTTTTGTTAAGATATTTTTTGTCCAAGTTCAGCTAATGTAAAGTCTCCCAACAATTCTCCACTCAAAGGCCATAAGTCAAGGACTAGCCTAGGCACAAAGAAAGATTTTGCAGCAAAGTTCAGCCCAAAACAGTTTTATAAGAGACTTTTTCCCATTTTTTATAAGAGATTTTTTCCATTTATAACTCCATGGTTATGACTTTCATCTTTGTTCCCAGGGGAAACTTAGATATTCAGAGTTTGCTAAAACTTACGAATGTTTGCCCTGGGACATGGAAAAGGAGTCTCTGGAGACCCATTAAATATTTAAATGACCAGGAAAGTAAAATTATTCCAGGGAAGCAGCCTAAATGTTTGCATAGTGTTTGACAGAGGAAAATTTCTTTTACTCATAGCATTAAATTCAATTATACTCATTTTTCCATACCGTTTTTCAAGGATGCGATTTTTTAAAAAATGCTTTAAAAGGGATGTACTTCCCTTTCAGACAAACCTTTGTCTGCTAAACTACTGTACACAGAAATCTCTAATCTGCTGCTGGAGAATGTTAGTCATATTTTCCTCTTCCTCATACAATAATTGTATGGTCTGTTAAAAATACACATTTTAGATACTTACTGCTAGTGATCTTGATTTGTTAATTTGAAATTATTTTCATCACAGTAGTGGCTTGTTTGACTTCTGGCATCTCTACAAGAAGTAGGTCCTTTGTGCATATAGCTCAGATGGCACCTGGAAAAGAGGAACTGCAAAGAATGTGGTATAAAGTAGCTGTCTTGATTTATTTTCACCATGTACCTAGCTAAGATTTGATACATGTTTGAGCCCATGGGATTCTTTCAATTAGTTTTCAATCCAAGTAGAAAGGAGCCCTGCTTAACTCCATTTATACTGAACTTGGATTATAAAATTTACACCATGCCATGGAGGTATCTCTCAAAGTCATACCCTTCCTGAAGAATTGTTGCTAACAAGTACAGTCCCAGTGGCTCTTTCCTTTTCAATCACAGTAAGAACTGTTTTGTGTAAAAAATATTTTATTGGTTATGTTTTTCTTCATGCAAGGGCTATTTTAGCCACAAAGGCTGAGAAGGCAAGACCCACTTAAAGAAATTGTTTTCAAATGTGCTATGAGGATGTGAGTGAGTTTGTGTGGCAAACAGGGACAGTAATGGAAAAACTGTGGAGTCTGAAATGGGTGAAAGGGTTGGAAATGATCATATATATGCACTGCCACTTCTCAAAGTCAATTATATACAAAGGAGCAAAAACGGTCCAGGAAATCAAATTTGTAACTTACACTCAGTAGCTTCACAATCCTTGCCCTCAAATCAGATTTATTTGGGAATATCATCATAGGAAATATGGACAAATACAGCAGAATAAAAACACACAGTTGTAGATTGCCTTCTTGAAAATTAAATTAAAAAAAAAAACTGGCTAGATCATAACCCATAACAATATTACATAATATATCTTTCATATATCTCAAGATGAAAGTACAAAATAAAACTCTTGAGGGCTCATTTATAGCTAGAGCTGGTCAGTGTGCTCAATGCAGGGTACATGCCCAGAATGCTGTGGGAGAGATGCAGATACAAACACCATTTCTTAGGGCCCCATGCAGTGTTTTGGTAGCGCAGCCTTACAGGTTTCAGAGACAAAACTACTGTTCAGGGAGAGGCTCTCTCAAGAAGCCTTTCTCCCATATGAACCCGAATTTCACCCAGCCCAAAGCCTTAACCAGCATGTGTTGGCTCTATTGGTCTTCTCCTTCAAAGAAAATTTCTCCTCATCCAAACAACACGCCAAGCTTTGGGTCATGTCCAGGCAAAATCTTGCTAAGAATAAAGGAAGGAAGAAAGAAAGAGAATCAGCTGGCATTAACAAAAAAATAAGGACTCTTCTTGTATTTCAGTAACGTCTACCACAGTGATAAAATCTGAATACAAATGAGCAAATAGGATTATTCATAGGAAAAATCTCTCTTCTATCCAAATGAATGAGATCTGCAGGCAATGAGTGCCTCCTGTGAGACCAAGAGCTCCTTCTAGCTCCTGCAGTAGGAAGTCTTGGTGCTCACTATGACAACAGGACACTGAGAGCCCCACAGGGTACTTCAAGTTCTCTGCAGAATCTGTTCTGTTTTCTGCTTGTATTCCAGGTGAAAATTTTTGCGGAGTAATAAAGCTCAACGGGATAGAGACAGAGAAAAAACTTTAAGTTCAACTATGGTAAAAGTCTGAAATTGAAAATACAACGTAAAGATTAAATTCTCATTGTTTCAGACTTTCAGTCTCAGAGAATCATTAATTACGATGTTGAAAAACAGTCAGTAGCAAATATCTAACTGGCATAGGTTTTAAAGATAGTGGTTGTCTTTTGTTCTTTTCAAATTTGGTGGGAACTATAGATGATCTACTTATCTAAAATAAGTTTCTGACTTCTCAGATCTTAATCAAAAAGATTTTCCACTGCCACAGCATATGGCAATTTACAATCAAAAAAAGTCTGATATGACCATTAAATTTCTTCTCTTGTCATAAGGACAATAAGAAGCCATAAGATGGTTTACATTTTATTACAAAGGAAAAGAAAAGAGTCCAACATTCCCAAAAAGGATGCAAAGGTGCACAGAGGGGTCCAGGCTACTAATAATTTGCTCAAACACCAGCAGAGAATATATAAATTCTTAACTCTTAGCAAAAAATATTGATTGCGTTATAACATCTATGATACAATTTCATCTGTTAACATTTCATTCGTTAACGGCACTGTACAGAAATTTGTCCATGCTAAATACAAGCCTTGGACCAGATACACAAAACAATTTAAATGTATTTTTTACATCCTATATGCACAAACATTTCTTAAGTTAAAACTATGCATACTACTTATGCATAGCACATATATGGCTTACATATTCAATGACAGGAATTCCACCTTTTGGCATGCCCTTGTCCCAGGGCTCAGAGCTTACACTGTTCCCAGCTCAATTTTGACTGCTCTGCTGTCAGAAAAGAGACAGTCAACAGGTATGGACGTGTGAGGGTCAGCACAGGTGATTGTTTGGTGATTCCTTCTTCAATCGGACAGAGCGTGCCCATGTTGAGGTGGAGCCTGACGCCTGCTGAGCTCTGGTTGGATCCCTGAAGCAGCAGATGAACAGCACACAGGTCTCAGTCGCCCTTGGCACAGAGGAGAGTGCCACTGCCCCACAGGTCCCCTTCAGAGTGGACCATGGCTGATTAGAAAGACTTTTTGTTCAGTGAGGTAATAACCACAGGGTCCAAAAAGGAGAACAGGGAGTGCAGTGTCTGGAGCCACCTGAGCGCCTACAGCCTGAACGGGAGCCTTGAAGTTTCCTGGCAGGTTCCAGCAGAGGGAACTGAGGTTGGCTGCAGCTGTATAAGACACCCAGACAAGTCAGGAGGAGTCATGTGCAGCTCGAGGGAAGAAGAGATGAAAATGGAGTTTCTTTACGGGCACAGTTTGGGCTGGAGGGCTCATCTGAGGCTTCTTGCAGAGGTAACTGCCTGTGTGCTGCCGTTTTTGCTGCCCCTCAAAAAGAAACCAGCTCTAGCAAAGATGCTGCAGGATGCATATTGTCATCTCTGCATTTGAGATAAACCATGACATAAGGCCTCTGTGTCACCTTCCAATTCTGAGAGGCAACACAACATTTTGCTGAAGTGACGCAAATTTCATGTATGTCTGTTGCTGTCTCTTCCACCCTACAAAACAGTAAGTACCAGCTTCATGGTAGGGCTGACACCAGTGCTGATGTCTTTCAAAATATTTCAGGATTCAGAACATTTTAATCTTTAACACCAGATGCTATTTAATTAATTTTAAAGAGATATTTCAAATATTTTTATATTTGTTCAACACCAGTTCTGTCCCTATGGCAGCCACTGCAGTGGGGAAGAATCTTCATTCGTGCAGGCTGGTCAGTGTAACTTTACAACTTCCCTGTACAGTCTACAAACATTTATTTCCAGATATTTTAAGGAAGCTAACAAGTAGGACTTTTATGGTGCATGCAGTGTGATTGCATGAACAAGTATCTAGAAACATATTTCATTTTGATTTTCCATTTTCATTGGACACCAGCAGCAGTGACATGTAACAGCAATCCCAGGCAGATGACAAACATCGTGTTTTCACATGTCTCATGATTAACTGGAAATGTCTGGTACCAGTGATGCAACAAAGCAAGGTCCAACTTTGGCTGAAAAAGTTATTTTGGCTAGTTTAAGAAAGCAGAATAGAAGAGGAAATAGCAACACAAAAACAACTAAAATCTTGCGAGTTTTTAAGTGCCTTGAGTTACCAGCTCAGGGTTTTATATTTTACATTTTTGAACATTTTGTTCAATCACTCTCCACAGAAATAGGATGATCCAAGAACAAGTTGACAGATAACAGCCTCTGAGATCTTGAGGTAGGAACAGCTAGAGTTCTTTTCTCCTGCAACAGAGGTCAAATGAAAATTCATAAACAAGATATTTACGATACTACTACTTCCAATATTCCACATACTTGAGTTGAGGACGATTTATCACATGATCACTTAGCCTGACACTAAGGATTCAGAGATTTAAAAGTACTGGTCTTCCCTTCTTGATACTGAATTTTTTAAGGTGACATTGAAAGTGGGGTATTTTGTGTCCCAATTTCAACATTTTGTAATATAAGCACAACTGGGATGGAACAAAGAGGTTAAGAATAGCACTAAGCAAGCCCTTATGGTATAAACCACTCCCCATTACAAGAAAGAAATTACCAAATTACCTGTCCTGCCTGAAATGTCAGAAGCTTTTAAGAAATAGCAAATCTAGTTCTGTACCAGTGCTTCCGTCTGCTCCGTGGCTTTTACAATATCTTCTGACTTACAGTGTTTAGGCTCACCTGGAAAACAAATAAATGTGATTGACAACCTGAATGAGGATGTTAATTCAAGAGAATCTGCACAGCCATAGACAGACAGAATCTAGTTCCTTAAGATATTTTAAGGATACAACGAGGTTTTGGTCACTGCTTTCTTTAATTGCTTTCTCACCAGAATAAGCATCAGCTTGAATTAAATAATCATTATGGTTTATCCACAAGGTAAAAGACGGAATGAAAGCAATAGATCACAGCATGAAACAAAGCTATGAAGACTTACATGAGTGTTAATAAAGTGGGTATGGGTTTGGGTTTGGTTCATTTTTTTTCTTCTAGCTTATTGAAAGTCAAAATTCACCCTTTGCAAAGCACTGTTTAAATCTTCTTTACCACAGGCTTTCAAATCACAGTCTAAGTTTCTCCCAGACAATGAAAGATGCCAGTGTCAGGTTCTAAGAACTCAATTCAATCAGATAGGAGCAATGACACAGAGTAACACAAGCAGCTTTCAAACTAAGTGATACAACACGAATCTCAAATAGACAATCACGGAATTAAACTGCTGCTTAAACTATTCCTTCAGCTGCTTTGAATGAGTGCAGCTGAGGAATTTATACACTGAGATGGTAGGCAGGGTACCATGTATCAAACTCACAGTGTAATTTACTGACTACATATAGTAACTTCTCAGTTTGATCCACTTGATAGAGGGACCCAAGCAATAGGAAAATGTCAGAAAGGAAAAGCATAGAAGTATCAGAAGTGGAAAAGATGACCTGGGAGAAGCTTAAAAGTTATAAAAATAGTGAGGGGAATATTTTTGAAAGCCAGAAAACAAAGGTAGAAGTAGCTGAAAGGGAAAGCAGACGATGCATGATCTGAAAGGAAAATTAAAAGATGAAGGCAAGTTGAAGAAGAGGCTGACAGTTCAGGAAAGAGAATAGGAAGAGAGAAAGAAAACTCAAGAGAACAATCATGAAGAAAGAAGAAAATTATAAGCTACGAATGTGCCATGGCTTCACTGTAAACAAATAAGAACTGCTACTGATTTCACCTTTGTTTCACTACCTTGAATGGTGGCAGAGCGTGTGCTGCCCACTCTGTAATGCAGACACAAGCAGATGGGCCATATTCCCACAAGCAACATCCCACACCACCCCTCATTTCCAATCCATGTAATGTAGGTGGAATACAGACAACCAATACTTCAAAGGCTTTTAAAATCTCAAAATTGGAATAACATTAATTAGAACAAGGATGTCTACAGATCTTTCAGCCTGTGGCTCTTTATGGAGGAATTTAGCAAAACTTTATTAGCATTATTATCTGTTAAAAAAAAACAAAAGGTGGGAAGAAGTATGAAAGCAAAAACTATCTAAATACTTAGATTTTATACTTGACACTTGAGTTTGTGGAAGCCTTAAAACAAAACAATTCACAGAATCACAGAATACGCTGAGTTGAAAAGGACCCACAAGGACCATCCTGTCCAGCTCCTGGTCTTGCTCAGCACCATTGCCAATAATCACACCATGTGCCTGAAAGCCTTCTTCAAATGCTCCTTGAACTTTGTCAGGCTTGGTCTTGTGACCACTGCCCTGGGGAGCCTGTTCTGGTGCCAAGCCACCCTCTGGGTGAAGAACCTTTTTCTAATATCCAACCTAAACCTCCACAGCACAACTTTCAGCCATTCCCTTGACTCCTGTCACTGTCAGCACAGAGAGGAGATCAGTGGCTGCCCTTTCTCTTCCCCTCACAGGAAGCTGTAACTGCAGTGGGGTCTCCCCACCGACTCCTCCAGGCTGAACAGACCCAGTGACCTCAGCTGCTCCTCATATGGCTTCTGCTCCAGACCATTCCCATCCTGTGGCCTCCTCTGGAAGGTCTCTAATAGCTTAATATAATCTTTCTTATATTGTGGTATAAATTTCAAAAAACTAAACAGTTTAAAGGCATATATAGCTTTCTGTTTGCGCATCAAGTTTTTTTATGTGATTAAAAAAACGTGGTTGCTAATGGCTGTTATCTTACAAACCCTGTCTTTTTTATAAACACAATACTTGCTTTGTTAATCCTTCCCTCCATGCTTACCCCATGCATGAGCACGGGTGCCTTCCTTAGTGCCAGGGTCCTGGTTTAGCAAGGAGCCCTGAGGAAGCAGCACAGCAACTTGCCCCCGCTCTGCTCGGGTGGGCACCGAGCATTTGCATGGCACACATGATCCCCTGATGCCACCTGCAGCACCATAAATCAAGCTGGCATGTTGTTGGTGTGGGTCTGCCCACTGCTGTTTAACCTGGCTGCTCTCCAGAGGCTCTCACTTACTGACTGCTGGTGATGCTGAATGTGCTGCACACTCGATGGGACTGGGCAGTCCTCTGCTGTCATAGAGAGTGAAGCTACTGGCAATCTGTTTTATCACAGATTTATTACCTCCCTTGTATTTTGATATTAAGGATTAATGTGGCTATCATTACGAGTGAGAAGTTAAGTTTGCCAATTAGCATTTATAAATCATTGAAATGTGGAGTCGTTTAATTAAACATAAGCAGTTTTTAAAATTAATGCTCTAATTATTAAATCACTCAGGAGAAAAAGAAAATCATCACTTAAAAAAATCACCTTATAATAGTTTCATTTAATCTTGTACCATTCAGTTAAATGAAAGTGAGATGATGGAAAGGAAAAAAGGTATTGTGGAGAAAAACAATATTCAGTCTCAACTGCAGTAGTTGTAACAGCAACCCTCCAGTCTTCTCTTTGCACCAACCTGGACCCAGGGCAGAGCTACTCCTGCCACTAAAATGTGATGGTCTACAAGAACTACACCTATAAAGAGATGTGATACAAAGAGCAGAAAACAGCCCCTTTTTAATTTTTTTAAATGGGGGACTCCCTCATCGTAGCACATCCAAACATTCACGGACAGTTCCCAAGAATGCACACACATCATCTTCCTGTGTTCCCCAACTGTTAGAACTGAATCACAGAAAGCTTAACTGGATTTTCTTCTTTTTATAAAAGACAGAACAGTGACAGCTATCATATGAAATTTCAACCTGAATAACCATGTTGCTTTTCTTTTTCCTTTCTCTCTCACCCTCCCAGCCCTAGCAGGTGCTCACTTCTCCACCTGAGGAGTCAGTAAGCACTTTGGACATCCTCTTAACCTTCTACCCCCTCATCCTCAGTACAGAAACTACAGAAGTAGAGTCTTCCTTTTGGAAGAAGCATGGAGAGTGCTAATACCATCCTGACAGATGTGACTCTCAGAATACTCAAATAAGTCTAATTTGTGAAACAGGGAAAGGTCATGTGTTTGCTACCTTCTGCTTGCTTGAAGCAGCATGCCATTGAAAATGCCTGACCTTGGTTAAAGAGTCCTGTCTGCATCCACTGAACATCAACAGAGGTGCAAAAACACTATTAAAATCCTAATGGCTTCTTACCCATTTCATAAATTTTGCCGTTTGAAGCTTCAAAGTACTAAAATGCATTCTTTAAAAAAATTCCTGCCTTAGAAAACGAATGAGATTAGCATTTTATAAGATAAGAAATCTCTGTTGTCATTTGAAAGGTGGAATGCAAAGATTGACATGGCAACAGCATGAACTAACTGCATGCTGAGTGGTATCTGATCTCTCAAACATCATTTTTGTTGGTCAGCCATCTAAAGACCCACAAGGACAGCTACACCACAACTGCTTTCTACCAAGTCTGAAGGATAAAAGATTTTTTTTTTCTTTTCCTACAGCAGTCATCATCCAGGAGATGAGGAACTTCTCTAAGGCACTTAAATTTTAAGTTGAGCTTTAATACAAACCTGTTGTAAAAAATACATGTCAAAAGATAAAATGTCAGTTATTAGACAACTTCAAATGCTGTGAAAATAATTTTAGTGTAAATATTTTGATTTAGGGCCCTAAATTAACCATCTGTTATTTCTGATGGAAAAAAACTGTCAACAATAAAAGCATGGAGCCGTGGAATGTGGGAATCTAGAGTAAGTGGGAGTTCTCCATAAAAAGGTTTTTTGAGAAATATGCCAAGTCATATACCCATGTCTAAGCTAAGCATTATAAGCACTTCAATGTTGCTGCTCAGACAATGCCATACTTCTGGCAGAATATTGCAAGGCTCACTGTCCTTAAAGCATTAATGAGTTTCACATTTTAAGTAAAATTGAGGAAAATAAGTGTCATTATATCCTTGATTATTCTTATTACCCTAACACCTCAAAGCTTAATCTAACTATAAGCAAACTCAGAAAATAAAATGAAGATGCACAGTGTCTTCCTCTTCCTTTGATAACATCTATTCCTCATTGCTCGGGCATGTTGCCCTTGATACTGTGTTGCAATCTCCAGATACGAGACATGGTCATCTTGTGATAAAATACTTACAGAATAGTAGAATAAAAACATACTCTGACATTTTAGCAATTTTCTGGCTGCTCCACTTGTCTAGCAGCTACAGTCAAGAGACTGATCTTCCTGACTAAGTGAATGACACAGTCCCATAACTACTACAGTTGGCAAATTCCATCTACTTAAGCTCAACTCTTAGATTCACACTATGTTTGGTACAAAGGATGTGGTTTACAAGATAATTTCTTCAAGTTCAACTATATATTTTCTGAAGAATTTTCTAGTAGATCCCAAATAGCTGATATCAAGAAGTTGATATTTGTTTATATGCTTCTATTTGATGTTTTAGGATACTACCACTTTCATACAGGCCTGAAGAAACTGTCCTATACTGGTGGTTTGTGCAACACCTTATTTCAATATTTGACATTGCTGTTGATGTTTGACAGGGAGATACCAGACACTGCTGCAGCTTCACCCTGGACAGCTTCATGAGACTGGCTTGTGCTCTGTGATGAAGCATTACCATTCAGTGGGTCTGCATTCTGTGTCTCTTGCTGGGCATCGCTGAGATCTTTCTGGTTCGGATCAGAGTTAGTGCATTTTTCTGGGCTGGATTCATCACTCCGAGGAGTGTCGAAAGAGACTACTTGTAGGACGATGGATCTGGGAGGACAGGTTGTACCATCACTTCCCTGACTACTCTCATTTTGTGTCCTTGTTGCCTCTTCCTGTAACTGTGCATCTGTGGAATTTCTGCTTTGGTCTTTTTCCTGTTCACCAACATTGTTCACAAGTTCTTCTACAAAGAGGGAACAAAATAGGTGAATTAGATAAGAAGGATATGCCACATTTTTTTTGATTTCAGAGTAGTGACAGATAGAGCTGCACACAGGAACACTGTGAACATCAGTTTCTGCATGAGGCCATGCCCACTGTGCTTAATACAGGTCAGATTCTGCTCCTGATTGCACGACTGCAGCTGAACCGTAGTGGTCCTCTTTGGGGTTTGATGTCTAATATCTACCTCTTTTTTGGCCATAATACAGAGCAAGGAGCATCATCAGACAACAGTAACCTGAAGGATGGGAGCAGGAGGACCCCTTGCTGCAGGCATGTCCCTCTGCAGTGGTGTTTGCCAACAGGACTAGGAGGAGCAGAGCTCCTCAGTTCTGCAAGAGAGAGAGGGCAAGGAGGGGAATGCCTTACTGGGGATGGGGCAGGCATCAGAACTGAGGGGAAGCCCTGAAGGAAATTGGCCTATCAACCTGGAAAAGTCCAAACCATCAAGTTTGGGACAAGCTGGAACAAGCTATAGGGGGTTATGCATGTGTTGCTGCCATTTTGGCTAATGGGGTGTCTAGAATGGGAAGGAACAGATATGGGGGAAACTGCGCTTCAGGGGACAGCAGCAACAGGAAAAAATAATGTTTGTGGAGGGCTCTACTCCTTACTTCAGTGCAGGGACCTGGAGAACAGCACAAATGAAATGGCCCAGAGTAAAAGGAGAAAGAACAGAACAGCACAGAGAAGTGGCATCAGGAATAACTAGATGAAAAAGAAACAGAGAATGGAAAACTTGTGATGGCAGGTGAAGAGTCCAACAAAAAAATAAATGTACTATCTTCATGGAGGGCCTATTTTCTTGCTATTATAATCTGTATTTCATACATTTAGATTTTAGAATCTGTACACTAGTATAGAAGATACCAAATACTGTCAATTTTAAAAGTTAGCATTGCATTTTGAACAACATGAGCATAAAACAGCTGCATGATATTGCATAAAATTTCTAATTTGGATGTTAGAAATTACTAAGGAAGGAAACCAAGCATTGAGATACTTATTGAGTTCAACTGGCAATTCCAAGAAACTCTCATTTTGAGTGACCAGTCCAAATCCAGGCCACAAGTGATTGCACATGACAGCTGAAAGATAACCCAAACTGTAAACACATTTTTATTGCTGTCAGCATTTGGCACCACCTCACTTTTCTAAATCCAGAGAAAAGTTCCCCCTGAAGTACAATTCAGTCTGTGAAATGGGACAGAAGGGAACGTCTTCAAACCTGATCTAGTACACTTTTTTTTAAATCAAGAACTGTAAAATTTGAGCAATTTCTACATTGTTAAACCATTTTTTCCAAAACTTTAGAGTCCTGCTTGGTTTAGATTCCAAATCTTCTGAAACTTGGACAGGTAGTCTTTTTCTACAGACTTCAGTGTAGTTCTTACAAAGAAGAGGTTGGGTTAAAGCCATTGAGAAATATGTATATGGAACTTGATGCAAGTTATGTTCAATCTAGAGACATTATTTAAAGCATCTGTCACTCATGATATAACCTACTATAAAGCTTTTTTTCCTGAGAAAGTGATTTATGTGCCATATTCGCCTCCAAATGGCACAACTACAGCATTTTCCTCAGCTTCATAAAAAACCCCAAGGAAATTCAAAGATAAAATATTTCACATGCTATTCAAATGCATCAGTAAATTAAAAAAAGCAAAGCTGAACTGTGAGCACACATAAAACTGTAATGTTAATGTAGCTCATGCTGGTGAAATTTTTTAACCAAAAAGCTGGTAAGAAGAGAGTATTTTTCTCACTGAATGTTGTTTTAGGACTAGTCTAGCCAGAATTCAGATGTGTCTTGGTGTAACTGAATGGCTGACCATTTTATTCTCATATTAGAAAGCTCAGAATATTCATCCATGCAAAATCCACTATTATTTTTTGTTCATAAAGCTGAATATCCAAACTTAAAAGTATTCACTCCCCAGCAAACTTAAACTGGCAAATTAAGGTTAAGAGTTAATTCATAATAACTCTGATGGCTTGTTCCTGACTTATGTCATTATGGTCTCCAATTTCTATGACTGGCTGCAACTCTCATCCTTCATTGGGCTCCTGGGAAGAACAAGCTCCCCTTTCCTATGGGCACATCACCATGGCCAGCCAGAGATGGAGATGGAGCATGTTAAATAAACCAGGTAATCTGGCACTTGCAACAGTCTCGATATTCAGCAGGAATAAATAGAATAGTAAGATATAGAATATTAAACAACCATCCATCTTGGCCCTCAGAAAATTTTTTGTGTTTCGGGGTGTGTCAGTTGGGCACTGAAGAGCTCAGGGATTGTCACAGCCATTCAGATAAAGGCAGGCAGGAGTACATTCTGCAGTGCACTCAGCCCGAGGTATGTGTTGTTGTTACTACTGATTTTGCTCTCTCTGCTTTAACTTGGCAAAAGTGCCAGGAGCCAGGCCTGTTTATGTCTTCTTGAGCTGTTGGGTTTGTTTTCCTTACAAGAATCCAAGTGTTATGCAGCAAAATTTATGTGAATTCCTCTATAAAATAAATGGCTTCTTCTAATTGGTCTGTTAGGGGTGACTCGAGTTTATCCGTCTCTCCTGCGTTTCTGTGCTGTTTCTGAAATCCTGCCTTAAAGCACAGTCCTTTATGAGAAGGAACAATGGCATTTGACACAAACATGATAGAAAGGGTGTCCTTCTTCCATTGTGTTCAGGCTGTTGACAAAATAACCGTATGCAATATTTTGTTTGGAAAATTGGCAGGACTCCGAAGGCAACAGCCAAATTTCAGAATAGCTGAAAAATTCTGGTTCTCAGTAATTTTGTATTTGCAGAAAATGTGTTAAATAGTGAAGGCAACTTCTTTCCTCTCTTCTTTTAATCAGATTACACTTTTTTCATTAAGTCACTAGGGTTTTTTGGTTTGTTTTTCACTTAACAGTGAAAAACAAAGTGGAGTGAGTGGGAGCACTAATTCCCTATCAACCCAATGAAAGACTACAATGTCCATGAAACACTAAAACTGCCCCAAAACTCAATCTCTAGCCCTCAGCTGTAGGTTTCTGTGGTGTCCCCAAAGTACCACAGAGGCCCTGGAGGTTCTGTATTATCAACCACAACACTGCTTTCCACCAGCCCTGTTTGTCACTGCCTACGTGTGCAGCAACACTTTCAGGACGTGGTCCAAGTGGTGAGGAAGCTTTGCTACATTTTGGAACTTTCTCTTCTCTATATGCCCATCAACTTTCTTTTCCTCACCTTTCTGTAGTACACAAAAGAGCATTCAACTGCTGTGACTTGCACAGTACATGGCTTATAAATTTATTTCTGTTTATAGCAACTGCACCACTTGAGCATGTCTTGATTTAACATGAATAGAGAGGAAAAACACAAAAGCCATGTGCAAGCAGGACACGCCAAACCAGCTAATGGCAGCGACTGTAAACCCCAGTAAAACAAATATCTGCTCAATCACACTGCTATTTTCATTGGCTGTGTTGAAAATAAGCTACAATTCTTAACCCTTATGGAAAGACGTGATGACATGAATGTTTTAACAATTAGAAAGCTACTGAACTAGAGAGGAAAGCTGTTAATCTTCACAAAGAATTAAATTATTTGAGGACTCTGTAATGAAGAATGTTGCTGGATGTTATGGAATTTCTGTGTATACTATGACAAACTTCTATTTCTAGGTTTGTTTGCCTTTTTTTACTGTAAAACAAAATTCCAGAAAGCAGTGACAAAACACCAAACCAGGACAACATGGGAAGGAAATATACCTTTCTAGAAGACATGTTCTCACATCAGCTATTTTAAAGAGAAAATGAAAAGACCAGGACAGAGCATCAAAATTTTGCAAAGAAGGAGAGGACTGATCCTGGTGCCTCTGGAACTACCAAGTAAGTTTAAAGACATGCCCAAAAGTTCCCAAACAACCCTGATTACCCCCAACCAACCTGCCATTTTCAAACCCAAGAAAATATTGCAGTAACCCACAGAGTTATTTAGATATTGATTCCTTCCACTCTCAACCCATCACACAAATTTCATCACAGTTACAGGAGTATATAAAACCACTGCAAACCATGTCATCCAGTGGCACTTAACGTTATAGCATTATGTCATATAGAAAAAGCAGCAAAGACTAAATTAGATAATTAAATCAAAACTTTTCACTAAAGGATTTGGTTAAAAATAATTTGTGAGTTTATGCTTTCCTAGGGTTGCTACCTTCACCTTTTACTTCTCTTTTGCTGTTTAGCTGTAGGCACAGGGGCTTGAATGCTGGAATTTTTGGGACAGGGAATGGAAGGGACCTGCTGCTGTCATCCTGCTAGAGGGAAAAGGTGCTTTAAGTGATGTAGATGTCATGTGCAGAGATGGGCCAGCTCTCTGATGTGCACTCCAGGGAGATATAAAACAGGTTCCACTATTACTTCAGTTACCATTCCTTAGTCTGTGATTTACCAGATATTGCCAATACCAAGCATTTCTTCCTACTCTTAGCTCAACCCACTGCTTGCACTTACTCAGACCATGCTGAAAGATTTTCCTTTTCCCACTTAACACATTTCTGAATTAGCTCAAAAACTGCTTATGGCCTAAGCATTTTAGCACTGCAATTAAAATCACTGTCACTGATACTAGATGGAAGTCCTTTAGCCTCCTGAATTGATTACTTTCCAACAGAATAAAACCGTCCATTAGGGTAGATTTCATGTGCCAAACTGTCAGTCAGTTTCTGTGACTGTCACACACATCCTCCCACGGCCCGCCCTTCCTAGCGGCTGCTAAGTCACATTAATATGCTATCAGATCATCACTCTCAGATTTTCACATTTCAGCAGCTGCTACTCTCTCCTTGTTAGTGAGTCTGCAGAGAAAATCTTTCAGACAAAATGGAACTGAACCCTGTGGTTATTGTGACTGGAAGTATGCAGAACTGAAAGTGCCCGAGGGGAGCCTGCAGGTGCCATGCACAGGTCTTTCAGAAGAGACATTTGTTATTCTAAATTCCTGCCCGTGGGGAAAAAAGAAGCTGATCTCTACTCCAAAGATGCAATAGTTGTTATTTTGTCACATTTTTAGCATCAAAATTAAGCGGAGGCCAGTGTGAGAGACTCGTTCAGCCTCACATATTTTTCATCCCACCTTGATGAGGTCAGTCATCCCAGGCAAACACTTTGAGCCATGCAGCCTGGTGCACTGCCAAAAGTGTTGAGGACAACATTTGTTCACTGATGTCTCTCCATACAGATAATGCAAACTTGGGTCAGGTCCTGTAACACTTAATTCTTTAGAAGAGTTACATAAGCCTACCATGAAAACAATAAATTTGTAATGCAGCTGCTGTTGCATTATCCTGAAGATAGGCCCCTTTGATTGGCAGCTGGACTTTTAGTGTGATGTTCTGCATACCCTCGTGTTGTTATATGACCTCAGGTGAGTGTCCTGAGCTGTCTGTGCCTCCTTCTGTTCATTATAAACAGAAAATAATGGTACTTTTTTATCCCTGTAACCTTATTTACAATGATATCTACTGAAGAAATTAAAGCATGTAAATCAGCAAGCATGATTATTAGTCCATACCCTTACATTCTGTTAAGAGTACCTGAGCTTGCCAAGCACAAACCAACTTTATTAGTACATCTTTGGAACATTTTTATACAACAAATTAAGTATGAATAAAGGAAAAAACATCGTGGTTTTTTAAAATATTGAATAATTTTGTTACACTTATGTTCTAAGAAGGGCATCGTAGAAGGATCTTACATGGTAGTTAAAACTTTCCTGGTAAGTTTTGTGTTTCTTAAAGCTTTCTCAGTAGGTCAATAACTTTCAGACCTTAAAATCCACTTAGAACACATATTCTCTAATGAAAGAACCTCTCAGATACATCTGAGCACATTTACTGTCCATTTGATACAAATATTGCAAACAGCAGCAGCCATCAACAATATGTGTGGAAAAAAGCACAGGATGGAATAGTATCATCATCACTGTGTTGAGTTGAACAGAGACAGATTAGCTGGTGATTGGGGCTTGGAATATTAATTAAACATCAAGGCTTTCAAATTAAAATCCCAGATGTTTAATCGTTATAGTAATTCCCTGTTAACAGCATTCCCTGAAAGGCCTGAGAAACATTCCTCTAATTCTCCAGTGGTGAAAGGCTGAAGACCCTTAGGCTGTAGAGCACTGAGCTTCTCTGCATCAATTACACAAGACATGGCCTTTTTAGCAAAGTGGAGCCATCCTATTTACTGAGCCTTCTGTTAAGGAGGCTTTCAAGGTAGATAAGGTTTATCTAGGTAGATGAACACTTTCCTGACTAACACAGGCCTTTCCAAAAAGCTGTTCCTTGCACAAGCTGCTTGCTCTCTGAATCAAGTCTCAACAGCAATTATCTTTTCAGGGAGAGGTAGCACCAGCATCTCCAGGACAGCTTCCCTGTCAACAGCACTGTCAGTGAGAATTAAGTCTTTTCCTCTGGACTGCCTGGCACAGGAGTCAGACCATCTTCTCTGGCTCTTGCTAAGGGAGCCCTTGCTCCAGCTGAGCTGACTCCCACCAGTGCTACATGCATAACCTTATCCTGAGAAGCTGGCATGAGTTCAGGTCATCCTCAGGAAATGATATGGAATGTTGCTAGTTTCCTTTCTGTAGTCCCTGTGCATCTGTAGTACTACATTTTATAGAGACAACTTCTCCAGAGCCTGTGAACTAAACCGGGAACAATCTCTGGTGTTTGCAGAGCCCATTGACAAGCATGCAGATGGTTCTGTTTGTCACAGGCAGCTCAGGAAGAGTGTTTGAAGATCTACACTGAGAGCCAGCCTGTTTACTACCACAACAGTCCTGTACATGTGACCTCCTCTGTGCATTCAGCAATTTGTGCCTTGTCATAAGTTATCTGCCCAGGAACAATGATAGCGCTTTGTTCACCTGGCAGTGATTTTTCTCTGACATCTCTCAGTACATGCTCCTGCTAACATATGAATAAAGCACAACTTCATACATAAACCCAAAGCAGCCTAAAGATTTTTCATCAAGCATGGAGTCAGAGAAGGTATAATGAGATCTAGACAGGATGGGACTAATCATCTGAAGTTCAAGGGCTCAGGTCATTCACTTACAAGCTTAGTCAAACTTGGTTAATCTGAAAAGAATTTCAAATGGAAGGGGGATGTATTGCAATATTTTTTTACTCTTTACTAGATGTTCATTTTGTACAGCCTGATTAAGGATCTTCAGCCTTTGCAGGGTACAGCTTCAGAGCAGGTATGCTGGACCAGCTGAAGAAGACTCCCTTTTCTATTAAGTGGCAGGGGTTATGTGCTACCTCAGAGAGTGCTCTTTAGAAGGCTACTGTTACTTAACAGAAAACTCTTTTACAGCAGTCCTCAGGGCCAATGTATGGACTATGGATGCAGACATTCCATTCCAAATGAATGGAAAATATAACTTCCACCAAACCTATATAATTCACCCCACAGCTGTTAATTAAAAGAAACCACCTTACTATCTGTTTGCTAACAAGATATAAATGTGTACTCAAAAGTATTTGCATTATTCACAAGGTTTCCCCTACAGGCTAAACTGGCACCCTGAAGGCCTCTATGCCATGCTCCAGTCAACTGCAGATGTTGCTGCAAGTAGCCTCTTTGTGGCAGCAGATTTCTATAAGTCTTTTCCTCACAGAGTGGTTCAAAAAACAGATTCAGCCACAATCACACAGAGACAATATTGTTCATCAGGTGCTGGCCCCAACAGCAGCTATTTTCACTTACCCATTAGCTTCCCTAATGTATGTTTTACTGCAATTCCATAATTCTGTTCAGGAAGTACTTAGACATGCTTCATTACTCAGGTTGATGGAAGAAAAGGAGGTTAGGACAACCACAATCTCAACAAAATCCATGAGCCTTGAACATTAACATCTCTGGCTGTCAGAGAACAAAGCACACCCAGAATTTCCTGGATTTTGCTGGGCCTCACATTGATATTGACTGCAACCTTACCCAAAATAATTTTTAAATCTCTTGCTGCAAGTAGCTTTGTGTTTTCAATGCCTGTCAACAGTCCAGTAAACTGGGCTAAATATATTATTAATTTATAGAGCACAACAAAGCACTGGGAAGGAAGGGGAAACAGTGCCCTTTGATAGCCCTGTACTCCTCCAGAACAACATACCAAAAAGTTGATGCACCAGAATCAATCTGGTTAGTTCTGTGTAACTGGAAATGGCAAACTTCCAGACAAGTTCTCCATTACACCACACTGAAGGACCTTCCATGGCACCAGCTCAGGGCTGCTTGATTTCTACAGGCTGTAGCTAAGTGGCCTTGGGCACTCTGATGGTCTGCTATTATTACTGACCACTGCAAATTAGCAGCTTTTTCCTTTTGACCAGCAACATCAGTTGGGCAACATCAAAGGAAGCAACTGGTTATATAAATCTTCTCATGAAGAGAAGACAATATTAATGGAATCCTCTCCTCAGATGCCCCTTCCACCTGACTCTTTCAAACCTTTGTCACAAAAGATGTATGGAAGCTTACTCTTAATACCCTCCTAATGAGAATATTCATTTGCAATTTAGCACTAAATTAGATTTTATCGCTGTTCAGCACTGGTTTTCTGTCTTGTCTGACACCTCTTTGGGAAAAAAAGATGTTGATTTGGATGAAGGGATGAAAACAAACCTGGCACTGGGTTCCAGGATATCATTCCCAGCTGACAGTGTCAGGTCATGTACAGCAAGACCAGTCTCAGCAGTGAAATGCTGTGCTGAAATATTCCAGGTATTTACTAGGAAATAACACAGACTGTGGACAAAATATTCCCAAATAGCATTCACTTAACCTGGATCAAACTTATAAATTCTTTTCTACAATTATCTCTCAGGTGATTGAAAAACATTTCCCTCAGGTATCTGTAATTTCAGGTAATTTTCAGGTATGGCTTATGAACTGAGATGCTCAGTGCAGGTTTGGCTTTATTAACTGGCAAATGAAGAGTCACTTTTGGCTTGCTTGGGCCTAATGCATGCAGTGATTGCCCAAATCTTTAGATCCACTGGGTCATTTAAATAATTGCCTACAGCATAGTCCCAAGAAGCCTGCAATACAGAATTTTGTTCCATACAGTTGGGAAAAAATAGCATTTCTAATAGCAAAATACAACTTTCACATTTCTGAAGAAATGTGGCAGCACATACCACTTTGAATTGTTGATTTTGGCATTTAAAGCAGATGTCAGTATCAGTTACAATTAAAAGTGCAAGGATGCACATTTCTAAACCAGACCCCTAAAGATAAGCTGTGCAGCACAGAGCCTTATTGCATAGGCTATATGATTTACTCTCATCCCCTAACCACCTAAACCTCTTTAGACCTCCTGGGAGAGCAAAACAGGAGCACCTAAAACAAACATTAAGACATAAAATATATGAGTGTAAGACAACTATGCATTTGTACAGGTTGATAGAAACTAAAAAACGAAGGTAGGTGAGATCTCAGGGAGTAACCTCTAAAAACATTCTACCTTAACATATCATACCTTCTGCTGCTAATTCTTTCCATCTTTCTTTGTTTGCTTGAATGATCTTCATCAAGTTGTCCTTGAAGCCCCTTAGGTCTACAGTTGCTAGAGAATTCTCTGCGTGAGTCCCTCCATCACCTGTACTTTTAAAGCCAGGTCGTCTTTGTGCTTCAGCATTGCTTACTGCTCCCAAACTATTTTGGCTGGACAAGGGGGAAAAAACCCAAATTATAAACACAGGCAATTTTAATAATACACAAACAGTTCATGTCAATCGAGTTGCTTAGGAGCTAACTTGAAAAAAATTGTTTTTACCAGAGTGTGCCTAAGATACAAGATGCTGACCATTTTCCAGGGAATTCTTGAAAAAAAAGTGACGGGTGAAAATACATTACTTGTAATCCAATTCTTAAAAGAATGTTTATGCAGCCATTTTGGAGCAGCTTCTTAGCTGTGTTTTCAAATGGTGAATGGTATCTTTGGGTCTCACAAGAAAGAGACATTATTTTTTGACCCATTTAAAAAAAAAGGAAGACATGATGTATATGACAGAAGTTTTGCTTGAGCTGAAAATTCTCTTCAAGTTACAAAGCTTCAAGTGTAGTCAAAGCAAGATTTTAGTGGCTTTTAAATCCACTAAATAGAGACTGCAGCTGCTTTACAGCTACAAGTAGAAGTGAAATTATCCACATATCTATATGGTGGGAAAGGTGAGAAAAAAAGAATGAATGCTCCTTTTTTCTTAGAATTAAAAAATAAGACCTATTTCCAACTTTGCACAGGTACTCATGTCTTAATAGGTTTTGTTTACTCAGCTTTGCTGCATGGTTTATCTCATTGGTACCACAGACAGATGTTAATATGCATACAAATGGGTTTCCATTAATCAGAAAATAATTGCAGTGAACATATCAACAAGAACTTCAGAAGAAGAGTTGACTGTAATTTCCATGTGCTCCAGAGATGTTGAATGAGATAGAATGGAAAGAATAGGCCATTATTCTAATGTTTTCCAGGCACCATCTCATGGTGTCCATGCAGTAGTTGTGTGTGCAACTCTCTGGCTCAGACTTTTCTGTATCATGCTATAGGCTCTCCACTCTCCTCATACATGTGGCACTTGATTCCATACAAACAAAAAATCCCTTTACCCTCCATCTCACATGAAGAAGTTTTGCTGGATCATAAGCTCTTTTTCATTTGCCATTCAGTCATGAACATCAACCAAAACTGAAGCCTGAAGCTGCTAATCATTTGCAGCTGCTAATTGGTGAAGGAGTATGCAAACAAATTTGTTATCAGGAATACCTTAGCTTAGCACTGTCCCCCAAAACACTAAGAACAGCATCATAAACACCTACTTCTAGTAACTTCTACTTGCTTCTAGTAAGCAAAATATACAAAAGTGCTAGGTTCCCCCTTTTGTTACTGAAATTTAACAAATGCCCAAATGAAAAATTGCCTTGCAGAGTTATCATTTAGTAACCTCAGTGAAAGCTCAAATTACAGTTTTAAAATGTAATAAAAATATGGTAACAGAAGCAGTATTTGTAAAGGCAGTATCTCATTATTCAACAATACTTTCAGCAAGAAGTCGCTCAAATTATACTCAAATTACACTGTCGTAGCTACTTTGCATTATAGGTACAGGAATTTCAATAGCTGATTGGAAAGATTATATTTAAAAATTGTAGAAATAAATTTCATGGTTTGTATGTGTTTATTCTAATCATTATTGGGGTTTTGCCTTTTTATATGAACAATTGTTCAGTCAATGGGCACACTGCAAAAATCAAAAGAGCACATTGCAAATACAACGCAGCCCCACAGGGTGGCAATACTGCACAGCTGTTTGTTACCTCCCCAGCTTCAAATAACCGAGATCATCATTATTATGATTATGATGTCAGCTTAGGTTAGTTCAATAACAAAACAGTGTATTCATACCCAGGGGTCCCAAATGCAGGACTTTCAGATTTTGTCGCTTCCTCTATAAGAGGCATAACAATTTTCTCCATTGAATCAGTAAGAAGAGAAAATGTTGGTTCTACTATGAAATCAATGAAACCTAAAGAAGAAAAAGAGAGAAAATCAGGTTTTACATTTCCACAAGTCTCAAATCTAAAAATTAATACTTGCTATTGGGTTGATTTTCTAACTGTAGTCCCAATTCAATATACTAGATAATGCCAGCATAATCTTGAAGAAAAAAGTACAATTGAAACAAAAAACACCTGAAGCTGTATAGGTATAGGTAGATATTAATAATTACAGCTTTTCATTCTTTTTTTCTTGGAAATTTTATGCACTGCAGAACACACCTACCATTTGAAATGAGTATTAATTATTGAATAGAAGGGAAGCTACTGTTGAGCCAGAGTGCTATAAGCCATGCTGTCTCTTTTATTGTTCGGAGCTTCTTGCCAAGGAGTTAATATTTCAAATTGCTGTTTATTATTCTGTGGAGGTAAAGTGTTATTTCACAGTGTGTAGGAGGGTTCTGTCAAATCAGCGAAGAGAACAAGTAATATCCTTAGGAGACAGCATTCATCCCACAGTTCTGAGATGTCAGCTCTGAACAATGTCTTTTACATTCTAAAGTGCTCATCACGGTATGGAATGACACAGTGAGAGAATGAAGCATTATTCTCTACTGAGCACTTAACAGAAAAAAAATATGTTAAAACATGAGCTAGCAATGGGTTTCCAGATGTCTTAATGCTCTAGCCATGCAACACAGCGTGAAGGTGAGCAACAGGGATTCAGTCTAGGATCCAGCTTCTCTCCTGCAGCAGATATGCTGCTGAGGCATATTGGCTTCAAACTCCCAGTGAAATGGAATAAAGGATACATAAAGTGACAGAATGCAGGTCCTTGTCAACCCAGGGAGGCTCGACCCTCTGTAGTTTGACCCTGAGACACTGACAGGCTTACTTCAGTCCAGAGGGCTGGTTTATTAATTAGCTTTAAGTTGAGATGCATCTACTTTCAGATTATAATAGAGACAGACCTGTGAGTTCTTGAGCAAGAGATAAGCAGTTTGAGGACATGATCTGCCAGTCTCTAAAGTGTGTACAGTAGAAGCTGGGCTCATGTCCAGTATCTTGGTTAATCCCTCTCCTACCCCTCCCTCACATATGGTGAAATGACATCATGTGCTTTTGAGACCAGCACCATTCTGCAAAAGCACACGGGTTTGGTGAACAGATAGGTGCAAAGAAATACCTTCCATATGATGGAATTTTGGACATTTAAAATTCAAAATGGGTAAATGAAATGTCCTTATGTATTTACATGCTCCTACACAGACAAGAAAAAGAAAAACACAGTTTGTCATTACCTATTTGAGACTGAGCTACCAAAGTGGACTTGCGGTCACAAAGTGGGGAAAATTGAAGACCTAAAGCAGCCTCCTTGTCTCCCTGTAAACAACAATGTTTAATGTTACAAGCATATATTTGACAGAGGGACAGAGAGACAAAGGAATCTGAATATTCTTAGTATTTATTCAACAGATCATTTCATCAATTTATATTCCTAAATAAAAACAAGTCAGAGACAAATCTTCAAATTTTGATTAGGAGTCTAAATTCTGACTTACTTTTGGCAACTTTTATGTAAAGAAACTTACTGCAGTCAAGTTCTCCTCAACAGCAAGGCATCTGCCAATGAGATTTAAAATATATGAAGCCCTTGTATTCACACTTTAGTCCCAGATGTAATGGGACTAGAGATACTTAGACATGTATGCCAAATGCTGAGTGTTTCCTTCTATTACATTGGTTCATCCAGCATGTAAAAATCCTTCAATGGATTTACTCATGTCAAGTGTATGAATTGACTTGAATCATTCTTACTAGCAAGCATGTCTCTCTGCTGCTGAAGCCACAAAAAATATAAATTCAGTTTCATTACAAGGATGATTTGTTTAACCTAGCTCTGAAATTTTTTCAGCACTTATCAGGTTTGAAGAGCCTTTTTTGTTGCAACAGTCTTAACAGACAGGAGGTTGTAGCTCCATTTTCAGCATGGTAGACCAACTGATTTGCAAAACCTCAAAAAGAAAGTCCAGTGGCACAAAAAAAACCCAAAAAAAGGCAAAAAAAAAGCCTGAAGAAACATCTTTCAAAGGAGGCTATAATTTGTGTTGCTGAACAAACCTGGCTGCCAGAAGCACTGACATTATAGATATAGCAAAACGTAGCCTTGCAAGTCAAATAAACCTATATATTTGTCATGGAGAGTGCTGTTAGATGATCATTCAGTAGGGAGCACTATATGAACATATCATTTTCCCAAGGAAAACTGAGAAAACAGAACTGATGGACGGAGGGGACAGTATCAATCTTCCTTAGTCTTTTAGTCATTTATCATTGAAATACATTTGGGAAAGGTTCAGAACCATAAAAGCAGTAAAATCAATCCAGCCACAGGAGCAGATGCAACTCACAGATTGCATTTCATGTGAAAGTGGAGAGCTTCGTCACTAAGGACATTAAATTTTATATTAAAATGTTAATAATTTGAACTCAGGGTGTGGAAGAGCACATGAACACTTGCTACTAGGAGCACTGGGAGTGGCACCTCCATGTAAATACAGGGGCCAGACAGATTGTAATATCATATAAACTGGGGTATAGTTCTAACTATTTCCATGATTGAATACAAGATTTCTAAAGTAGTAGTAATTTTGCAATCTTCTAATCTAAAGTTATTAAAAAAGAGAATATTCCACACTAATAATGGATGACTTTGGATTTTTTTTGTTTCAGGTAGCTCTTTGCCCCAATTATTAATTACTTCTCAATCAACATAATATTAATTAATATTTAAGTGTCATTTAAGATTACTGTAAATTGTAATAATGGACACAGCACTGATATTTAAACCAGTCATAAGAATTTAACGAGATTTAAAAGCAAGATGTAAATCAAATAGTAAAAAAAATTCTTTGTCCAGGCCCTGGACTCAATTTTTAACTCTCTTTTAGTGTCTCTGGATCTATTCAGACTGAGAGTAGAGTGCTATAGGCACTGTGGTACTTTGAGTTACTTGAAGTACATATTTCTTTACTTTTAAGGATTTGAGATGGGTGGCTGTATTTCTATTTTAAACAAGTAACTCAGGTTTTCCTTGGTATTTCAATATACTTTCTGTAGCTCTTGCTTTTAAACTTCAAGTGTTGTTGGGCTCTTTTTCCTGAAGTTAACACTGACACATATTTTAACCATTAGCTGTAGTTAACAAAGTTTTTATCAGGGTGAATGTTCATTTTTTTGCTGGTGCTCACTACTTTGAAAGCTGCTTGTGAGAACATTGGATTTACATCAGCTGTTTCAGAATCTACTGCTTTTCCTATAAGGCCCAGAAGTAGCTGGATTACTATCTTTAAAGAGAAGAAGAGAAGCAATTAAGGGGTTTCATATACATTTGGACTACTTCATCTTGGCTGGAACTGATTTGGAAATCTCAGAGGTTTCTATCCCACAGGCTCAGATCAACAGAGCAGAGGATGCACAACAAGGCAGTGCATCTAGGAAGTAGGAGACCTACTGGGTCTGCACTGCTCAGTGCATTTATACGTGTGCTGGAACTACTCCACACACATTGTCCTTAGCAGTACATGGGAAGAATTCCGTTTCTGAGACACTCCCCTGCAGCCTGGAAGACTTTTGTATTTTATACTGCTGAGTTGCATACACATATACATTTTTACTTCCTGTTGTTAAATGCCTTCTGGAGTTTTTGAGCAGCTTCTTTGGGATCCAGGTACTTCTTCTAATGAACGGATAAAGGAATAAGTAAAACATTAGCTGGTCCTATGCATTCAGGGACCAGTGTGGAGCTG
Source organism: Dicaeum eximium (assembly GCA_013396995.1). NCBI lineage: Eukaryota > Metazoa > Chordata > Aves > Passeriformes > Dicaeidae > Dicaeum > Dicaeum eximium. The sequence goes on along the minus strand of VWZP01009762.1, from coordinate 712,193 downwards.
TTTACTGCTAGTGCTGCCTCCACTTGGCTGGACACAGTGCCTCACTGTCCCATGGGCCCTGCCTAGTTTGTCTCTCTGTGTCTAAAATGTTACTACAGTTGGCCATTTTATGACCTTTTCCTTGGGCAATCTGCTCCTCCTTTTTGCTCTCAAGTTAAAAATCCTCAAAATTTCTCTCGACAGAAGCAGACACAAAGTCCTGACTGCTCATTATTTCCACAAAATTCAGTCCATTAATTATTACATTGAGGCACCAGCTCTCCAGTCTGCCTCCCCAGTGCAGTCTAATGTCAAGGATGCCCTGATGCCCCCTACTGAGAATTCATATGAAGAATCTCCAGGACCTGAGCAGGAACCTTAAATGGCAGGTGAGTCTAACAACCTCATGGTTTAACATACTTTCTTTTTTATTCTCTGGTCCCTTTTTCCAGTGTGACTCTTCTGATTCGAAAAGGTCAACATACAGCAAAATTAAGAAAATCAAGGTGAGCAAGACATATGCTGTTCCCTGACCTGTATTAACCCTTTTTAAAATCTGTGCATAAATCTAGAAATTGTCATACTTGAACTGGACTTTGATTATCAATTGTACTTCAGTAACTGTTATGCTGACAGTAGGCATGGTCACAAATACAGGGAGAGTATTTTCCCTCTGGAGAAATGTTTTTTGTTTTACCTGCCGAGGTGAGTTAAAACATGACAGCAGTGACACCAACGTCTAGTGGGTTTTCTCTTGGAATTCAGTACCTCACAGAAATGAAAAGGTTTTCACTGTGGTGTGTCTCCATTCCTGGTTTAGTATATATGGTCACAGCATTGAAAGGATGGTACTGTCTAACCTCTGGCTTTGGATCAGGCTGTTATGAAAGCAGCACCTTCAGATCTATGTGGCATATGCATGGCAAATACTAGCAAGGAAAAGAAATAGAAGGGCTTTCTGAAATGAGGAATGGAGACAACTTTTTGCCTTCTTTGCTGAACATGAATCCTTCCTATTTTCTCTCATCCTACCCTTCTGGTGCTTCTTTATAATTCAAAGCATATATAAATCTCTGTCTAAAGAATGAAAACAGCTTGACAAGTTATATTATCATTGAAAGAAAAAAAACCCACTACAACCCTCAGAATACTGATATCAGCTGAAATAGATAGAGAGCTGTAACCATTTTGTCTTATTCACACACAGAAGAGTTGAATCAATGTCAGTGGTATGTATGAAGAATAAAGAATATATACTACTGAGTATGCTTGTCAATCACAACCAACAGCAACCTTGCTGGTAGAGTTAAGAAAATATTCAATCATGTAACCATTGCTTCTTGAACTAGATTAATTAAAGGATTTTAAAAATGGCACCTGTCGAAAAAATTCTTCCATCAGGGCCATGGTCCACCGGTAGTGCAGTTCCCAGGATTTTGCTGGATGGCTTATGTCTGCTGCATGTAGAATCAAAGACATGGCTTTGGCTTTGTCTACCCTGTCGATTCAAGGACATGCTCCAATTATCTCAAAACAAAGGCAACTATTTAAATTCTTTTCTTGAATATGAGCCTCATTAAAAGGCTACAGATAATGAAGAGAATGGAAAATAACCTACCCCTGTGCCTGCTGCAGAGTGTGCCGCATTGTTTTGATTTGTTGGAAATGACCCGACATGTCTGTAGACAAGACCATCTCAATGACCAAGCTACGCAACTCCCTAAGAATAATTAAAAGCAAAATGACTGATTAAAATTTATTTATTCTACGTATGGTACATTTGTTTAAGCAGTATTTGTTAATTTGTAACTTTCAAAACAACATCATGGGTTTTATTATGTTTTAAAAAGCATTTAAATAAATTATTAACAACTTGAACACTGTATCCTAAAGGGATTCTGTGAGAGCAATGAACCTCAGAAAATGTACTCTGCAGTCATTATTTCAGAGTCACACTATTTCGTAAATCCTATTTCCTAGTGCATAAACTAATATTACATGCAGTTCTCTCACCCATTATAAGTCATTCCTTATTTTTTCCAGCAATGGCGTATTCAAAAAACAAGTTGTTCTCTGGGCTTACTACCACACAACAGGATACATTATTGCTGCCCTCATATTAGTGGAGAGTGTGCATAACACTAAGCCTGGGGAGAAGGCTGTGGAAACACTCAGAAGAGCAAGAGGTATTCCATCTGAAATACTATCAACATTACACCAATATAAGATCATTATGGCAAACTACCTTTCATTCCAAAAGTATTGTAATACCTATTTAATGAAACAGAACAAGTTTAGGATTAATAATTTATCTCTGTCTTGCTATTATGATTAGAGATATTGGCTTGTCCATCAGCTTTCTATTAAATCAATATGAAACTATTAAAACATGAATCATGTAAGAAACTTTATTCTGATTGTGAATAGGAAATTAAATCAATTTTGTCAACAATAATTACTGACTTAGAAAATTCTGGCTCCTTGATGTAGAAGGATCATATATAGGCCATGCTGGAGTCCAGTGGCTCTTTATTTACATGATTTTTAAATGGCCTAGGAGGACTAGTGCTGCTTATATGTATATGGGGCATTTACTACATTAAACCTTTAATTATCTTCATGAGCACACCCCCAATCTTAAAGACATCCAAGTATCAAATACAACAGTAAAATCCTCATTCTCACTGATCTTTCATATTGTAGTCATATGTTTGATTTAAGTAAATCAAAAAACATACAGGTTTTTTCAAAGGACTATGCTTTAAAGAGGTAATTTGCAGGTTTCTTTAGAGCTGTTATAATACTTTGTTATAAAGACTATCAAGACTTATTTTGATCCCAATTAATTACATATTTAAGCAGATATTTTTCACTGATTTTCATGTATATATTCCTGATTTGCTTTAATGTAACTGGATAAAGACTCAATGCTTTCACTTCTACTCAACAATATGCAGCCATAGCAACTTGTGTTTGGAAAGTGCCTTACCTTATCTGACCTCATAATAAGATACTTATTATTTTGCATCCCAACTGTTCCTCCTCCACATTGCTTTGAAAGTGTACCCTTCAGAAACAGTCAAACCCATTAAAAAATAAAAGCTAAACAAAAACAACAACAAAAAACCCAGCTAACACTACAAGAGAAATGAGGGTTCTGCATTGTTAAACCCTGTTGTTTTTAAGACTGAAATAATTATCACTTCTCCTTTCCATGGGAGATTTTCTTAGGAACATTCAATGTCTGAACTTTTTAGAGTAATCAGAAATAAGTTCACCCCTACTCACAAGATACCTCACCCCTACTACACAAGATAACACACAGAGAAGCAGAACCGCACTTTCAGTTTATTCATATTGTCATGGCAGCAGAAAAAAAAGCCTAATTCTTACTTACAACATCTGAATAAGGATCAAAGAGTATAGCACTGTCCTGTCACACACTCCTGAAGATTTCAGGCCACTGAAAATCTGCTTAACTGCAAAAGAGAGACTCCTGCAGTTGTTACCTGCCTGTGCCCATATCCACCACAATCCGAGGGTACAAAATTGAAACCTGATGGGGAAATGGTAGGTAAAGCTCTACTGGAGCTACAAATGCTTCATCTGCTATCATTGCATAGGAGGTTAATCTTGGACTGAAGAAATCTTTCCCAATCCTCAGTAGGCAGTCCCCAGCTACAAGCCTCAGGATAGTACAGAGACCTGCTACCACAGCAAGAGGACACATAGATGTTGCCATACTCTGAAGGGAAGCAGTAACAATATTCATGTACAGCACATGGCAACCTTTCAGGTCCAATATCAGAAGATTACTGGGTTTGAGCCTACCATCTCCACTTTACTTAAGTAAATTGTCATGTTCTGTGATGGTATCCTTTCTCAACCCTCCCACAGCCATAAGCCCCATGTACAGGATACTGTAAAAAAACATAGATGCAAGACTATGTGAAAAAATTACATGAATAATGCTGTGATAAAGAGACAAGGAGTGGCACATGAATTTCTTGAAAATGTAGTTAGCCAATAAATAGAAACTAGCTTTTCCTGGATTTGTCCATGACAAAGATATTTAGTCAGCTGGAACTAATAAAAAAATGCAGGAACAGACTAAGATGAGCAAAAGCAAGGTAAGAACTGAAGACATAAGCCTCATCTTCAAGTTACAGGAGTCCTCTGACAGAAGAATCTCAAGTGACTTTGTGAAAGAATGATGCTCATTCTGCATTATACATAATACATACTGCTTTATTTGTCTCTTTCTTTTTTTTTTTTTTTTTTTTTGATAATCAGGCAATATATCACTGTATGCCTTATGACTGGGATGTTTTCAGACATTAATACTGCCCCACCATGTACAACGACATTCCGCATGGGGTGCTGGAACACTGAAAACCTGCTAAATCGAAGGGGAAAGGGGGAAAAATGAGGATCTCTCTTTAGTTATCTAAGGGCACTAAGTGAAAGAAAAAAAACAATATCAAAGACTGGAACAAATTTTCAGAGTCAAGAAAAGACTGAAAAATTGCTATGAATATCACATGCATTATCCACAAAGGACATCATCCTCAGAATGCTGGCAGTGTTCCCTGGCTCAGACCAGAAGTCTTAAGTTTTAAACTTAATTGATGCTGGCAGTTTGTTAGCACATTTATCTTCTAAAAGTTAACATGTAGAAGAGAAAATGGAATACTATAAAGTAATTTCAGTCATTTTGCTTAATCTTGCTAGAATGATTAGCAGAACCTCAGTTTAAATAGTCAGCAGTGTTAAATTTCTGAAAAATTAAATTGCTGCAACTAAAGAAAATAGATATGACAGAAGTAAAGAAATTAATCAGTGCCAGGAAGTACATTGAAAAGTTGAAGAGATTATCATTTCAATTTACTGCCAACTTGATTCAGTGCAACCTTCAAAACTGTTAGTTTAACAGCACGAATTTCAGTATAGATCCAAGAAGCTCACTCCAGTAATATTAAGAAAATTGAAGAGTCTCTGTTAAGTGACTACCAGATCTATCATTGCACCAATGAAATGACAGGGTAAACAGGAAATTTCTGGATATCAGAAATGAATACCAGGAAACTGTCATTTCCATGAGTGACCCTCTAAATTGAAGTATCACACTGCAACAGGTTGTGCAGGTTGGCAGAGAGGGGCACTTTGGAATTTACTGCTTGTTTCGAAGTACAGACTGTAATTGCTGAGCTGAGTGACAAAACACGGAACTGAATGTCCTAGTTTAGCTTCTTGAGCTTATTAATCAATTCAAATAATTCTTCTACATTTTACTGAATGTGCCCAAAAAGAGAGGATATTCTACTTTTCTCTGTTGCCAAATCTCATCAGCTTCAAACAGGCTGCCTATAGTAGAATCTGTGTACCCTATACAAATAAAATTTGCAAAACTAAAGTAAGATCTTCTAGGAAAACATAATCGGGTTACAGTGAGAAGAGATTGAAAAGGAAGTGTAAACAGAGCCAGTGTGTGATTCAGCAAGTTCCAAAAGAATGTGGCAGTTTATCAGAGGTTCAAAAACCACAGAAAAATAAAAAGTTAGATAAAATGGTCCACAACTGAGCTGGACAAAGAACTGTGGGAAGACCTGCCCAAACAATGAAGAGAGCCTATCACATTCCCCGCTTTTGTTTCCAGCAGTGCAGTATGTATGAATATCACAACTTGGAAATCACCAGTCCCTCTTTCCTCTCCCAAATATTTGGGCTTCATCCTACTACTCTTTTCCTCAGTGGCATAAAAAAAGGGAATGACTGGGATAAACTCTACTAGCTGGCAGCCAGATTTCTATCAGCTGGAGCCACTGTGTGTTGCTGCAGGGGTTCCAGACTACACTGATTTATGGTGGTCTCCAGCAATGAAGAAGCCAGGATTGAGGATGAACATAAGTGTTCTCAAGCCATCCTTGGAGCACTCCTGGATTGAAATTCAGCTGAAGAATTTCAGCCCTTTTCTACTCAGAAACATCCTCTGGTAGGATGCAATATGAAACAGCACCACCTCAAAAAAAAACATACTCAAGGCAACCTGTCTGAAGATTCAAAAATTATGGTTTTAAAAGACAGAATATGGGTTTCTGATGCCTGCATACTGGCACAATAAACTTCTCCATACTCAACAGTTAGAACAAGCAAAAATAGGGTCACAGAGACCTATCAGCCCCAAAACCTTCAGGCCCAAAATAGTTTGAAGAGCAAGGCTGGCTTTTGTTGGCATTGAAAATCTATGTATGTAGGCAGTTATCAATGAAGTTTACAATTTACTTCTGGAGAAATTTCTCCAGAACTAAATGTACAACACAAACCTTCCGAAAACTAAATCTAAATGAGTATCCTCTGAGAAGAATTATTTTAAAAGAACTAAAAATTGTACGCTTCCTCTCTCACTTTGCATTAAATAAAAAAAAATAAATGTTTTTAATATTTTTTAAAACAGGTACAGAATAATAATTAATTGAAATCCAGAAGGGCCAGTAGACTTACATTCAATAAAGGCTTTATTTAGGGGTTTGCTCATCATGTAAATAAGTAAAATCATATAAATCTACCACATAAAACAGTCCATCTTGAAATATACATCTCAGCAAAATATGATCTGATGTTCACATATTCCTTCATAAATGTATAATTTTGTAAAAATACAAATAAAGCAAAGTTTAGCTTTGTTATTTATGGTAGTATCATTCACAGGGGGAGACTTCCCCCTAGCAGAACATATTTCTCTGAACTTCACAGTCCACCGGTCTGCAAGGGGTTTTTTAGGGCTGCTGAATAATATCTGTGCTTATAGAAAGACACAGAAAACTTGTATTTTAAACACAATATGTATCCATCAATGATATACAAAGATAATATTTCCTTTTAATAATGGAGAGAGTATTAATCTAACACTTGAATTTTAGCCTTACAGGTCTTACCATTTGTGATACATCAATTATGATACTTATTCTTTCAGCTGGCCAAATTTTCTTCAGGAATTACACTAAAATTAAGAATCAAAAGAAATCTCTGTAGCACTTCTGGGCCTTTATTATTCTTGGACTGTCCACACAATTCATTTTTTAATGCTTAACCAAGACGTGACTATGCTGAAATCCCAGGAGCAGCAGTGCTCATGCTGGCAGCAGAGTGTGACTCTGCCCTGTGATTCCAACCCCCTGGTTCTGCTGGACAAAGGCAGCCCAGCTCAGGCAGCACTGTGGTTTTCCTAAAGAGCTATCTCACCTGAGACTGTGCACACACTCCAGCACTGCACCTCATAAATGCACAGCCTCATTTGGAAAATTATACAAAGTCTCCCAAACAGTACTTCTTAACACACAGCAGCCTTCCCTAGGCTCTAAATATCCACTACTCTTTCCACTGTCAACTTCCTGTAATTTGAACTCCTAAAATAGACTCCACAGGGAAGGCCTGGTGGGTTTTATTATTTTTAAATACTGGAACTATTTTTGAATGTCACAGCAAGTCTTACCTCCAGTCATCTTTGTTTAGATTAGCCAGGATGTTCATGTCTTCTTCCTGCATGAGTCTATAAGCGGCACTTACATGATGATTTTCAAGAACAGAACGATCATTGTACAATATAGCAACATCTGACCTAGTGTGGGGAAAAAGAGGCAGATTTTGTAACAGTGTTCCCATGATGGCACTGGAGAAGGTAAGACTATGCATTCTCTATGAGAAATATTGACTATATGTACCAATATAGAGATAGACATATCAAACTATGGTTATTTGTTCCTACAGTGTCAAATACTGATAAATTTTCCATCTTAAATTCATTAAAAATTATCATTATACCATGGTATACACTGTTTGTGGGAAAGTCATATTTTAAAATGTGTGGTGTTTTATTGATATGACCGAACTGTGGCAAAAACTCGTGAGATCTTTGAGCTTCTTGACTGTAGATAGGACCACAGAGCATCAGAAATGCTCTAATTAGGCTACAAGAGTACACTTGCATGATACAATCACTTAAAATGCCATGTGTTCACCAACAGCAGGGCTCCACACATAACATGGGTATTAATAAGTATTATTATTAATCTCCCCTGCTCTGAGAGACGTGCTTTGGCCCATGCTACTCGTGATCAGAAGATGCTGTAAATAATAAAGAATTAAAAAGTTTCAATTTCATATGTTTTAAACAGCCACCATCTCTTCTCAGAAAAACAGAGGAACCTTGAGCCTCATTACAGTGGGATGGTGGAGATCCCACTGTAGCATTCAAGTACTTCCACTTTGGAAGCACTCAAGTACTTCCTAAAGACAGACTCGTCCCATAAGGTCAGCACACTTAACAATATCCTTTCCTTCTTGATCAAAGACTAGTGTACAATTCCAAAATTACACTGAGACATTCACAGATTTATCATACTTAGCTTCAAACATCATTAATTCTTGGAGTATTTGTTTCCCCCAAGACCTGATCTGACCTGCTAGGCAATCTCAGGAGTCGCGTCTCTGCTGCAATTCTGTTCTGATAAAACTATTCCTGAATATTTCAGTTTGGCCTAGTGACAAGTCTGTACTAGAAGAAAGGTGTGTTGATTTAGCAGTGCAGCTTACTCTGACATTAATAAGCTAAATTCAATCTCTTGTTCTGTTGAGCAGCAGTATATATTGTCATGTATGGTACCAAGGAATCTAAATAATTAAGAGAGTTATTTAGGGAAATGTTATTTAGAGGGAACAAACCATAGCTAGCCTAAATAATCAATATGTTTACATCCATAATCTAACTAAAATAATGGGAAAATCTGTGTTATGCCAATCACATATGTTTATGAAGCACACTTTGATCAACATAGCTACTTATGACTATGTTTAAGCAGTGCTAAGATTTGCTATGATTTTGGCAGCCATTCCACCAGTTTTCCTCAGGCAAAAGACACTTGGAATCACAGTCTGGAATGCCACATGAGGGCCAAGTTACACAAGGAGAGAAGAATGAGCTATAGAACATAACAAATACCTGTTTGCAAGTATGCCTGAGTAAAATTGAAAGGCTATCAGCTTGATTAGTTTTCCACTCTTGCAGTACTTCATAGCAAAATATTAAGGACAAAAATAGAAAACTAATATAAACTTGGAACCACAAACCGAATTTTTTTTTTAGCCAGACTATGCTGAAGGAGAAAAGAATTGTGTCCTTATTTCAGCTGCAAATCTAGCATTTTTTCATTACTGAAAGCCACATCTTGGAGAAAAATTATGTTATAGATTTAATTTAAATGTAATCATTGGGCAATTGATCTATATAAGTGAGTGTGAGGATGCTCATGTCCAAAGCCATGATATTTCTAGCACTGAGCTTTTTTGTTAGACTATGCCAGCACTATGCTGATTTTTTTTAAAGAGCAGCTACAGCACACTCCTCAACTGAGGATACTAAAAACAACAGCTTAGTGTAAGAGAAAAATAAGATGGTTCATACGAGGTTAAGTATCAGATGTACCATTTTTCACTCAGGAATAGATTGGTCAGGAATTTTCCTTTGATAAGATGAAAATATTTTAAGGGAGAGAACTACATGCTGTTGTACAGGAGCAGCAGCTAGGATGACATGCTGTACCTGCAGGAGAACACAGCTCACCTAACTTTCAAACTGGATTCCTTCCTAGATTCCTTGTTCATATCTACTGCAGCTGCTTTCAAAACATTCTAGGAGATGGCTCATGGTAGGTATTTCTAAAGCTGTACTTGAAAGTTTCTCCCTCTGCACCAGGACCCTCTAAGTTTAACACACAAAGTGAAACAAAATGTAAGCACATTGCTGTAAGTGACGAGGTGTTTTTATGGGGATACACTAGAATTTTTCAGTCAGTATTATCAGAATTTAAGTAAGCAAACAGAGGGGTGAGGGGGTTTCACATCCATGTTCTGCATGATCTGAACATTTTATACTTTCTCTTGGCATATCAGCTCCAAAATGGAATTATTTCAGACATTATGGAGCTATCTTATTACTTTTCCACAGTTTTTAGTCACGTGACTAATCCCATTAACTGGACAGAAGTTGAGGAAGTAATTTGTAAAACCAGGACTGACCTGGCTACTTCCTGGCTTTATTAGTAAGAGTTATGAAAGAGTTCAGCAATGAACTGAATGAACTGCAAACCCCAGGTATGACTGTGAGGAGACTGCATCCCTTACCTTGTCTGAATATGAAAATTGTTTGTGGTCCCAGTATGTTCATAGTCATGGACGGCAGCTGCAAAAATCATTGCTAAAATTTCCAGTTCTGTGAGCCAGTGCTGGTAAATGAAAAAAAAAATCATAGTCAGACTCAGATTAAACCCTACAGTACTGAAAAGTACAGTTTTGCATTACCTGCAACTTAAATAAACTTTCCTCTTACTCCAGATATCTATATATCCATAACACTTCAGTACTACACGATAAAATAAGTCCTGGTACTTAAGATTTTTCTGAGGCCAAGTCAACATCCTGACGGTCACTAGCAAAGTAAATATTGGCAGCCAAAAATATAAGAATTTATCAAAAGAATTACACAGTTCACTGTGCAACTGCTTTGAGTACCTAATCTGTTAGCCCACACATGGCACTTGCCAAATTACAGCATATTTATCTAAAAAAACCTTTTATGAAGTTTAGGTTATAATTTGTCTTTTAGTAAACTATATATACAGTTAATTATAAATTGAAGGTACAAAATCAGTATTATCTATATTTTACCAGTGTACATAGCACTAAAATTAGGCCCATGGGAGATTTTTCTGTTCTAAATTTTATTGTACTTTGTACTGATGTAAAATAACAGTGCATGAGGCTAGTATACAGTTACACAGAACAAAAGGTAATGTAGGTCATGTATACAAAACAATGCAGACCCTGGAGTTTTGAGCCCTTTTATAACTTGCTAAATGAGGCTGTTCTCTATTGCTCCGTTTGTAAAATAACCTCTGTTATATTCTTTCAAGTTCTATTTCTTGAATGACAAAAAGTCCTTGAGGAGAAAATTTACTCAATCTAAAGATGGGGGCAGAAAAATCATATGATAATTAACCCCCATAGTCATAGGACTGATTAAGTCAAATGCTAGTCAAGCATTTCCACACATATTTCAGATGGTTTTGGTGTACAAGTAAGCTTCTGTACTAAAGGATCAAAGAATGATCTCAACTTCATGCACCCGAATATGCACATACGTGTGTATGAATGGATATGAAATGTATAATTTTTCAGATGCAGTAAAAGTTGTCAATAGTAGTTCTTCTTTCAAAGAAGAAAGAGTCAAGATTCATCAGCAATGTGAGAAGAATTAAATAGGTCATTCAGTGACAAAATAGGGCTGCTGAGGAACAAGTACTGGCTGTTGGGGAAGCAGTATGGGTTTAGAAAGGTCACAGACAGAGGAATGAGAATGTACTGTAAGCAGTTCTAAAAATGGAAACAATGACCTTCATCATATTGTGTGTCACAAGAAACCAGGCCATGACCAGTCCTGGCTCTCACAATGTTTTCAACATACCAAATAGAACAGAAACACAGAAAGTGTAATGAAAGCTAAACATAAACTTTTCTTTAAGATGCCTTTTCAAAGGCCAGCTTTTGTAGCAAATAAAGTAGTTGCTATGCAATGCATTCATAAGCAGAAGAACCTTCCTCACAGACAATATCTATGGGCTACACAGAGACTTCACACAGTAATAGAGAAGAGCAAGTATTCTACACACACTAGTAGAGTCAAAATTGAGATCAGTAATCAAATCAGAGAACCAGTTTAACTTTAGCTAAAGGATTTCTAAGGAAGTAGAAAATTACTCTTACAGAGACAATAAGTGTGTTTTGAAAGGGACAGGAAAAAATTAGTATCTGGGAGTCTGCAAGACTGAGAAGACCTGAAACCTGCTTTCTCCTCTGAAAGATACTATATCTTGTGGGTGTCATAGATAATATAAATTATGTCTTCTATGGAAGTACTATGTATTGCTTATATGTAAATAGATACATTTCAACATATGAGTTCTGTTTCAAACTTTTTTTTTTTACAGTGATGGATTAAAAACTGAGTAAGAAATGGAGTCTCACAGTGCACTTATTGGAAGTAAAAACATTTTTTCTTTTACTTTGAGCAATACAGGTATGTGGGAGGAGAAAAGGGATGGTGGGAAGATGATCGATGACTCAAAAGTTCTTTACAAGATGTATTCCCTGGGACTTGGATTCTTAAACCTTTATAAAGATGAAAACTTCATAAATGCAAGCTTGAGTTATACATTTCAGTTGCATCATCTGGGATTTAATCTCTTGGGAAGGTTAATAGACTGTCTGCCATCTGTGATATTTAACATTCTAACACATTGATCTGAGGTGGCTGGATCTTATTCCTTAAGATAGACAGCAACTTTTGAAAAATACAAAGATTTTATTTCTTTAACAGCAGCTCTGAATATGTCTTATTCTTCACCAGAGTCTCTCTAGGGGCTTGTGGAGAAGCATAAGCTCTGATTAGCCAAATTTTTTCAGCAAATGTGAAAATACGGCAGTTTTCCAGCTTCCTATAAAAGGTACAAAACATATGACCTCAACAACAGGAATCATGCAAAAGATATCCTAAACCCCAGCTTTTGGAAACATTTGCTTTCAGTATGTGTTTCAGAAATAAACAAGGAAGATAGCAACTCTACAATATTTGGAGTCAGTACCAAGTCCTTAAGAGAAAATGAAAGCAGAAAAACCTCAAATTCCAAACCAACCTGCAAAAAAAAACCCCAAAAAACCAACAAACACAAAAACAAACAAACAAACAAACCAAAAACCAAAACAAACAAACAAAGACCCACAGGAATTTGATCTAGAATTGCATCTGATTTACTCTAATCCAGGTATTAGAAATACAGCAGAGATTAAAAAAAGCATTTCATTGGACATGCTCTGAAAACTGTTGGCTTGAAATGCAAACTCCAAATTGTTATAGAGCAGGGTACTGGAGAGTTAACCAGGCTAGAGGGAAAAAAAAATCCAGCAAGTTAAATAGAGCATTTTCATGATACTGAAGCTTTCTCAAATTGCAAGTGACATTTGGGAGAGAAATACTTTGCAAGCTGCAGAATCACTAGGCCCTCTTTCAAACACTGATTTCCATAAATGTTCCTTCTGCCTGGCAAGTACATCTGTTTGAAGGCACTCTTGACTAAGTGGTGTCCTAGTTAGATTTCTTTCCAAGAACTTTCCAGTATCATAGCACCACAGAATCATAGAATGGTTAGGTGTAGAAGGGACCTTAAAGATCATCTGGTTCCAGTCCCACCTGCCACAGGTAGGGAAATATCACAATTCAATATCATAATTTGGCAATTAAAATGTGAATTAAACCTGGACTAATTTTATAGAAATATTTTGTAGCAGTGTTGCAACATTAATGAGATTTTGCAGCAGTAAAATCTAAACTTTTTTGAAAATAGTTTTCAAAAAAAAACTATTTTCACATCCAAGGCAGTTAGAAGGTTAAGATGCTGATACTGTAATAGTCATGCTGGAAAGGCCTTTCTCCCACTCATGTGCACCCAGTGAAATAGCAGATATTCAAATATGAAACAGATTCTTTTATTCAGTGTTCAGAGATCCACAAGGTGTCTTCCAAAGTGGTTTAAGCAAAGGCTAAATGTCTCAAAATCACTAGGACAGCTCTGGAAGTTTGAACCTTGTCCTGGCATCACAAGGAAAATCTGAATGTTATTGGGTTTTTTGAAGGGCAGAGGGGCTGACACAATGGGCTAAAGGGATGTTTATAATAAAACAAAAGGATTTTCCTCCTGGTAAGTTCCTGATCCAGGTGTATACCTGCAACAAAGACATGGCACATACCACTTAACGCTTGCAGTTAATCTAATATCTTCAAGAATTGTCTTTTACTGAAATATTATTTTGATGGTGAATACTGTATACAACAACTTTGGTTTGGACTCCTCTTGGCAAGGGGTGTCTAGCCTCTGCTTCAGTCTGATATGAAAGTGCTTTCTCAAGAAAAAGTGCATCTCAATCTGAAAAGGAATCTTGGCTGGTGAAGACTCCAGGCTTCACTTAAGAAATAGCATTAGAGTTAAAATATGGCTTTAAACACTTACAAGCAAAATACTTCTTTCAAACAGTAGAATAAAAACGTGCAATCCATGGGGACCTTTCATTGCTCACCCTGAAGCCAAGGGCATTTTAAGTGAGAAAAGGCTTAACAAAAGTTTATGACTGTAAACTGTTTTAGACTGTAATGACTGACTGTCATTTATTGTGCATATATAGGAGCAAAAACATCCAGAGTCAGCTCTAAATTTTTCCTTTCCAAAGTCTTCTGGAATTGTGTCACAGCTCTGCAAACAGAAATCAGACACTATTTCTCCCCAGCTGTTTCATTTGTTGTTTGTTTTTTGGTTTGTTGGGGTTTTTTTAAACAACTGTATTTACAGTGAAGACAAATTATCAAAAAGCCATTGACAGCAATCTCCATTTTCTTTCAGTCAGTATTTACTTTTGCCTAGCAAGCTGATAGTGAGGAGAATTCCACTGCTGGTATTAAATTTAAGAAAAGTGCTTAGAAAGAAAAATGCTTGCACAGATTCATTTCAGTTCCCAAATAAATTATTTAAAATACTGGGATGTTTCAAGGCAAATGCAACACCCTGCCTACTATAGGCATAGAGAATATGCAAAAGCAGTGAAAAAGAAGGTTAAAAACCAAAAGGGAAAAGCAGTTTCAGAGTTTAAGGCCAGGCTGGATGGGGCCTTGAGCAGCCTGGTCTGGAGGAAGGTGGCAAGGTGGTTGGAACTGAGCTGTGTTTAAGGCCCCTTCCAACCCAAGCCATTCCATGATGATGTAATTCTGCACTGCACTGATTCAGTACATCTTTCAACAGCCAGGACCTCTGCAGATACTGAAGCTTCCTTGCCTGATCACACCTCCCATGCTCTGATGTGAAAGTAAAAAATTCTCACCTGCCCACTCCTGCAAATCTATCTCATTAAATATGATATAAAATAACTAAATCCAGGCGATGAAAAGCAAAAAGGATTTAAGGATTATTTTTTTTCTTCCTCTTTCCCTCTGCATTGAGTGAAGTTCAGCCTGGAAGAACTGCTAAAATTAAATAAAGTTCACAGCCTGAACAGTAGTTCTTGAATCTCTCTCTACAAAATTTTCAACTGAGCTTTTTCCTTTTGAAAAGAAACATGTACACATTTACTCAAAACAGCAGAGTCTGAGAAAAAAAGTGAATTGAACTTCATAATACTTCTTACCATGATGCCAGTGTGAATCATTATGTAATGCACAGTTTGAGTAACATCAGCTGCATGGATCAAATTGTGATAGGGATTTTTGTATTTGCTGTAACCAACTTCAAGAGCTTCAGCAAAAGAAATAAGATTGGGAACGGGGATCTACAGACAAGAAAACATTAAAATAATTGGTTTTTTCCTGCAAGAGCTGCAAAGTCAAACATGCAATAATGAATCACAAATAATATACCATAGGATCTAGTGGGCAAACAATAAAAGAAAAATTTAAAATGTAAAGGTCTGATATAATACGTGCACCAGTGGGCCTCCACACAATTTCTGTATATGTTGTATCTGTCTTCATACACCATGCACAAGACACTGCAGAGCTATCAACCAAATGGTTTTCAAGGCTTGTCTGTCTGCACCAGGGATGCCGAGGTTGTACGTGTAACACAGGCATGGCAGATAGGAGTCTAACAATAAGATTATCTCCTTTTCTTCACCAGTTTTACCTTGCTTAAGACAAGGTTTGCTTTAATGTACGAATTTCCTTCTCTGGTCCCACTTCTTTTGGCATTGTGCTGGTTTTGGCAGGGATAGAGTTAATTTCCTTCATAGTCGCTGGTATGGGTCAGTGTTTTGGGTTTGTGCTGTAAACAAAGCTGATAACTCCAGGATGTTTTAGTTATGCTGAGCAGTGGCTGCACAGAGTCAAGGCCTTTTCTGCTCCCCATCCCACCCCACTGGGTAGCCTGGGGTGCACAAGAAGTTGGGAAGGGACCCAGCTGGGACAGCTGGCCCTGCTGACCAGGGGACCACGCTCCATACGGCCCCATGGCCAGCAGCACCGGGCTGGGGGAGCCTGGCTGGGCACTGCTGGCCCGGGACTGCCTGGGCAGCACTCAGCTGCTGCTGCTGAGCAACTGCTCTCATTTGCAGCCTTCCTTCTTGGGTTTTATTTCTCTCTTAAATATTAATTTTCTATATTTTTATTATCACCATCATTATTAAACTGTACATATCTCAACCCACAAGTTTTCTCACTTTTACGCCTCCAATTCTCTTTCCCCCATCCTTCTGGGGAGAGGAGTGAGCAAGTGAGTGGCTGTGTGGTGCTTATTTGCTGCCTGGGGATAAACCACTTCAGCCATTTAATGAAATTACATGTCTCTTAAAAATTTTTTCTTTATTTAAAAACCCTGCAACATAAACAATGGGACTGAGAATGGGCTTAAGCCCACTCTGCCAGCAGCATTGTGTACTTCATGTCTGTGCTATAATGGTAGTCTTGGTGCAGTTCTGACTTCAAGCAAATAAAGCCTGTTAGAAAAACCTGGGTTGCCAGCCTAAAATTAAAATATTCAAGAAACTTCAGCATGAGACAGACTCTTCAAAAGGAACATAGAGTTTTTGCAGTGAAGAGATTTTGAAACTATAAGAAAACTTTCATTTGGTACTATAACAATAAATTTATCATTTTGATCCATTTTTTTTATCTCAGACTTTCAAAGTTGGCTGTAAGGATTCCATTTTTTATTGAAAAAAGCCCTACAAACACCTCAGAAAAGCAATTTTTCTCTTTATATATCCCCAGGTTGTTTAGGAGAGGAAGGTTCAGCTGAAGCCCCTGCACAATGGTGATCAACATACCATAATCCAGACCATGAAAAAGGTATTTAGTACTAGCTACAGTTTTCTGCCTTATTAGTAATTTTTGGTCCATAAAGGTGGGACACTGGTTCAGACCTGCTGAGTAAATAGGCTGTATACGTAATCTATTTATGTAACACAAATGACATGACAAGGGTCTACATAGCATTCCATTTTTTGGGTTGCAGAAAAATTTGCATGTTCTGGGTGAAGTTTCATTTGGTAGAACTATTGGCATTTTTCAACATTTCATTTGCCATATTCTTTGAAATTCTACACTGCATTGTACAATAAAAAACATTTCAATGCTGGTTTTCTTGCATTTTAAATTTGGCACATGCATTTTTGCATACATATTTTTATTTGTGGTTAGCTCCTGACCTTGAAACGGCTCAAAAGGTCATATCGGGTTAACAGCTCATACATCATAAATTTCAGACTGTGCTCTCCACTTGCTTCATTAAGGGCAAATACGTCAAAAGACCACTTATCAACATCCTGTAGATGAGGGAAAAGGAAAAGGAAAACAAAAAAAAACAAACAAACAAAAACCCATTACATTTCCATCCATTTGGCTAGTATCTAGAGGGAAGAGGGAGAGTTTGGTTGTTTTATTATCCAACTCTTTCAAATTCCCAATGTAGATAACACATTAATGGCAACTTCAATATTAATGATGAAAACAATTGTGTCAGTTATGAATAAAATACTTGCAATGTGACCAAGGCCACTTTGTCTGCTTTGAATCAAAGGTCTTAAACTTCCAGGTTTAACTTTCTCAATACAAATTGTCTATACAATCCTATGGAGCTACCCTGAATACCACCCTTCAAACAGGCTATTATGCAATGTCATTATGTCATTAACACTGATGTCATTAAACATAAAGCAATTTGAGAATAATATAATCGTTTTGCTTTCAGGGCAAAAGTTGAGGTACTTAATTCTCAAGAAATACCAGTCTGTGATTGCATTTATAGATGTAGGAACTCAGCTTACTATAAAAGATCATCTTTTGGCTGAACTAGAGTAATATCTTAAATATACAGCAAATACTGTACTTGTTCCACAAGCTTCAGCTTCTTTTGTTAGCTCTATCCCAATACTATCTCCTTTTTCTTTCCTAAAAAGGAAACAAATGCTGCTGTCTGAGACACTGATTACAATACCACTGGGAGCTGATAAAACTGTCTCACATTTCTATAAGAACTTCAATACATATTTTATTCTATTACTCTAATAGGAGCTAAATGAAATCAGAATTAATCAGAATCATGTGTTATTTTTGAATTTTAACTATTAGTTTCTGTGCTCTTGGTGCTCAGTTCTGTAGTACTAACTATGGATAGGGTACCTTCAGTAGAAAAATATTCATTTGACCCTAAAAGTCACTAAATTTAAGTCCAAATACATTCAAATTCTACAATGATTAAACTTCTTTCACCTTAAATGTGACTATCACTTCTGCTGGGTAAGCCAAACCGACCATGCTTGAAGTTTTTCGGTACATCCTAAAAGAACAAATAAAATATTTGAAGAAATAGCACTTCATTAAAAACATACTGGAACGATTTATTGTTTTTAAATTTTTCTTTCAGAGTTTGTGAAATAACATGAATCTATTTAAGGGTCTGACCCTAAAGATTTATGTAATCTTTTATGAAGTTATGAGAAAAGCCCCTTTGCAAATATATTACTCTTTAACGTTAGAACAGTCTTTGGTACGATTTAATGCATAAGTTACAAAGACATTGAGTTCATCAGAATTTTCCAAGGCTTAGGAGAATTTACAGAGTTAGAGGTTTCATCTGGAATTCTGTATAGAAAAATGGAGTGGCTGCAGAAATTGAAGCACAAATTCTGGCTCAAAGATTTGCTTCAGATTCATCCCACCATTTAAAGGATCTTCAGTGGTAGACATTGTCGTTAAATGTAGCGCTTGCTGTAACAAGAAAACAAACCTCTCACCTTTCTACAAAAATCCCAGCCTGTACAGCATGCACAATGCTTCGGAATTTGGGCTTTTCCTCAGGTCTCCTTTTCACTATTCCCATTTCTCTCGTGAATGTAGAAGCCAACCAGTCCCGCACTTCCAGCGGGACCGAATCCGACTGGATGTCAGAGAGTTCATCTTCAGTGTCCAAAAGTTTCCTACAAAAAAAGTAATACAAGGTAACCAACAAGACCTCAGACCTAACAAGAGGAGTACTAACAGGTGAACAGCTAAAGAACTTGATTTAAGAGGAGCAGAGGTTGACTGTAGGACCAGCTGAGCACATCACTAAATTTCTTCTCTGGCAGATGAACTGAGACCAAGGGGAAGCTGTGCACACCAGATATCGTCTCTCTCTCTCACTGCTCATGTTCCAGAAGGTAAAAGACAATAAAATGCAAGTTATTCAACTGAAGACAAGAAAAGATTTTTCTACTAAGTTGTCAGAGCAGTGGTGAAGTGTAATCAATGAGCTATAAAATCCCAAGAAGACCTCTAAAACAGTAACTGACCGAAATGCCAGCAGGGTTGCTGCTATTACTGAGAGCACCATTGGTCTATTGGTCCATCCCCCAAAATGGTACAAGTGTTTTGATACTTACATGCAAAAGTGATGCTGCATAGCAACACCCTGTACACATGCTCATCATGCTATTCTAGTACAATAAAAGCATTAAAAATAATTAATTCCTTTATTGAAGAGAATTAATTCCTTCTATGTAGAGATCTGTATTCCTATTCAAGGCAGGGTAACAAAGTCATAGCAGTAAAGTTATTATACAAGATTGGATTGCAAGTCAGCTTTCACAGTTGTTTGCAGTTCAAAAAGCTAGAAAAGTTATATATAGCTCTTGCAAAACAGAAGAAGTATTAAAAAGAAATTTCACTTCAACAAAAGTGAATTAGAGGTCATCAGTTTACTTAGAAGAAACATTTAACTAAATACTCTCTTTAAACAGACTCAACATTTCCATTCCACAGTTCTAGAAATCTTTTTCTTTCAGTTATTTCAGTCTGTAAATGACAGTAAGCAAGAGTTACTGCATGAAGATGGAACAGAGAAAGTAGTATTTGAAATAAGTGTTCATTTATCTGTAATTTTCATGAAGCCACTGCTCCCTGATGAGAGATGGCTGAATGACTTGCCAGGGAGGAGAGAGTTCCAGTGGCTCTGCCTCTAACTTAAATACCTAGAAAAGCAACTGCAACACAGAATTCATTTGAAAGCACAAAATCTTACAGATCCCTCATCACATTAATAACTTCTCAATAAAGATTAATAACTTCTCAAAAAGGATTAGTTTCTTTCAGGTGCTTAATTGAAACAACATTTAAGGAGAGGAAACAAGGCCTAGTCATTCATCTCACTCAAACCCATTCTAGCATTCTATGCCTTTATAAAAAAAAGGATGAAAAACAAATAAAATCAAATGACAGGTTCAAAACAAAGACACACAATCAAACCACTGAACTTCTTATTAAATATTACAGGAGTTTTTGCAAGATTTTGCAATCTAACTAGTAATTATAAATTGCAAAATGTAATTCGTAAACTGTAATATATTTTGTGACATTTCAAAACATATAAACTGTCACATAGGCTCAAAAGTGTCATTGAAAAAATGAATGGACACATGACTATAGCTGTCAAACCCAAGGCTTAGCAAGTATTTGGAGTGGAGTGACCACAAGGCCCATAGCCTCATCCTCCAAATCAACCATCCTGAAGATCAGAGATTGTGGGCATTTTGAAGCTACATATTTGTTCCACAATCAGTCTTAAGTAAAACTCTGCTGAGATAAATTTCATTCAACCAGGGGGCATGAACTCAAATATCCCAATTGAATTAAATAAATATACTAATAGATGCCAAGGCACACACTTAATTTTTCTTCCATAAAGTGAAGGAACACTCAAAAATTTTGAAAGAAAGACTACAAAAAGACCTCTACCAAAATGTGCCACAGAAAATACTTTTTATTTCAATACATAGTCAGAATTTGAGGGTTACATGCACTTATTTTGTTCATATACCATTAGCCTGTTAAGCAGATGCAATACAAGGAAGAGATATGCGTGGGAAGGAGAGGGGGAGGCTTGGGTCATTTAATTCTATTCATTTCATGAGTAGAACTTTCATTGACAGTTGTGGGAATAAGTAAGACGTGGCCCATGGCATTTCAGCTTAGCAATCAATTAATACTGCAGTCATAGTAACTAATAACCTGCTCTTCTTGTCACAGTACTGTGGTTTTTTTGCCAAGAATAATTTTTTTTCAAAATTCAAGTAGTGATAATTTCTAGCTCTCTTTTCATTTAATCAGAATTTTAATATAGTAATGCACTAGTCAGAAGTGTATTCCTTTTCCCTTAGGAATATATCAGATGTACTATGGAGAAGAAGAAGGAAAAGAAAATGAAAAAAAAATTAAATTAGGAATAATCTATGGGGAAAAAAATCCATCTTTGTTGATCAGTCATGCTGCCTAACAGAGGTAGTGAAAGATTTCCAGAGAAGAGGTTGAGAAGGTGGTACTAGCTCTTTGCCAATTAGTGAATTAATGAAGCCCTTAGGAGTCAATTAAAGAAAGTCCTCTCCTAGGTCTAGAATGCAGAAGAATTTACAATCTAAACAGTCAGTTCACATTTTTACCAATTATTTCATTCTATTATCTCCCTATCTTCCTGAATAAGCATGAATCAATATATTCAATCGATATTTCCATCCTTTATAGTCCATTACAACTTCCACTTACATCCACTAAAAGGTTCTCTTGACTCCCACTAAGGATAAACAAATTGCAAAAATGAATGAGGGGCTTTTTTAGCGCATAAAGGTCTTTCCAAAGGAAATGATGAGTTTACCAATATGTTGTACTCCTAAATTAGCACATTCTTAGAAGAATTGTCCTCATATGAACAATTACCAATTTATTAAAACAAATGGAAAATAATTTGGAATAAGTGTGGGAATTACAACAGAAGAGAAGCAACATAGGAAGGACCACTGCTACTGAAATTTTCACTTGTTGATATGCACTGCCTATTCAGAAATGCAGAGGCATATACCAAGGGCCAACAACAATCTTAAGGTTTGGCTCAGGATACTCATGATTAAAAAATATAATTCTTTAGAGTACAGCTGTGAGCCAGTGTCCCTTTCCCTTTCTCACCCCTTTCCCCTCTGATATGGTATTCTAGGAGTTCTATAGGGCAGGGACTAATTCAGGGCATGGCTTAGAAATAAATTAACAGCAAAAACTTCGAAAGAGAAAAATTCAATAACTTTGGAAAAGAGATGCTGGCCATTTATTAAATACCCTAACTGAACTGAGAAGCTTTAGTTAGAATTTAATAGATTTTCAGTGATTTTCAATGCATTTTTTTATATAACTTGAATGCACTTGCAAGCTTTCTTCTCAGAAAAAAAACCAAAAGCAAACCACTTTAGCTGAGTACAAAAGATTTCAAAGGCTTATTTTAAGCTTTTATAAGGGTGGAATGCACTGAATTAATCTTAACACAATAAGCTTTTTCTCAATAGCAGCTTTTGCTAAAGTATCAATTGTAGATTCCCTTAGTGGATAAACTGAATGATTTACTTCAAATGGTACATTTCTTTGTTCAGGTAAAGTACATTTAACCATGGGTTGGCTGTGGAGGACAGCAATATACACTCAGCAAACTTGACTGAAGATTCAAGATTAAAATTTAACTTCATGCTTAAATAATGGCCTCTACAAATATCTCCCCAGCTAGGCCAGCTGAGAGAGGAATCACACAGACCTTATTTTTCATCTGGTAAATAATTACCAAATAGAGCAGACCATTCCACCTGTTCTACCCTTAGCATTAGGCAGATTACATTCTCTAATATTCATAGATTTTTCCCAAAAAGGTAATTTTCAGAAGAAATATGTTCTAGATCTTTCAAAGTAAATTACATCATTGACTGAATGCCCTGCTGTTCTGTGAATGAAATATTCAGCTTCATGTATAAATGAGCAAATTAATCTGTCTTTTCAGATCGAGAGACTGAGGATAAATGTTTTTAAAAGTTTTTAAAAATATGTACATCTCTTTGATGTAAGAAAATGTAACTTTCTCAACCTTGTGCCATCAAAAACATTTTGCTGGTGTGACCACCCCTGCTGGTGTGTCTGAATTGGCACAATTCCTTCCACAACCAGAGCCTTGCAGCCAGTGAAACTCCGTGACTCACAGTCTGCTCCATCTGGTGTGCTACAGGTGAGAGCAGAGTGCCAATGGTCCTGCAATGTCAAGGAACATTTCCTGCTGGGAGATGCTCAGCAGCAACTTATGGAGTGCTAGCTCAGAGCCTTGCTATGCTGATACTAAAATACAGCTCGTGAAAATTAAATATTATAAGAAACATAAAAGGTGGGTCCTTCACTGACTTTGGCTCTCATTTAAAAGAGTGTGAAAGGAAGCACAGGGTTACCAAGTCAGTATCATCCCAGTTTATTATTTTTTGAGCTATTAATTCCTAGCCTAAGATAGAGCAGCTGCCACAGACCTGGGTTCTGTTGCAGTACTGAAAAACGAAAATACCAGAGAGCAGCCTTCTCCAGCTTGCAAACATAACCCAAACTGCGTGCTGAAAGCTGCCCAAAAGCAGCCTATACTGACCATTCTTCACCTCAGAATCTCCAGGAAACAGGAGACTTTCATTCAGTTGTTGGGCTGTTGCTGAGCTCCATTCCCACTTCCACAGGACTCAGCTCTGGGAGCACCAGTATCCAGTCGAGCATTTGTTCCTTTCTGCTTCCTTGGACCTCACACGTGCATGCTCCTGTCACAGATATTTCTGTGGTCTGCTTGAAGGGTACCACACATGTTTGGTGATATGAAATACCACAACTCTTTGTCTTGCAATTTAAACTATTTCCTTTTTGCCCAAAATTTGAGGATGTGTTTGTCCCTGTTTAAGTCCCAAAACCACAGAAATATTTGGAGTGTTGCTGGAGTAGTACACTGGAAATTCAGTTTAGTCCAAGGTGTTTATTACAGCAGCAGTCACAAAGTCCAGGTTCAATGACCTCCTTTTCAGCTAACATTATACATATCAGAATGTGTAC
Organism: Dicaeum eximium; assembly: GCA_013396995.1. Classification (NCBI taxonomy): domain Eukaryota; kingdom Metazoa; phylum Chordata; class Aves; order Passeriformes; family Dicaeidae; genus Dicaeum; species Dicaeum eximium. The sequence continues at coordinate 688,207 of VWZP01009762.1, read as the reverse complement.
TTTTTTTTTCCCAAATAAAAGTTTTTTATCAAGAACTGTGTCTGCCATTGTAGTGTCATTGAAACACTATTTCCAGAGCTCTCACGCAAATATGTATTGCTACAATGTCACCTTAATGACTTTATCTTTTTCTTCATGAACCTGCATTTGTTATTATGCCTTGTTGAAGTAAAGATGCTCAAAAAACCTGCCAGCTATATAATACAGAGCTACTTCATGCATTACAGAAATGCAGTCTCTTCTAAGTCAGAAGTTCTGAAGTAGTTAAAGCCTTATTAAAAGGGCATTATACAGTCTGAAACAAACAAAAACCCTGTATGGAACTGCAACTGCACAGATAAATATCCTCCTGAAATGAGGTATATTTTCTAACATACTAAGGCATATAAAAATAAAACATAATTTGTATAAACTATTCTGATTTTATGCAGAATAGCATAAAAGTAGTCTCCGCAATAAAGATTTATTATTATTACCATTATTATTATTTAGCTTTGGAATACATTTCTTCCTTTCATCTTGTAATTCTCATCTAGATTTTATTTGACTTATTTTCTTTTCAGTTAGCATGAATGAAGAGCTGCATTTACAAGGAACGGAACAGCTGTCATGGCTGAATTATCAGGCTGTATTTATTTCCTCTTTGACTCTAAATATCCTTCTTCCATTGCCTTGAGCCAAGTGGCAGGTACTAATGGAGAAAATTCTGCAAGATTTGTCAGAATTATTTATAACATCTATTGAGTAAGTCTGAACTTCTTCCACAGAGCAAATCTGCTGAGGGGCTGGAACTGTGGGAGTCTCCTGGTTATTTTCAGCTGATGGTGAACCTCTGCTTCAGCTACCAGAGTGTTTGATCTCTTTTAAGGAAGAGTTTAGTGTAGCACTGAAAGATGCAGCAGTCTGAAAAGGAGCTTGTTAAACAAACTTATTGAGTGCCTTGGGGCCAGAGACAATGAAGCTCATAGGAAAGCAGCATTTACTTGATGCCTGATGCCTGGGCTTTCCAACTTTCCATCAGCTCAGAACCTTTTATAGAGATATTTACAGTCATTGCACCAAACCAATTTTTGCTCATTTTGGAAGGTTATCCCTAATGCCTATCCCTGTTTCTAAGACTGCTCTCAGAACTTCATGAATAAAATCTGTTGTGTTGTTTCTCTGCTTTTGCCCTAACCCAGCTCCACAGAGTTTTAGAAAGCTCATTAATGGAACTTAGTCTGTGCAAATAGTTACAGAAAATGCTCAGAGAAATAGCTATAGTGTAGAGAAACACAGGAGCAGACAAAGAGAAAGTCCTCTAGACTCTAGTCCTTTCTCTCTAGCCAGTAATGGCTACATTATTGACCAAGTTCTGTGAGATATGTCATACTTGGATCTCTTTATTGACCTTGGTTTTGACTTTTCTTTTTGCTTTTTTCTTCTCTGTGCCTGTGAAGAATTGCAGAAAGTCCTTCTGCAGTAGGTGAGGGACCACTGTCAGGAGCATTTTATCATCCTGTTTCATAGCATATATATCATAACAGAAAGATTAAGAGGATTCAACTAACAAACTCTCTGTTTATTGCTGTTCCTAATCTGTGGAGACTGCTATTCCTGTCCATAGAGATATTTAAAAGACCTTTCCCTCAGCTGATATTGAGGTCTGTTGCCTGGAAAAGTGGGGGAGAAGAGAACACCACGAACAGGCTTCAATTTTAGATTGCTGGTTGAAGCTGAGGTCTTCCTCTGCTTGGATACTTTAGCAATGGGTCAATAAATTCATCAGGACAAAATCCAGAGATCAATACTGGGCTTAAAACAGAAAGCATGGCTATTTTTACATGAGTTCCAGACACTGAACAGCAATTCATATGCAAGAAACTTACTGAAGTTATTTTAACTTTGTGATGTATAAAATTGCATGTTCAGGCTCAGCAGGAACAGGCCCTTTTGCTTATGATTTAAACTGTTATTTCTAATCTACTAATGAGTGCAATTAACTCAGTTCCAGACTCCCACAGAAGAAGCTCTGTGCAAGACAAAGAACCTGTATTCTTTGAGGGAACAAGGACAAATGCAACCACACAAGCTAACTTAACACTCCATTTGACTCAGTGATACACTGCTTTGTTCCTTAAGGATTGGCTTCCCAGGAACCCAAGAGACCTTCTCTGTGTGCTTATATTTTTGAGTGTAGGCTTAGATATACAAAATAATGGCCATGCTATTTAAAACATAATTATCTTTGCAGCCTGCCATGGAAAAGAGTCTAGTATGAAAGTACCAGTGGCAACTACGGTGTTTCCCAGCCTCACAATAAATCTAAAATTTACAAGTGTTAGTAAATTACTAATTTTACAGATTGCCGTTTACAATTGATTTTAATGAGGAAGTATCAAAATTTAAAACAGACCCACATGTAACATTGTCCAAATAAGATGTGGAGGGTCAGTCTACATTTCTAGGATAAATTTAACACAAAGACCACCAGGTTAACAAAAACTCATCATACTGATTCTGAATTTTATGAAGACTACATTAGTCCAAGGAAGAGAAACTAAAACCAAAAGCAAATACTGTAAACCAAAAGGAACAATATGGAGGTACAACAGTGAAGTACAAACCACTCAAATTAAAAGAATAAAAGTAGAAAAGTAGGTTTCACTATAGTCTCACAACTATTATTTATAGCTGAATTTGATTTATATGTCTACATATATATACCTCATAAATACAAATATCAGTACAGTAAGATATACATAAAATATATGCTTAATGCATATCTATGGAAGGAATGTTACCAAAATTTGGTAGATCCACAAACTGTCAATTACATATGTTTGTTTTCTTTTGGGTAGTTTAATAATCTTGCTGTCAAGCTCTGTGAGGGCAATTAGCTTATTTAAAGATTTGCTTACAGCAAAAACAAAGCACCTGTTGCTGCCAGAGCCTGTGTATTTTCAGTGGTAGCTGTCTTCTGTGTGCATGAAATGCCTGCTATTTGTCTTGATATTCCCACACAGAGCCAGGAACACTGGATTCCTCATGGCAACACTACTATTCATTTCCACAGAAGCTGCCTCAGCTTAGAAACTAAGTAAATCTCAATTGATTTTCCTGGTCCTGGCACTACTGCTCAGAAGGAGAGATGAACACTGCACCCATTTAATCCCAGTGTTTGGGAGGTGTATGGAGGAATAACCAGTGGTCTATCTCTGAAGCAGGATTTCAAGCACTGCATCAGCTGGGTAGGTTTGCAAGGGGAGGGCACACACCACAGAGGGAGTGCCAGGTCCGTGAAATAATTCTCAAATGTAGAACTGAGACATACACTGCACGGTCCAGTGGTACTGAGGAAATTTTGGCAGACATCTTTGCCAGACCATTCTGCTTAGAAAAAACTTAGAAAGGCCAGCGTGCAGAAAGAAAAAGAGTAAGTTAGCTAGCTGATTTCAATACAGTCCATATCTTAAAACTCTTTCTAGAAGCCAAATACTTAGAACTTCTATTTTAATTGGAATTAACCCACATGATTGTCAGTAATACTGCCAACAATAAACAGAAACTAAGCATCAAACATTATAAAATAAACCACAGCTTTTCATTCATTTGTGTGTTTACTGACCAGCTATTCTGACTCATTTCTGTGAGCATTTCTTTCCAGACAACAGTTACATCTGACCTTTGGAATCTTACTTGCTTTAACTTTGTCATTAAACAAGAACCACGTACGCTGCTTCTGATGTGCACAGACCTTCAGCTCATATCAGTGACTATTTCACGCAAAGAACAAATTTCTAAAATACAATTTGCAACATTCTTTCCATTTTGTTTTCCCCTCAGACTTACCTGGTTTCATCAATATAAACTGCCTCCAGCACAGATGCTGCATATTCAATATTCTTTTTTAAATCCACCACATTAATGTCACCCTTCTCCAGCTGCTTTACCAGGCATCTTAATCTGTCAAAAAAAAAAAAAAGTGTGATAATTCTATCAAATTTAGTGACTTTATTTTTTAATTGAAACATTAGAACAAACATAATGCAGAGGCAAGGACCATCACTCCATCTCTTGTCTTTGTTTAAGAAAATCTGGCTTTAGAATGCACTTAACACTGACTGGTTCTATGTTTTTATAGCTTGCTAAATTAGTAAGATATACTAAAAAATGGCTTATACATTCCAGAAAGTCAGAGAGAACATTTTAACCATCATCAAAGCCGTTTCCTATTCATTTGTGACATTACTATTATGCCTCGGTCTCTAATTAAAAAAAAAAACAAAAAAAACTTGTGTGTTGTCTTACTATATTTTTTATATGCTTAGGTGGTTAATTATATTTTTTATGACCACAGTATACTGATTTTGCTTCACCAAAATGTCTTAAATTTTTATTTAGGCCTCCAGTATGTTTTTGCTGCAGAATTTGTATCCTGATTAGTGTGAGATAATATGGAAGTCTGTTGTGTCTGTGCTTATAGTGAATTCATCATTATACCAAAGAAAAGGCAGTGCCCATGGCAGTAAAAAAATCAAAATATTGCCAAGTGTGCTTTAAACTTTTATTTTTGAGAACTTTGTTTTACAGTGCAAACATGGATACGCCCAAAGGAGATTTTGTAATGCATCAACTCATGTCTCTGCAGCAATGCACTTACACAGATACGCTCCTTCAATACTAGATTTTTCCTAAACTCTGCTGACAAGAACACTTCTGACACGGCTCAATTTAACCATACAGAGTAGATAAAGCACTGGAGTGAAATGAAACCCTTATCAGTAAAAGTACAGAGCTGTGACTAAATGGATGCTTAAAGAATAGGTATTTTCCTTCTCTCTGTACTCTATCTCTGAGTAGAAATAATCTATAGTTTTGTATCATGTAAGATAAAGATTTCTGTAACTAAGGATATATCATTATTGTTACATAACTTCCATTAAATACTTTTTTTTTTATGTGCAGGAAAAATTGTGAAATGAGCATTTTGATAAAAAGTGCAGCGAAATTGATTCAGCATTAAGAAAACTGCTTTCACAACAGATCATATTTATGACATGCAGCAGCAGACATAAAATACACAAATGTTACATGAAGAGGAAACTGAGGGGACACCTCATTGCATTACAATTCCTCATGAGGGAAGGAGGCTGGGCAGGCACTGATCACTTCTGTGGTGACAGTGACAAGACCCAAGGGAATGGCCTGAAGTTGTGCCAGGGGAGGTTTAGGCTGGATATCAGATAAAGGTTCTTAAACCAGAGGGTGTTTGGGGGCTGGAATAGGCTGCCCAGGGAAATAGTCCCAGCACCAAGCCTGGCAGAGCCCATGTTTGGGCAACACTCCCAGGCTCATGGTGAGACTCTTGGGAATGTCCTGTGCAGGGCCATCAGTTGGACTCAATAATCCTTGTGTGTCCCTTCCAACTCAGCTTACTCTGTGATTCTGTGATAATAATATGTTTCATACATATATATACTATACATTATTTTCATTATTATACACATTGTGTATATTCTTTTCATTTTCAGTCACATTCATACAATATTCTATTGTACCTAATTAAAATATATAAATAATTAAATTACACTGATATTTGAAAAAAATCATAAACTTGGAAAGTACTGTTCTACTATAAAACCACTTTTGTGTTTTTCTACATATTTCTTTGGCCTAAGTACAATTATGTTCAAGTGTGTAAGGATAAATTTAGCAAATGGGGTTTTAAGACCAACCTCCTGAGTTCTCTAAAGCCTTAATTCAATTCAAATTAGCCTAGCACATGCAACAAATAAGGCTCTTAGCAACCATTTTTACTTGGTATTTTACACAGTGCATTGCATATCAATGGAATGGAAAATGTAGGGTTAAAAAATTTTCTCAGAGAAATGAAGTGGGCAGATGAAATACTCTGGGAGCTCATCTCCTACACAGAAATAACCATATGCATGTGAGACATTTCCAGCACATAACTTCTTCCTCCTCAGAGGTACCTGCAGACTGAAGAAGGTTATTCAGAGACATCTCCCAGAGCCCAACACACATATCTCCTGGCACGTGTGCTCCTGGTGCTGCACACAAACACACACACAGCCCCTCCTAAGCACCAGTGCCAAAATGCCCAGGTGGCTCTGGCAGTATCAGTGCCACTACTTGCAAATAGCTGTAGGGTGTTTCTGTCACTCCCACTGCTCCCTCCATACTTGACTGAGCACATCTCCAAATCACGCTTTCCAAAGCGGGAGCATAAATAAATTTGAAAACTTGTTTTCAAATATACAAAAATAAATTTGTAAAGCTGCACAGCAGGGGGCCAGACAATGGTAGAACAATATCAGCTTAAAACAGCTTCAAATCCAACCATTTCCAGCGGTTCCTCATTACCTGAGGCAATAGATCAGATGACAGGTATTTGGAATAATTTTTATGGTTGTAGGTGGAAATGAGTCCCTGGGGGAGCCTTTAAGCAACAATGATCTTGCCATAGGTGACAGTGAACAGATGTAACTTGCCCTGTGGGTTAGTTCATATTCCAGCAGGAATGCAGAATGCAGTAACAGACCAGAGCATTTGGAAACACTCAGGCAAATTTAAAGGGATTCTGAAGATACTGCAGATCAGAGAAGGACACAAGTGACCTTATCCCATGCATCACTCTTTGTGAAGATGTCCTCAGGAGTCCTTAGCTGACCCAGTGCAGGCCTATCATAGAATCAAGGGATAATTTGGTTGGAAGGGACCTTCACCTGGTATAAGCTCTTGCTCAAGACAGGGCAAACCTCAAAGATAGGTGTAACGTCAAAGTTGGACAAAATTACTCACACGTATTTCTGCTCAAGCTTTGAATGCGTGGAGATTTCAAAAATTCTTGGAAAAAAAAACAGTTTAAAGGGTCAATCAGCCTCATGGTGCATCATGTTTTCACAACATCTATCTGGAATGTCCTTTGTGGCAACCTGCCTGCCCAAACTTTGCTGTGCAGTTCAAAGAAAAAACTGTCCCTGTCTATGGTACAACTTCCCACTAGGAATCTGGACACAGCAATAAAATCCTTCCATTCTGTCACTGATCAGACACTTGTCATGTGACACTAATGAAGTCTACCCCAGAAGTTAGAAAAACTGACTTCCAACACAGCAAAATTAAGTGGATTATACCAGTTTGTGAATAGTCTGAACATACTCAATGTCTTCTGCATTAAAGTGAAGAGCCACAGAGCTTAGAGCTGACATTTCAGTAATGAAACCAACAATTTAGCAAAGAATAAACATCAATTTATAAGACTAAGCAACAAGTGTTGACACACCCATAGCCCACCATTCCACAACACAAAGAAACTTGTGAAAAGGACAAGAAAAGGTAATTAAAAAAGAATTATTTCCCCAGCAGTACTGGGAGGATTTTTGTTTGTTTTCTTTTAGTTGTGATAAATTGGAAACTAACATTAGAAATACTATTTGAAAAGTTGAAATGTTACTTAAAACTGGAAGTAATTGTATTGCCCAGCCTGTGAACTGTGCTACTAAGAAATAATAGACAGCAAAAAGAAAAAACTGGAGGAGCTATTTTGTGAAAGAGAAAAAAAGAGCTATTTGAACTGGTGTAAGGTGCAAAGAAATTTGTATGCAGAACTAATATGATATAAAACATGAAAAAGAAAAGATTATTTATCTCAGGTCACCTGAAAACTGCTTTATAAAACTAGCAGCATCAGTTTGTAAGGGAGAAAGAGACATCTGCAATTAATAAAGGGAGTGGGTGGAGAACCATCTTCTGTCATCTTGGGTAAACACCATTAACAGTGCTGTGGGATTAAATGCTTTTATGGACAACCCAAATGCACTCTGCTCCCATCTCTCTTCAATAATGTGTCTGGGACATTACTGGGGCCTGTGTTTCCCCAGTCCTCACCTCCCTGTGCAGCTGATACCACCGTCCAGCTGTGGGCAAAAATCCTTGAGGCCCACCCAGCACCACAGGAAAATCAGAGGAAACAAGGATTTGACTGGGAGATGAAGAAGCATTTCTTGATTAACAATATCAAAATCACAATTCACGTGTTTCCAACTTCCCCACTAAAATTCTCCCAGGTTTGAACTAAAGTTTTGTTAAATCTACTGTAGCTTTCTGGGGTTATACCAAATTAACTGAGCATAGATTTTGTGATGTTACGATATTTCAAAAAGCTTCCTATGACAGTTTCAGTAACTACAAAAAGGAAAAAAGAAGAAAAATTTTAAAAAAGGTAAGGAATCAGTGATCAAATATGACTTTTTGCAATGTCCTCGTGAGAAAGTCTTCTTTTCTATGGAATGAAGGAAAGTCCAGAGAAATATGTTTGGAGATATTGAATAACTGTCTTAAACACAGGCTGAAGTGCTAACAAAGAAAGGTGCAAGGGCGGCATTACTTAACAAGGGAGATTTTAAAGTAGAGAGGCAGACAAGTTGGACAATTTCCATTTCAGATTAAATTTTAAAACTGCCACTTTTATTTCCAAGGTGAAATAATTTACCAGTAATCACGGAGAATAAATCAGTGTTAAAGGCTCAGCTTAAGAGTGTTTAAGGCCAGAAGAGGAAAATTCAGCCTGAAGTTAACTTCTCAACCTGAGAAAAAGACCCTCTGCCTGCTTTCCCCAAACTGCCTGTATCTGCCTCGTAAGTCTCCCCACCACTGAGCATGGCAGAGAAACAGCTTTCTAACTTACACATCTGGACTTCACTTTAAACTGTTTTGGAAACTTTGAAGAAAAAAACAAACTGGCTTTTGCCACAGATCCTATTAAAGGGGAAGTGAAATAAACTGCAAAAAGTAAGCTGTAAACTACTCTTGCTTCCTTCTATATTTTGAAATTAGTGAAAGTCACTGTTGAAGATGGCCAATGAACATGTAGGTAATTCTTTGAAAATGATAAACACATGCTATTGTCAATTAAAGGTAAATAATTATTGATTATAATATTCATGGTGGTGTTAAAAAAAATTATCTGTGTTGGTTAGGTCAACTCTGACTTGTAAATCATTATCTTCCCACGAACTAATTGAGAAAAGCCTAGCTGTGACAACTGTGACAATGTGTGAAAAAGTTTAAGGACAGAAAAAAGATTATTTTTTTCTGTAAACAGGTGTTTCAGGTTCTGTTTGGGCTCTTTAATATTGAACAATAAAATTAAGTGCGTTATTGTAAACTTTATTATAAAAGTGATTTGACCCTCTAAATGAATATCACAAAGTAAAAATGGGTTGATATGTAATGTGAAATTAAAATTAAAGAGGATGAGAGTAACAATATCCTGGCAATATGGATAGTTAGTTTAAACACCACTAGTTTTTCAAAGCTGTGGATAACGGGGATGTTTTCCTCTAAAGCTATCTGTAATTAAAACCACAAACCAGTTTTGCTACCTGTAGTGATTCTTATAAGAATCAGTGGAATAATTTTCACCTGTAGAAAGCATCGCTCACTCAGGAGTTCCTCAGCTTTCCAAGGCAGAAGTTACATTCTCACTCAAACACAAATGCTCTAAAGAAGGGTCAATATCCAACAATTCCAAATCATGAACAAGTAGCTCAGCTAATTATTAAAAACAGGCCCATCCCACAGTCCAAGTTGCTGTAGATACATATTTGAGATTCAAGAAAGTATTTGAATAAGAAGGAATCCAAAATGGAAACAGCAAAACCACACCTTGGAAAGTCACAACAAATTCAAAATATCACTATTTTACTTGGATTCTAAAATTCCCTATATGAATTGCCCAAAGCCCAATTATTTTTATGTGAATTGGTATAATTGGAATTTTACATGTTTCTATTAAGAACAGGCATGTATAAAATAAAACTTTGTATAAATACACCATTCCATCCAAGAAATTCAAATAGATGAGAGATGCTGAAGAAATACACACAACATGGCAGCAAAGATTCAGGAGCAATCCCTTTGTGCTGCCACTCCTGTTTCCCTGCTCCTACCTGCAGTTATGAAGTGGCCAATTATCACAACTTCAAGATGGCTAACCTTTACTTCAAGGTATTTTTCTTTATGTCAGGGAAAAACAGTGCAGTTACCTAATATTTCTTCTAATTAGAGGGGCTCTCAATAAACCCTTACATGGAGAAACACAAGAAGGATTTACAGTGTTTTCAGTGCTGCAAATGTATTTTATGATCTTACTTCTCAGCCACTGCTGTGTCTGAGCTTATGCACAGGAAGTCTTGTGGTTGCTAAGGGTTTCATGAATCACATGTATTTCATGATTATTTTAAGCATTTAAGTGGTACACGCTGATCTGTAGTTATGATTCAGTCATTAGAAAATAAATATTGACCGTGCTGGTAAATCAGACAACATTTTGATATACCAAAACTTCAATCCCATATTGAAGAATTGAAATAGAAGTTGCGCAGCTATACAGCAACACCAAATTTTACATTTTCTTAATGATAATATGCTGCTTTTTCATGGTGATATAATTGCCCTGTTTGTTCAAATAGTATTTTTATGCAAGATTAAATGGTTTTCCTTCAGACAGGCATTCTCCATTAGGCTTCCATTAATTTTACTTTATCCTATAAATTTAGTATTTACCAGTCTAATACTACATAAATATCATCCTTTGTGTCTCATTTAGTAACAGGTTAAACAAGTGTGTTTAAAAAATTTAGTCAAAATTCCTACATTTGCTTAAGCACCCAGCTGAAATCACAGAACACCGTGGAGTTTTACAGGTTTTCCACTGAAACCATAAACCAATTCAAGGTCTCAAACGCATTTTTTAATTTTTGCATTAATCCTCAACAAACCTAATGAATCAAATTTCAAGTGCCTGAGAAGCCATGGTGTCTTGACCTCAATGGCATTAAAGGTCTGCTATTTGCAGCACTGTAACTTTTCACCGTCCTCCAGCATCTTCTCCAGCTACACTGGAGAGACATCCCAGAGGAGGGGGCTCATCTGGGACCCTGTTACTGCTGCTCTTCCCTGCTGTCTCCCACACCTCCCCAAGTCCTTCATCTTTCCCCAAAAGTCACTTTCACCATTAGATTTAATATATGTCATGATCACGAATCCTCACACATTTGAATTTCTCTGATCGTCCTTTGTGCACACCCAAGCTACAGAATGAGCTTAGCCAAGCTTTAAGTGTCTTTCAAACTTTTCTCTCACTTCTGCTAAAGAACCATCATTAATACTTATTTGGTTCTGCTATTGAATTCCTTTCCAGGTTGAAGCTTAATCAAAAATCTTCAAACTTCAAATTAATTTGGGCATTTTCTCTGTCTTCACTTAGATCCAACAAGTAATCAACTAGTCTCCTTACCTTAAACACAATAACTCTTTCTATTGTTTATTTCCATTATTTGACATTCCCATTTCACAACCAATCCATGAAATCAAAGACAATAAAAATATATAGGAGTGATTTGGAAATTGCAAATTATACTTTTAATGGCTTTTGCTGAATATTTATTTTTGTCTGAAGATTGAAATTTAATCCACAAGCTTTTCCTGAATTCTCTATACATTATATAGGCTCCTAGCCAAAGCTATTTCATCTTGAAGTTGCCAAATACTACAAGTTGTCTCAGTCTTCATCATGTACTTGCTGAATTCACTATCAACAAGCTGGGAAATCAAATGTAAACTCATCATCTATCAAAAATCGTGCTTGAAGATGATGGCCAACCTTTATTATGTTTAACTTGTTGGAGCTAATGTGATAAGCACACAGAAAAGGCACAAGGCCCTTATTTCCAATAGTGCTTTAAAAAGCCTTATTTTTCCTGCAGACAGCAGCTTTGAGAGCACAGTGATCAAAGCTGCTACAAGGCAGATAATCTCCTTCAGTCCATGGGACCAGAAGATGTGGGTTGATAAATGTTGATACTCTTTGAAAAGGGCATGCAAAGAAATAAAAAAGTCCTTTTAGAAACATGGATAACAAGCTACCATATAAAAGCCAACTGATGTTCTTTGATTTAAAACTGCATTAACCATAACTGGTAACTTTGTACTGAAAATATTTTGTAGGCTAATACTTAGAAAACAATTGCTGTTGTTGCTTTTGAAAGCCTTTCTGGTGCAATTTTGGCAGCCGTTAAGGAGACAAGATTGGTGAGTGTTCAGCACTAAAATAATGTCATTGCCCAATGATTAAAGAATCTTCAGCCATAATTAAAGAATCTTCAATTATCACAGCACAGGTATCCTTTCCTCTACTTGATGAAATCACATATGAGCAAATAATACAGGAACATTAAAATAATGACAGTTTTGTTCTATGATTTCTATGTGGAATCAAGCTACAGTAAGTACTACATAATCTGTATGAAATTAACATTTTCATTTTCCTGAAACAGAAATTAGAACCAGGACAGAATATCCTTGCTGCAAACCACAGGTCAACTTTTATGAATGTGGCTAAACCCTAACTGCTAACACTTCTGGTAACTCTTAAATTTGTTGCTTCACAGTTACAGAACTTTTGAGACGTTAAAAACCTGCAACTGTAGAATCTTTATCCTGGTAAGTAATCTGGGAACTCTTTGCCTATTTAAAATACTTGAAGCACTAAAGTATAAAAGTTTTACTTTTAATATATAATCACACCTTCCAGATGGGATGACAGAGCCAATTTATCTTGAATTTTATTTTTAATGTGTATCATGGGTTCTGAGGAACCAAATACAGATCTTTATTTCTGGGATAAAATTGTAAAATGTAAAAATCCCAAATATTTGCACTATGAACTATTACAGACTATTGCATAAAATAATTTAAGAGTTATCTTAGTCTGCCTAAACTATTGTAGAAAAAATACCACCACTTTAATTGAGACGTCTTTTCTACTGAATAATTAACAGCTTCAACAAATCTATTTCCACTAAAAGAATTTTTCATTCAAAAGACAGAGTGAGACATAAATGCTTTAACACAACAGCTGTAATAATTACAGTACAATTTTGCTGTAAAATCATTACCATCTCAGTGGTTCTGAAGAAAGTATGTACATGTAATGTATATGGCAACATAAAAATATGAATAGGGTTTTATTTAAAACTGCAAACTGCAATTAAAATGTAGGGGGAAAAATAGGAGATGCTAGAATTCAGCACTCTGTGTTATGTGTGAAACTAACTTCTGGCATTTGGGATTGTTAAAAATAAATGTTCTGCTGAAGAATTGCCAAATAAAGGACTTCAAAGCAGGTCTTGGTAATGAGAAGTAGAACATCAGATTAGCTTAAACACTTGAGAGCCATATAAATGTTTTAAAGAGGAAAGAACCAAGCGGGTGAACCTTTTCCCTACATTCTTTAAGAATGGTCATAAATAGGATTAAATGTAACATGGCCATTCTTATTTACACATGAGACCCTGATCTAGGGTTTGTACATGGGAAAGTAAATTTGAATTAGGGTGAGATAAGAAACTAAAATTCACTGTCCTTGAATAGCTCCATCTTTGAATACTTCAGGATCAGTTGGATCAGTTGCCTTAATCAGATAAAAGACCCTGGACCTCATCAGAAAAAAAATATTTCCAAAACAGTAATTCCTGAACAATATCACATTAAATTCATTATCAAGCAGAGAGCCTATATGGTCTATGTGCATACTGTTTTTTGCTCTAGACACAGTTGTGACAAGAAGTGTAGCAAACCAAATAAAATGTCATTTGTAGCCAATGTTGGTATGCAGCTGCCATTTTCCTCAGCCTGCTTGGCACTTCCGTAAAAAGGGTTCAGGTCCGTAGGCCTGGAAGGTAGATTGGATTAGAGGCCATTCCTTGGTTCTTGCAGGTATTTTTGCCTTAAATCACACAAAAGATGAGAGTTTCTCTTACAAGGCTCTAATCTAGAGGACTCCAAGGAGGGACAGCAGCCATCCTTACCAGAACTGCCTTTGTTTTCCACACTGTGCTCAGGACTTTGATGGGACTGTGTTCTTACACACCCCACAAAGCACTTTAACTCCTCTGCTTCAATAAGATCTACTAACCTCACCTGTTCATCACATTGTCTTTCCTGGTATGAAAACATGCTATTAAAGCAACCTGATTATCAACCTATTGACTAAATAGGGACCATATTTTCATAGTTTCCAATTTGCTGATGTTCCAGGTTTGAAATAGAGCATCCCTCAGAAGGTGTAGTCCAGAATCTATCAGCAAAAGTGTTACTTTTCTCTTGTTCTGTTTAAAATGAGAAAACCTAGAAAACATAGACAAATTTGCCTCTTTATATACACTTTACACATATTATAAGCAGATTAAATTGAAAATATAGAACCCAGTTCTCAAACTGATCATGACAATATCCACAGAATACCCATGATGAAAACAACATGGACCGTCTTAGTTGTTAAATGATACACTGCCCCATTACTTTCTAAAAGAAGTCCTAAACTGATCTCAAAATAAACCACAGAACTAATACATCCAGCTATGTTTAATTACTTGTGAAATGGCTTGAAAATGTTCTGTTTACCAGAAAGAGCTTTCAGCTAGAAAATTATTGGGCTTCCAGCAAGAATTTATTTATAAAAAAATTTCAAACCACCTTCTAATGACATAAGGTTCTATCCTTAATGTCTGTCTCTTTTGAGAGATACAGAAATTAAAGAGTGACTTCTTCAAAGTGATGACAGCACAACATCCCTAAATGTTCTTCTCTAGGGGTGTGAAATCTAACCTGAAAGGTTCAACTCGCTTATAGTCATGACTAACAACATTCCCAAATTTTGCTTCATTTTTCATAGCTCTACTGAATGAATCACTCTCTTTCAGTTTCTCTACAAAGCACTTCCACTCCTTTCAAGTTATGAACCTGGTTATATTTTAATTTTAAAATAGAAAACTAGTCAGTTCTTGACTCAATATTATAATGTTTGTTTACACACTTACTAAGGAAGAAGTCTGTGTGTATGAAAGCAAAATAAGCAATAAAACAGTTTCTTAGAAAGTGTAACTACATACTATGATTTGCGATTGGGATAGGAGACACCATCAGCCTAGGACAGCCTGTCATATTCTCAAACAATACATTGTTTCATTCTCCATTATTTGCAGATCTTTTACTGCAGCATATTTTTTATTGGAACTCTCAGTTTTGAAATCAAGTTATTCACTTCAATCTAAAATACCATTACTCAAGACAATATCATTACTCAATTTCAAGGAGAATAGGCCAGTTTTAATACAGTAGCAAACAGTCCAGACACTGATCACAAGGGAGTGTTTGAAGAAAGGCCATAGAGAAGACCATAAGCAAAATCTACAGCATTTAAATTTCCTAAAATTAATGCAAATGAGAAAGTGCCTTGTTGAGTAGTCTCCTACCAATACATTGCTTTTACCCACTTTCACCTCTCTACACGATGTCATGAATATGCCAGTGACAATGCTGGCCATCACAGGTCACAATTTTAGGTGGCATGAACCTCACAGAACACAGAGGAGTTCAATTAGTTTACATGAGCACACACGCTGTCACATTTTGGTATAATGGCATGAAAAAACAAAATGAGTGTTTTCTAACTAAAGAGTATCTGCACTGGTTTTGTTTTTTCTTTTTTTTTTTAATTCAAAGTTTCATTATAAAGCCATTAACAACTTCAGTTATGAAGACAGGTAAGAGCAGTTTAGAAATTCATCAATACCTCATGCAAATGATAAAGATGCATGGATTAACAGTTCATGAAGGATATTTTACTGCTGTCACCAGTGATGCACAGTTCGTGCTTCAAATGCACCAAATTAATTTGCAGTGCTCTTCAGAAACATTCCAGTCCTGAAAATACCTAAAGCAGCTGAGCCAAGTGACTGGTGCCAGTAAGGCAGGACTCTGGGACTTGCAAGACACAACAGCTCTCCCACACACAGAGGAGGGATTCATTATACAAGTATTTCTCAAACAACACCAGTACCAAGCTGTCTCACTATATCCACATCTACATATCCAGATTGTTGGAACTTGTGACTTAGCACTAAACTTCATCGGGAAAAACCTTGCCTTTCCTCACCCCACTCTTGTTACATACCAAGAACCAATTTGATCAGGAGAGTTGGTTTCTGTTGAAATGACTCTTAAAAGCTCCAAGTTCTAAATTTGGTACATGCCAGAATGATTTTGAAATTACATGAAAAATTCTTAGAGGAAAACACATAATCTTTAACAAAATAGTTATTTGATTTTGTAATCTTTTAATGCATGCACAGTTTAACTCCAACAGATATCTACTAGCAGAAGGTTTAAAAAATATGTCTTAAACTTCCAGTTTTAGGTGTCTCAAAAACCACTCAAATTTTCCTTTCATTGGTGGTAGGATAAACACTACCTTAAGCCTCACTGTGCTTTTCAGTAGCATCCCTTATAACAGTGTAAATTTAATACATGTTAGGTCTAGATCTGCTTTGGAAATTATCATTACTTTTTCTTTAGATTTGCTCCAATGTCTTCTTGTGATAAATAAGGTTGGGTTTGAATTGCCTTTCTGAATCTTGTCAGCACTTCCCAACCCCATATTTGTATAAGTGGGGCACTTTTCCAAAACATATTGTCTCATAAATCTTATTTAAACAGAAAAATCTTTAAACAGTATTTTGCAGACCTACATCAGTGAATTAACTTGGAATCTTTTCTTTTATAAATAGGATTATAGGAGCTCCATAAAAGTCAGTTAAGAGGTTTTTCAGACCTTTTAGACATTTTGAATTTTAAAAAGAACATAAGATAAATATATCATGATAGTCCTATTCATTATGCTTAAAGATTTTCTATTTATGAGACCTGTCATTAAATTTGACTAGCTGCTCATAATTATTAAAAATATAAACACTGCTGTAAGATAGATTAATGGTGTTGTGTTTTCTCTAAAAATAACAAAAAGTCTCAGCAGTTACTCTACTGTTGGATTACACAATGTAATTATGTGATCTGTAAGAACATTTACAGCAGCCTCCTGTAGACTTGGACCACTTTTATTCAGCTACTAGATTTTGCTATCCTTCTAAAATTTAAAATGAGAACGTGTAATTTTGTACTAATGTTACAGTAGTTCTAAAGTTACTTGTTCCATTCCACATTCAGATTTGACACAATTGTAGTATTTGACATATATGTTTACAATTAAGGCTACAGGCATTCATATAACTTAATACAGAAAACAAAAGCACAAAAGTTTTGCAGACCTTTCAATAGATCACTGGAAGAAAGCAAAAAAGCTATTTCCAAATAATATGGATTTCATTAAGTAGGCTATAGTTATGGATGCTTTTGTCAAGCAAAATTTCACTGAAAATTGTACAGTATCAGAAAAGCTTTTGGGTTTGAGTAATTGGCATTTCCTTATGAAAAGTAAGCCTGTGTATTGCCAAAAACTCATCAGTAGAGCACAGAAAGTGGAAGCCTTTTGCAGTCACTTTACTTTTTTTCTGAATGTTCAGAGTGGTACATGACAGAACCACTTTATGCCTTCAGCAGCTGATTCTCACATGCATCATCTGATAAGGACCTCTGATAAGTAAGGACTGTTCTGTTGCTCTACATCTCTGAGTACACTGGACCTCTGCTTAGCTGACCTAGTATGGATCAGCCAGTTCCTGAACATCTGCTTTATCAGAGCTCTCAGCAGCCCAACAACACCCCCAGTCTGCTCCTAGCTCCCCATTTTACTGCTTTGATAATCTGCCCCACGGCCTGTCCGACCAGGACACCAGAATGGAATAAGAACCGGGATGTCCAGCTATGAAAATAAGCATAGTAATTCATGATTCTGTAGTTTCTCTATGCACATAATTAAGGCATCTGACTCATCTTTTCAGAGAGGAGCAGGTAGCAAAGCACTGACAGAGAAGGAGGAACAGAAATCATATATGTAAAAATTCACAAGGAAAAGAAATGAACACATAAAGCTCCCATTTATGTTCCTTTAAACAAAATTAAATTTCCTCTTACAGCTAAGCAATAAATTATTATCAACATTATTTTAAACCACTATGAACATGTTTTCAGCTCCAAAAAAGGATGACAAGTTCCATATTATTTAAGATCAGACCACCTCAAAAAAGAGCTATTGCAAAAGAATATATATGCATTATAACTATAATATCTCAGCTAGTTCCATTTCTAAGAGAAAAGAATAATTATCCCTTTCAAAGTTTAATCTAGTGCTGCATTTGACTCTATAGAGCCAACTATACTGTACACAAAATTGCCATCTCAGGACAGATGTCTTGTGATGGAGACTTTAGTCTTGTACAAAAGTACCTGATCTAAAGATCTGCTCACCCCAACATATTCAGATTTCTGCATTTTATACCTCTTTCTCAGAAATACAATAAATGTTATTTATTATATTTAGCAATTATTGTTTCTATATTACCAATGTATGTTTAAAAGTCAAATATTCTAGATGAGATTATTGGATTCTAGATGGGATTATTGGTGTTAAAAAAGATAAAGGTTCTGGAGAAATGGACCATAATGTATCTACTATGTGGAAAATGGAAAGGTTCCTGAAGGCAGAATGTAGATTTTTGTTCCTGTTTTGTTCAGTCATTTTTGACAGAATGACAGAAAATTTCAATTCAGTTCTTTCTCTCCAGAAAGGCACACATCAATTGAAAATATCTATAAATATAAGAAAGAAAGAAACACTGTGTTAAACTGCTTGAAGAATCATAACTGGTATGATGCCAAAAGGTCCCTTGAACCTTAATCTGTCTATTGATACAGACAGTTGGCCATTGGTATCAGTTGCAGAGCTCACAAAGATGGAAATATTTGGGACATAAACAAAACAAAACACCAACAACGAGTAAAAACCACTGCCACAGTACATTAATAATTTTCTTTTCATGCCTTTTCTTTGAGTTGCATTTCTACATATTACTGTGCAGGATGCACTTCCAAGGAATTGCCTATACCTGGTGTTCTGGAGGAATTGGCTTCCTCCCATGACCCAACAAACAGTGCCAGAATTTACTTTGCTGCCTGTGTGCTTTCTCAAGGGAGGTCAAAGGAAAGGAGCCAAACTACAGGGCAACCCAGTCTTCAGGTTTGAGGTCTGGCACACATTTCAGGTCTTGGTATTATGTTAAAACAAAACCCTAAATGAGACTTGAAAAAGTANTTATTATATACCACAACTGCTACCAATACCCATCTCAAGCCAGGAAATGCTTAAGGAATAACAGAAATGTTCTTCTTATACTCTAAATCCTCAGCATCTAAAGCCATGCCACCAGTTCAGTCTGCAACTTTTGTATGTTCAATAGCCATCTCACTGGGAATGCTCTAGCCTGGTCTTCTATCTTGTTCTCTGAACTAGAAGGAAAAGCAGTGTAGGCACAGAACTAAGGAGAGGATTACAAACTGATTAAATGTACACAGAATACAATAAAAGAGACAGATTTTCCATTTCCAGCAGCCAAAAAACCAAATTAACCTCTTTAAAAAGCTGGTTAGGTCATCTGCAAGGCTTTCTATATAGTAAAGAATTGAATTATGGTTTCCTGTTCCATTATTTGTTGTCGTTGGTCACCACCCAGGTGCATGGAAAAGTTTTCAAAATAATGTTTATCCCTGAAAAAAGAAAATTCTTGAGAGCTACAAGCTGGCTAGCTGCTTTAGAAGGAAGAAGAGGATTTGCTTAATGTAGTTCTGGCACACAAAACATAAATCTGGTCTCAAAAAGAGATGCTGTATAATCTAGTCTTTTGCTTCTTTCACAAGTTGTATGCTGCCAGAATTGACAGAAGATTTTACAATCCCTGAAGTGCAAAGCCTTCTGTGCAAAAACATACATGCTCATTTTTAGTTATCAGCTTAAAAAGTTGTGTGGCTTTGTTTCTGTAATATTGTGAACAAGACAAATTTGGAATGGTCTGTCATGTATTAAAGTTCCTGTCAAGAAGAGCAGCTGCCTAGCCAGAGCACTCAGAGAGGGAGAGCTCAGCTCTGTACATTTTACCCACAACATCCAGCAATTATGTGTACAAGCAGTTCCATTAGCAGCCAGAGGAAGACGATGTAATTACAGATCCGTGCAACTTGGCCTCAGAACAAAACAAAAACAAAACCAGGAGCTTAATTAGTCATTTAATATATTAATCATACAGCATGCCCAGAAACAGGAGGCTCAAACCAGTTCTCTAAGACAGGCATGTTGCTGCAGTGGAGATGCCCTGGAGATCTCACCTGGTCGCCAGCTGCTGCTCCAGAAGAGCGCAGGTGTCCTGCTGGTCCTGGGTCATATCTGCCAGCCCTGGGTGGATGTCTCAGGCACCCTTGGGTGTCTCAAATGCACTAGATATGTGTCTGAGCCACTGAAGCAAGCCTAGGCTGTCAATTCTTTACAGGTAAGCAGACACACGCTCCTTCAGGCAGAAGATATTCAGTTCAGAAATCACTGAAATCTCCTTGAAGACAAGCGAGAGAAGGGTTACATTTCTTGGAGACAGAGAGTGTGTGGGATGCTGCTACTGCTGCAGTATGACATAAAGAGCCTGGTCTCGTACATGTGTCGTGAGGAGAACAGAAAAGAGAGATAGAGCAAGCACATATATACTGCAGTCTTCTGACATGCCAGGAGCACAGTTGGGTAACTGTGCTTTTTTGTATGATTCGTCACATTTTGTGACTGATTGTACCCCGATTTAGCAAAGGAGTTCTCACCGTTTCTATCGTGCCCAGGCTTTACCCCACCTCTCAGTCAAGTGTGATGCCTAAGTAACATGAATAGGAAAGCAACATACATTCTTACCACCACATACATTTTTACACCCCCAGAATGGTATTAAAGGAGCAGAGGTTAAGTCTACCTCCAGTGCCAGGCAAATAGCAAACTGGCCCTAACATAAATGGGAACCAAACCAATCAGATAAAATCTATGGCAATGTTTTTGTTTTCTCTTCTCAGATCAGCTCTGTTCTCCTATCTTGGACTCTATTTTGTAATCCAGTTTATTAGTTACTAGGTCTGACTACCAGGTTACCCAGGGAACGTGTGAGTGCTCCAGAGTAACAGCTCCCACCTCCTCTTTCCTGTCTCCCAGTACTAAATCTTCCCAGTCACTTCCCTCTCCCTTCCAAACCAAGGACACACACTGTGGTTCCCTGGGGAGAGACCAGCTGAGATTTTTTTCCACAGTCATCTGTGTGAGATCGTACCTGACCCCTCCAACACAACCGACATCACTGCTTATCACAAACAAAGCTGGAATTCAGCCTTTCACCTGCCTTTCTCTTGGTATCAGTTCATTTGGCCTTAAAATCCCTCCAAATAATACACACCTACTTTCATGTGAGGACAGAAAAGGAACTAAAGGACAAACTTGTTTAAATGTGATGGTTATCTCAAAGCCAATTTGCAGAAATGAGCTAATAATAAAAAGCTACATAAAATGAGAGTACCTTAAAAGATAGTTTATCAACATGCCCTATATTAAAGTAACACCAAAAAATAATGGAAAAATAGTTTATAATGAACAACCACAATTTTTAGGCTCTATGATTGTATGTGAGGTCCAAAACATTTAATTTGCAAAACAAGAACGTTTTTAGAGAGTTCAAACTGTGTAAAGTAATGTGGACACAGGACTTCAAGACATAATTTTATGATGAGCTAACACTTAAAGTTAGAGAAAAAGAATCAGCATCTGACAAAAAAACAACTGAATGGTCATTTAAATGGCTAATTACCAAAATTCTGCCTGGACTTAATGACACTGCACCTGAATTCCTATTCTAACTAGGACCACAGGGATTTCAAAAGTCTATCTGACAGGAGGTACATGTCTTAGATTTCCTTAGCTCCAGTTCCATTTATAAAAAATTACAGACAATAATATATGTAGGATACTTTATTCCACAGGCCAATAAGAGGAACTTTTTAAACCAATCACAGTAGCTTTGCTAAGATCTTTCTGTATGTAGAATTTACAGCCACCTCAACAGTCTCCCTGCTATTTGCCATGATCATGGTACAAGTGCCATTCTTTAAGGGATGATCAATAATACTTATGACTTTCCCTGAAAATCATTAGAAATATATGAATACCATTATGCAGGTATGAACAGGCCCAGTATTGTGTACTGATACATAAAGTCTTAGTATCTTTTCCTTTTTTAAAGAAAACATCATTTGTCAACACAATTTCACTTCATCCCCTACAGACTAGAAAACAAATGTGTTCAGGCTGTGGAAAACATCTGTGATATCTATGAAAGTGTTTAATGTAGCAGCTTTATATGTTCACACAAAGCTGGTTTTGAGATTCTCATCAAAGAGGTTTGCAATTCTGTTCTTTTACCTCTATTCACTCAACACTGTAAAAAGTGAGACACAACCATCTCAGGCTGCTTTAGAGAGAATCCAGCTACTAGGAGTTGTTTGACTTGGTTCTGGCCTATGGCATGACTATTGCCATATAGAACTTTTCTCCTAAAAAGTCATCATAAAAGTAATATAAATAATCATACCCTTCTATCTTTATACAATCTATTTCACTAAAATTAGACTACTTGCTTTATTTTTTAGGAAACCTTCAAAACGTAAAAAGCCTATAAGACAGAGCAAAAACCTGGCCTGTCAATAACTGAGGCATCTGTTTCAGTTCTTTTAAAACCCCAATGACGTTCTGAGATTCCTCACCCACCTAAAGACAACAGAAGAGCCACTGGCCCCACACAGTGGGGCAGCTGCACAGCAGACACCTGAACACAGCTCTCGTAGCACTGAGACAAAATTGTTCAGCCCGTGCTTCTGAGAACACCTTGGTGCAAATCTGTGATTGTAATATTTGCAGTTTTGCAAAGGAAAGAAGCCCTATTTGTTAAATCAGGAAGCCTCATTTGTGAACAATGGAAAAGACTACTAAACTTTTCAAATAATGCCAGTTATTTTGCTGTAGAATTACACAGCATACCATATCACATCACTGGAGCCTAAAATAAAACCTTCCCAGAAACCCAAGGGCCCTATAATACTAATTTTAAGAGATTCCAAAGTTATTCCAAGCAAATGGTTTTATCTATATTTGGCTAATAGACCCTATGGTTAAACTGAATTTGGAAAAGGTTGTATGTTTGGGATAAACATAAGAAACAACATGGAACGACATGTTTTCTCTGTGCATCACATGAGCTGTAGCTCACTGAACATCAGCTGAAAGGTAGACCTAAGGGGATATTCTTTTTTCACTTGTGATTCTGCCTTGTCACCAAACTCACAACAGCAAGGGCATTCAGTGCAAGGGAAATTTTTATCCTTCTCGTCTTCACATCTTGCAATTTTCATCTATTTGAATAAGAAGAGGTTGTGACATTAAAACTGAATCTGACCTGATGACTTTCAAATAAAAAGGCATAAACCTGCTTTATGCTTAGCTTTAAATTAGAAAATATTTATGTTAATTTGAAAAACAGAGATAAAATTACGGTGATTTTAGGTTACTTAGCACTTTTAGAAATAGTCTATAATTTTATGGAAAATGTCAAATCTCATTTTTGAATTTTCCAAAATTAAAAGTAAGTTTTGACTTAAAAGAGGGGATTAAAAAAATGCAAGCATATTCTTACATAGGAAACATATGCTGTGCAAAAGAAACCATTTTGTTGAAAACAATAATAAAAATAGAAATCTATCAAACATCAAATGGACTGAAAGAAATACATTTAGAAGTAATCTGTAATTTGTCACATTTCATCATTTAGAATTACAAGTTGAAAGCTCTACAGAATCAAGCTATTTAATCTTCTTTTATAACCTGTGTACTCTACTCTGTCCTCACCCTAACTATGCCACCTCAGAAAGGGTTGCTTTATTGTTAGTGTCATATGAAAAGCTGACTCCATTAATAACCTATTATAAATTTAATGGATTCCTATAAATTTCTTATCCTTGGGTAAAGAAGGAGGCTCTGTTATCTTCCTGCAATTTCAATCTTCTTTATCTACCTCGTTTCTAGGCCCAGTCTTGAGCAGAAGACAGCAATGCATATAAATAAATGCAGTTAAAACTGGTTCTTCATATTTTATAATGAATACATGATTAAGAATTTCTGTGCTGAATAAATACAACCAGTAGGTTATCTAGGCTTTCCTAATCTGTTTTAATTGCTGAAAATTTAAAAATAAAAATTTATCCACTAAATGTGTTTCAATCCCAAGGCATGCATTCAAAGCTAGGAGTAAACTTACGTATAAACCTGTTTGTCGGAGACACATGAATTTCCATCATTACGACAATTTATGACAATGTGCCTAATATCTTGTGAATTAACATCTTTGTTTTTGCTAACATGTTTTATTTGCATAAAAATTAGCTGGGCTAAAATGTTAAGACAAAGCAGAAGAGCCTGGTAATGTGGGGCTGTATTTAGTAGAATAGATTATATTTTCATAGCACTTTCTATCCAAGGATATTGTGACATTTTATAAACAAGCTGAGACTTACACACCAAATTTTATCTCTGTTCTACAAATAGGGGATGTCAGAAGATAGGTACCAGGGGTCATGGGAAACAGGACATGACTCTCTTGGCTCTCAGGCCTATTCTTGCCACGCTGTGCCTGGTGTTTCTCCTGCATCATGAAATCCAGCAGGGAGTTAGCTCCATTGTCCAAATCTCCAGCCTCAAGGCACCACAGTGACTGACCACTGGAAACCACCTGCCTGGCCAAACCTAGCTTTAAACCAAGATCAAGGCTTTCTCTACAAGTTCCAGTCCTGATGTTTGCATTCATCATTCTGCTGAACTCTGTTTTATTTGACATGGTCATAAGCTGTCTAGCTAAAAACCATAGGTAATGGTTTCAGATGAGTTAATTGCTCCAAATCTATGAAATGGTTAAATGGGAAAAAAGAGCTCACTTAAAATGCTCCAAGTCATTGCAAAATGCAAACATTCCATTATTTGGAAAGTTACATATTTTACCTCTTTTCTTTTCTTGCTGCATAGCTCAGGTAAATAACAAAATGAGGTCATATTGTAACTTTTACAATACAATGGATCTGTATCTGCAGGTAACTAATGGATTTGTTGAACAAACCACTATACTAATATCAGTTATGAAAAAAAGGAGAAAAAAAGGTTGAAGTTTTCAGTAGTTAAAAGCAAGTTTTCAGTGATTAAAGCAATCATTTCATGTTTGCTGCTACATTCTATGGTGTTGCTTAATGCAGATTTCTCCCAATTAAAGCAAAGGTCAATAAACAGAAAAAGTGCATCAACTTGCAAAAAATCTTTAAAACTGTCATTTTTGTTTTGAATTTGCTCATTCTTTTTTTTTTTTCTTTTTTTTTTCTTTTTTTAAAGTGCAGAAGTACAAGTAGCCCAGGTAAGGCAAATTTAATACTAAATATGAGGAAATTTGAAGCATAGCAAAAGTACCTGGGTTCATTTGAAGCCCATTTGGAAAACATCCTTGTTTCCAATAAACCTTTAGCTGTGAAACTCAGTGCTGCTATTTGTTAGCAAAGTGACTATTTTTTGCTTTTAAAATAAGCAAGAATAATGGGGTTTTCTTCATCTACAAATCATTTTATAAGTCTTATGCTCAAAAACACAATAATGCTTAACATTTCATTTTACTCAAACCACATGAGAATAATTGTGTAATGTTTCCAAAGTCCTTCCACAGGATGAGATACATATTTCAGTATCATTAAATGACACATATTCTAATTTTGTTTCATCTTTTCTAAATTTGTCTCTGTTACACAGTGATTGAATTCCCCATTGCCAGTTCTACTGCTTCTTAGCAAACAGCAACACTGGGGGACTATTACTGCCTATTATTTATTAAGTGCTTAAACAAGTTGCCATATTTTGGGGTAGATGTTCAGAGATGTATTGATGCCAAGATTTCGTAACATGAAAAGCAATTGTGTTATGTAGAAACAAAACTGCTTTGTAAGCCACTGGGAGAGAGAGCACATTTAATATGACAACATTTCTGAGGCAGAAAGAGCCAGTTTACTGGACAATCAGCTCTACAGCAGGGAATGGATGGATGGTGTTTCGCATGTGCAATATTTACAATATTTTAAATTATTTACTACTAACCTCAGGAGCATTCTCAAGACATACTTTTATAAACATTTAATTTCCTTTTAGCATTTACATGCCTATGATAGGAACCTCACTGAAAAGTACTGATGAAGAAACTCAGATTATTTAGCTATATTTTTCTTTTGAAGTCTCCACGATTTGTCTCAAATTTTGTTCCCATCTACAAATGAACTCCTCAGAACCAAACTGAAATATATACCTTATTTCACTATGATCTTGGAAAATTTTTGTACCTAAAATAAGATAATTTTCAGCTCAGTTAAGACCTCCTGTGATGATTGCTTGTCCAAAATCCTCATCTGCTGTACAGATGGGGAAACTCCCCCCACAGGCAATGGTAAAGGCATATGAAGCTGCTGTGGAAGAAGTAGTTTCCTGAAATTACCAGAAGTCTCCCACATGCCTAGGGAGGAGCAGGCACCATACTTACCAGCAGATGCCTCTTGCCTTCTTCTCTCTGATCCAGTCTGCCCAGATGCTAAACACATTTCCCCTGCTATGTCAGAGATGCATATTGCTTGACAGAGTTCAAGGGCTTGATTACCAAATGTTCAACTTAAGCTCATGGCTTTTTCTGATGTGTAGATCAGGGCAGCTACCAGCAAGCACAAGACAGAATTATTTCTTCCACTCAGGCTGTTGAAGCCTATGTGTGGCTGTAAGCTCATGCCCAGCCCATGTAAGTCAACAGCTTATTTCCATGTTTAAACTCCACAGATCTGAGTGTTAGCTGAACCCACCTACTCTGACAACTTGCATAAAGTTTGGCAGCTGCTCTTGCCCCAATTTAACAATGATCACCAACCCTTTCCAGGCTGCTTCCTCACCCCCAGCATTTTTGCCAAGCAGGGATATGCCTTGGATTTTCTTGGTGACTTTCTGCAGAGCCCTGGCAGGCAGAGCACAGCGCCCCATCAGCTCCTGACCACAGGCACACATGTACCTGGTGTCACATCAGTGAACTTCACAGAAAAACCTGTCTGCTTTTCATTTGGATATCAGAACCGTGCCTCAGGGCCCTCTCATGACACCCCCACATGAAAGGACTTACAGAACCAAGTAGCGTGACACAAGTGTCTTGATTTTGAGGATTACCAAAAAAAAACCAGCTGTGATTGTTGTTTTACACCCCTTTATGAACTTTAAATATCATGTTATAGGTATACAATATTAGAATGGATTATTCAGAATATAATAGGGGAACTATATGCAGATTGTAAAATATTAATAATTCTTCAGGGGTTTTTTGTACTTAAAAGTGTACTTTTGTCCACTTAAACTTCTGGAGAATTTATTTCAAAAACTTCCAAAATTTTTATTTAAACTGCATTGATTTATGCTTTATGGTGCAATAGCTTCTGTCCAATTGTGGTTTTTATTACTACGCAAGAACTAGGCAAGCTTTCTCAACACAATGTTATATTATTCTCCATAAAAAGAACCAATGTACTTGTCCCAGAAGTTCATGGCCCAGAATTCAGTTGGCACAATGTCTTCCCTCTGACAAGCGTGTTTCATGGCAACATCACAGGTGCAGTACGTGTATTAATTGTGAAACAGGTGATAAAGCCAGAGTTCTTTAGCTTGACAGATATTTTTTTAAAGAATAACCCTAGATTACATTATCTCCAACCTTGGACTCCAAGAATAGACCCAGTTCTTCCAAACTCAGCTGAACAATATCCTGCAAAAATCTAATCAGAGTGGGGAGGTTCTTTCCAACCTGAATTATTCTACACTCCTGTGATTTAGTAAAGGCCATTGAAAATCTCCTTCTTCCTGATTATTAAATCTGTGACTAAACTTTCCTTTCTCACACTGTAAAGTTACCTTTACTGAGGAAAAATAATTACAATAAATTACAATAACTAGAGCAAGCTTGGGATCTTGAAAAAGAAACCATGAAACAGTTATTTACCCACTTAATTCAATGAAGTTAAAAATGTGATAGATACTCATAATATGTCATATGGGTTAACTTTTAGTTGTTAATCACAGTGGAGCTCCTTTAATCACTCTGTGGTTCTTACTGGCTGCTGCACACTTAAAAAATATGTATGAATTTTGCTCACCTGATTATGCTGCTGGGTAAATACCTTGAGTCTTTATGAGTTTTACATGTTATATCAAATGTATTTTCCTAATTCAAGCAATATTGGTATTTTCCCTTTCCATTTTCCTTTCTTCAGCCTTTCTAATGAAATATTATTCACTTATTAGCTTAGCAGGAAAAACTGTTATCATATGTTTTTATTTTTGTTCCTGGTGACATAAGCACATCTACGCTGGGTCACAACTAAAGTCCATCTCGTTCATATACAGTTTTAAAAATGTCAAAAGCAGATGTCCAGGGAAGACAAAAAGAGCACAAGTAGTATACAATGATATTGGATACTCTGCCAGCCTCTGGCCATGTGGGAGTAAGGAGCTCCCTGACATAGAGGTGGTTTCTATGTGCCTAGAAATAAATAGCCCTCCTATGAAGTTTCTCAGTCTCTTCCTGCACTCTTGTACATTCCTGGCATCCTCAATGTCCTTTGTCAAGGAATCCCTCAGTATATTATGATGTTGTGCAGAGAACCACATCATTTATT
Organism: Dicaeum eximium; assembly: GCA_013396995.1. NCBI lineage: Eukaryota > Metazoa > Chordata > Aves > Passeriformes > Dicaeidae > Dicaeum > Dicaeum eximium. Next base: position 659,554 of record VWZP01009762.1, on the reverse strand, counting down.
CATAAAATGTCATGATGATCTCTTTTTTTGTTTCTTGGTTGTTTCTTGCTCCTATTTAATCTGAACATATTTATTATTCACATTTTGAAATGCTGTTGGCACTATATGCAGCAGCAAAATACTGGTCCACTTTAGCCCACAGCCACCTGTGCAAGTCACAAAAGGTCTTGTCCACAGAATACAAAACTGTGTGCAATACATTTAAGAAGGTTGCTCTTTGGTTTCCAGCTTTCAGAATATAAAGCTCCCTGTACTATACTTTAAAGTGGATTCCTAACAGAAAATTTTATGTTCCTTTCCATTATCAGAAGTTAGGGTACCCTTAAAAAACGAAGTTTTTATCTTTGTCTGTCTTGCATGTGTCAGTAATGTCTCTTCCACAAAGATCTACCTGCTCTTTCATTTGTCTACTGCCTTTAGTCCCAAAATATTTCCCTGATACTTTCTGCAGCTGCCATCTTCTTGAAGAAACTTCTTTGTTGTCCATAGGGGCACTCTGGTGACTGCTACAGCCAGGGCCCTGCTGAGGAAATCCCTCAGTGTCACCATTTTCACCAGGTTAGGAGGTAGGGATCTGGTCAGAAGGTAATCCACCTGCATCCAAGGAAGCATTGACTGAGGAGTGAGGTAAAGGCATCAAATCAGAACTGATCAAATACCTCAGATAGAGATTTGCATAAACCCTAAGTTCATTTGTTAAGCTCACTATATCCAAAAGCTATGCAGAGAACAAATCGCACAGCACAGCTGCTTGAATTTCTCCAGTATATTGAGATAATTAACTTCTCTGTGTGCTCTGAAGGGAAGATTTACAAATGTTTTCTAGGCATTGAGGTGGTCTAAATGTAGCTTATTTTAGCTTACTTATATTAGCTGACTGCCATGAATCTGCCAGGATAGAGATATACAAATATTCCTGTAAACCCACCACTACTTTTAAACTATGCTGGTGACTGAAATCACTCTCATATAAGCACTTGCTAAAAGCAAGGTCTTGAGATTTTTCTTGTTAATCACAATAATCATCATGAACAGGTTTACATAGGAAAGAGTTTCATACATACCAATGAGTTCTAACAAAAAAAAAAAAAGAAAAAAAAGACCAAAAAAAGGGAAAAAAACTAGCAGCAACAACAACAACAAAGTGATAACTGAAGGAAGTAAACTGTAACATTGGTGGCTATCAATAAGTAATTTGAATTTGCATGTCCCTAGTAATTCAGAACATAGAGTAAGAGAATAACAGGCTGATTAGCTGGGGAATTATGGAATTGTGAGCAATTTAACTTTCTGCTTTTCATAAGGACTGAACCAAGTAATCTCAAGTGCCTTCTTGATGGAACAGTAAAAAACAAGTAGATTGACTGAGTAGAAATTATATCACCAGTTTTCCAGAAAGATTTAGACACTTGAATACCTGGAAATGTAATTCAAATTGGCTCACAAAGGGAGGTATTTTTGAGAAATACAAATTGGCACAAAAACAATAAACAGAGTAACGTCAGTATGAGGTTTTGTCTTTGCTAATATCCAAGACTAGAACTTTTTCCTTTTTCTTTTACTTATTTTTCAATAATGGAAAAACATTAATGGAATTTTCAGATTTTCAAGTCAGGTGGTAACAAAGACGATTTAAAAGGTAGAGCAAATGCACAGAAAACAATGTTAAGAAAATAACCTCATAGCACTGGAGGCAAACAAAAAGGTGAAAGAATATATTTCAATATGCAGTTCAAGGGGAGAGAGAGATGAAAATGAGTACTACTGAGACAGACTTCAGGAGACCAATATTCATGCTAGCGTGTAATTAAAAATAATTTTGTAATTTGGATATATTTAACTACATCTTGGAAAAGAAAGAGAGCATTATTTCTCATATTACTTTAGTATAAGAAAATTAATGGAATTAAATTTTCCTATAACAAAGCAAATCCATGGAAAGTAGAAATAGTTCAAAGAGAGCACTAACTGGGAGCTTTAAATACTCAGTTGAGGAAAGTTAAAAATAATTAAGTATAGATTGGTTCACATGTGACTAGATTGACAGAATCTACAAATATTTTAAGATCATAACAAAAAGTAGAACAGTTATTCAGTATGAGACTCTCATATTAATAGCCTGAAATTAAACATGGAAAAATTGAGGCTGAGTATCAGGAAAGCTTCCTGGCAGTGAAACAAACTGGGCTCCCAGGGGAAACAATGGAATCTACATAGCTTTAAACTTTTAAAACTAGACTAGACAATAACAATGAGTGTAGGGGAATATTTTTGTATTGGCAAAACACATATTACTTGATACTGGTAGGTCATTGCCATCTCTGGTTGAAATACATAAAGCCCCTCTGTAGATGATCACAGATTTAAAAAAAAAAAAAAGCCAACCAAGACAAAAAAAAATATTTTCTTGTTTGAAAAAAAATATTTTAGCTCTTCAAAAGAAATTTTTAAAAATCATTCCAAAAATAGGGCACAGCCTGAGTTCATGTTTGTTGTGCTCTATAGTTTGTTCCTGTATTAAGACAGAAAAAAAAAAAAAAGAAATTATTTTAGGCAAAGTGTTAGCCTATATTTTGCTGGTTTGATGTATTAGCTTGTAAGTAACTATGCTGCCAAGTAATTTTGCTATGTGTTTTGTGAGTTTAAGTCATTGTCATGGTGACTACAGTTGGTCTATAGGTGTCTTTTTCTCATTTAAAATCTAAAGAGATATTTTTAATAAAGCTAATTGGAAAACTTTTTTAGTTTAAAGTTTAATCCTCTTGTTAAATATTTCGTCTTAATAATATGCCAAAACTTTTCAAACCCTCTTGATACTCATTCCTTCCTGCACACATTAATTTCTTTTCAAAGAGAACATTTTGTGTTTAGTGCTAATTACTGATCTTGATTAACTTGCATATAAACCTGGCTGACACCAACACGAATGCACAGGTGTAACTTCCACAGAGCAGCGAGCACTCAGCCACAGTGAGATAAGAATTATGCTATGCAACAACATTCCATTAAATACCATGATTGTCCCAGTTCAGAATGTTTTAACAAGTTGCAGAGTTTATCGATATGTCTTTGCAGATACTTTCCTAATTTAATTTTTTAACCACTCAGAAAAGAACTTACCCTTTATGCCCTAAATGAGAAAAAAAACCCGCCCAGAGCGAAGTTGTTCTGCCTGTTATTTATGTCACAGAGAAACAAAATTTAATATTCATTTACTGGCTAATCTTTGTAACATGGAAACATTTTGCTTTCCAAAATTAGGTGGTTGATTCAGGGTGAGTTATAAAAACCTCCTGTTTGTTTGAGAAACAAATCTCAAAACTGGCAAAATATTTAAAGCAGTGTTCTGCAACTATCATGAAACAGGATTACAGAGAAAACAAATCACATAACAGGAAGAAATATCCCTTTTAAAAAAAGTTACTAAATAAGAAAGAGCTTTTCGTTCTGAGGACAATTAGGAGGAAGAGCATTGTTGCAATACAGTGATTTTGTACCTTTTAAAACTGTTGAAATTAACTTTGACGTACTAAAATAGTATCACTGGTGGGAAAAGTAATAGTGAGAAAGTGCTAATAAGTCCAAAGAAAACATGATACTTATTTGTGAAGCAGAAGGCTTGATGGCTCTGTAGTTAAGGATGCCTTGTGGCTTTTAGAGCTCTGTTTATATTTCCAATACACTATGCAAACTTGCTTCAGCTAAAAAAACATGCAGTAATGGAACCAGAGAGGAACAGGCTATACTGTGAACAATGATTCTGTGACACAGCCATTACAGGGTCGTGTCCCAGAATGGCCAAGAGATGTGAAGTCCATTGGCCAGATTTCTTTTGTTGTACAAGAGACATGCATCTCTCTGCACAAGGCAGAATAAACTTAGCCTGTTGCTTAGGGGTGAAAGGAGAAATTTAAATGGTAATAAGTCTACTACTGACCTTAATTTCACTGCAAACTGGAATTTAAGAGTTCTCAGCATAATTAAATATACAGGGGAAGTTAAATTAGTGACACAGAAGTGATAAAATATATCTACAGGCACCCGTCCTTGAGATAAAATTTCCTGGCCTTCACTATTAATATAGTGCATCTATGTGAAGTATTGATTACAGTGCTGAATCTGGTATATCAGGGCCAGCTTTTGCCCAATTATTTTACACAGAACTGCTCTCCATCCTTTTGGACAGACCAAATTCATTTTCCACCAAATGAGGGTAAAAGTGACCGATATCCAGTGCAGTGACCATACTTTATTCTCCCATCATCCACGTGCTGCTTTTAGTTTCTCCAGAAGGGACTCGCTAGGGTGGCCACAAGCTGAGTCACTTAGCAGCCTGAAGGAAATGAAAGCACTCTTCAAAATCCGAGTAAACAAAAAGCGGGGCAGGGCTCTCCCCAGCTCACCTGCCTACACTGACTCACCCCTTGGCTGCTGCTGCATCCTGCTCTGACAGGGAGGGGAAGGAAACACGCAGCCAAGAGCTCCTCAGTGTAGAGTAGGAGCAGTCCGAGGCTTTGCTCTTAATGACACTGCAGGGTGTTACTCCAGTCTCAGTGGAACATAAAATAGGCTGTTCCCTGCCAAAGCTATGCCTGTAGGAGCACACAGGCTGTGTTTTTCTGAGCACAGCATGACCTTTCATTACATCACAGGTAAGAAGCTCACTTGGCACGCTCAATGTGTGTTGTACAGCGAAGGTCCCATGGCTGTTGCAACCAAATAGTCGCTTTCTTTTGGGGAATTACGTACCTTTTGAATTCATGACAGCACAAACCAGCACACTAAGAAACTAAGAGGTATTTCTGGCTTAGAGGCCCCCCAGTTTGATACATAATCACCTTCACTTTTACACATTAGAGCAAACTTGTATAAACTCTCAGAACTCTGTTTACTTCCAGCAACAGGTCCAAATTACTATGGTTTTTTGTTTAGGTGGTCTTTACACAAGGACTCAGACAAGAGACACCACTAAGTTTAGATGTAGCCAGAAAATGTATTTTGAAAGGAAATCAACAGTTTGGAAAGGCCTTTGCACAAGGTCATCCCTAACGTCAGAATGAGAAAACACTGCGTTAGCTGAGTAATTTTTCTGATCCCAGCAGAGGAAAACCTTGCAGTGAATGTTTCATTGCTAGTCTTGAAATGTTTCTTTTCTCTACCTATATTTGTAGAAAGATTGTTTAACTAAGCATTAGAGCCTTGAGATGGGCTCCCATGTAGGACTGTCTCTGTGTATGCTGTAGCTTAAATTAGCTACTAAGCCGAATCTGCTTGGAAAAAAAAAGGTAAAACTGAGAAATAGAATACATTGACAAAGTTGTGGCAAAAGAGAAGCTGGTAAATAAATAAAATGTAAGGGGAAAAAAAAACTATATAAAGAGAATCTACATAACTTTTTAAGCAGAGCAAAAAGGGCTTAAAACATGAACAGAAAGCTGATTAAAATCAATGTGATCAAAAGGGCACCCTCAGCAAATTTTATATAAATTATGTAAGAAACAGCAGAGGTAGTCTGTAGCACAGGTTTTCCCATTAGTTTTTTTTAGTATATCGACTCTCCAAACCAAGGGGCATGAGGTGTGTGTATTTTGAAGCACTGGTAAATCTACAAGTGAATCTGCTTCTTTATCCATTTTCTACCTTTCTCCTTTCTCCTGGGAAAATTTCAAAACTGCTGACAGGCCCAGCATGGAAAACCATTACTCAGTACAGTTTCCCATGTAACTGTTTTCCTACCTGTGCATGCACTGATGATCAAACACAGTTCTGGCCCACATCTCTTTGAAGAGGGTTGCGTGACACTAGAGGCAACTTGGTAACGTTATAGAAACTATTTGTAATCTTTCACCCTTCCTGAGCAAACATTAGTTTAAACATAAAAAGAAGAAAGGTAGAAGAATGAAACTCGCAGAAAACATGAAAACTCTTCAGAAAAGGATATCTATTATTTTTTACATTGTTTATCATAATGTTGTTCATGATGTAGTGAATGGTAGCCCTTATTTATTTCTAAAAGCGTATCTGAAGATACAATCAACATTTGAAGACGTCAGTGTTCACTGAGCATGCACATCCTTGTTTAATGCAGAATAAGAAGCAAAGGAGAAAGTTTCAGGCATGTTTCCAGGATAATCAAGTTTTAGGTCATAACTTTGTCCAGAATAGGTAAGACTTAAGAGAGAGCCCACACTCCACAACTGCCCATCACTGGTTTTTGAGTCTTCCTTGAATGGGACCTGGGCAATCATCAGCTTTAAATGAAATTATAATCCCACTGAAGTGCTACTTTGAACCCACAAAATGAAAGTCTTTCTCTCCTTTTTCAAAATACAAGAGAATCCTAAGAGACTGTGGATATGCTCAAAAATAAACACAATACAAAGATGGTGAGGAACAAGCCAAGGGCTCAGAAGCTTTTTGATTGCTATTTAAAATATGCAGTTTCACAGAATGGTATACATCAGTCAGTCAAACTCTTTTTATAGAATGAGGTTTAGGATTCTTTTACTGGAAGGAAGTAAAATTAAATATTTTTAATATATCAAAAAAGCAAGATCATCTAAACAAAGTTTAAGCTGACCACCTGTTCTGTGTCAGACAGAAATTAATTCCCAAGTTACGAGTCTAAAGTATCTTAAGATCATATCCTTTTTCTATTAGATTTTTTAAAGAAATTCAAGTTCCCCTTTTTTGTCAAACAGAAGCCTTACTGAAGTACTTTTATGAATAACTATACTCTACTTTCACAGCAACTAAATAATTACAAGTTGTACAATGGTAGACACATTTTACACAGATGAGAATAGAGAACTAACAGTCAAGAAGAATAACAGAGAAAAGGCTACAAAAGGAATTTTCCCATGAGCTTTTTGCTCTCTGCATGCTATAAACCTTCTCATCTGAGAAAACTCAGATGGTCACATCCTACCAAAAATTACCAAGTGAACTAGGGACTGCCAAGCAATGACACTGTTTATGCACTCTCGTTCCCTTGATGACAGTACTGTGTTCTCATAGTAAAACAGATTTCAGAGGTTTTCTTTGCAGTAACTACTGAGAGAGGAGAAAGAACTTAACGAACTAGTACTGAGAGAAGCATAACTAAAACAAATACTAAAAGCAGCATCAAGTATTTTTTGTTATGTTTCTGATTCATGTACTTCCTGAGAATGCACGATATTTCCATTGTTTAGTAGAAGTCCATAGATAAATTTTATGTTCTTTTTTGTTCCTCTTTAAAAGCAAAATTTTTAATACCTTTTTTGTCATGGCCAGAACAGATTGTGGAAATATTTAATAGCACTGGTTTATGTTTCTCTTTCTTCTATTTCTACAAAGGTTTGGGGTGGTGAGCAGTGGGGATGAAAGGGGATGTTTTCTTACGCAGCAAAAGTATTTAGGTAACTACTCTTTATGAAAGCTGTGCATGGCAGGACTTCAGTTTTAGAGCATCAACAAAGAAAAATCTGGCACAAAAATCGGGCCAGCATTTTAGCTTTCTGGTCTAACTGTATTATATTGTACATGGAGCTGTCAGGAAGAAAGCAACCAGAACATATGCTGATATTGTGCTGGCATCAAAATTAAGATGTATTTCTTTTTACTTTTTTTTCACATGAATGTAAATAAAACCCAGAATCTCTGAGGGCTTTTGATATGCTTTACTGAGCAGATTCTTACTCAGCTTTTTACAGCAGTTGTAGTTTTAATTATTTTGACAACCTTGAATTTTTGCCCTAAGCTACAGGTCTGCAGGAATCAGGAATCTCATAGCAAAATTGCTAACAAAAGCACTCTGGAGAACAATGGCTTGGAAAGTCCCTTAGCATAGCTGCTTTGGAATTTCAAATCCAACCCAGTTGGCACAGAGGAGCTGTGAAGACAAGAGTCTCTCTCTGAGCTGGACAGAATTCCCTGGGGACTGTGCTTAACAACCCTACCAAGCTAAAAACCCAGTCTATTAACGTCAAATTTTGTAGAAGGTTTTCACTATCAAATAGAGATAAAACTTCATGAAGCCAATAAAAGACACAAAACAGATGACAAAATGACCTCTCTGTCACATTTCAAGTACCAAGAAATCTAAAAACCACTTTAAAGTAAAATCACCAGGATTTCAAAGTGGTTTTGGCAAGGTTATAAATTAAGGAGAGAGGTCTTTCTAACCAAAGTGCAAAGCGTTGGGCAACTTTCACCCAAGAGCATTTTCAATTTCTATGACTTCTACTATATTTATATCTTTATTGTCTTCATTTCCCACTTGGATTGCATTACTGCCCAGAGGTCTGTCTGCATGCAAAGCTGTTTTTCTTTCAGAAATGCTCAGTGCCCCCATCTCCTGCAGTGACCTACTGCAGCAGATATTAACAACAGTGCAGGAGCAACTAACACAGCACAGCCAGAGAATTTGGCTCCTATTAGGGCTGCAGATCAGGCATCGTTGTGTTAGCAGATTATGACCTCCCATTTAAGAACTGCCATTCAAAGGATATAAATTTGTTTCAAATTAAGAAATTTTTCTTTTCCTTTTAAACACCATTTTCTTATAGCTAGCTGTCCTGTGCTATTTCAATTTATATTCACATTAGCAATTTGTTTCTGCAAATGCTCTCTAGTTTATTGAATTTTTATTGTGAAATATTTTGAGAAGAAGATAAATCACCTCATCTCTAAAGCAGAATACAAAAATAGACTGAATACACTTAAAATGAAACAAAGTTTTTCTGTTTAGTTCAATCAGTTTATAACAACCAGCAATCACTGTACTCTGCATAAGGTTCTATAAATATTGGAAAAAAATCCCAACTTTTTTATATCCTAAAAGGCAACTTTACTTTCCAACATCTATAATTTTGTTGGTTTCTGCTCAAATTAAGGAATACTTTTAACTGCAAGTCTTATATATCAAAACTTCATTGACAAATTTTAAATTACAAAAAAAATGGACCACTTTTATAAGATTTCAAGGAGGCAAACATTTTGCTCCTGAAACTGCAAGCCACTAGTCATCTTTAATGACCACTTTATAGAAAAGAAAGTCTGACACAATGCTGCCCAGCCTTAATTAACATCTTGAACGTTGAACTAATTAAAAACAAATGAACAGAACCACAAATCACTCTTTCTACAATTGACAGCATGTTTATCTAGTTAGAACTAAAAAAAATAAATATTTGTGAAGCTGCAATGACCTGCTTCATGCTGTCAGACAGAAGTTTGGGACCAAAGACAGTTTTACTTACAATAAACCATTATTTGCAAATTTGCAAAAAAGACTAAGTAAAACAAAACATGTTCCTATTTGGACCTGATATTGCACATATGGCATTTGCTGATGCAATTTGGGTCTGTCTGGTCAAATTTCAGGTTTGGTAAAATGGGAACATTCCGGATTTTCATAAAATTGTTATGAAACAGATAGAATGGTAGTGCTTGTAGGAGGTCTTTTATTACTTGCCAGAAGTATTTCATATGGATTTGTATCAGATACCGTTAATATCTGGCAAATGACATATTGGAAGAAAGTGCACAGGAATTGGTACCCACGTTACTGAGCTCAGAAGGTGCTTGGTATTTCCACACCAAGGCTGCTCCAGGAAAGGGCCATGAGATGATTGTGGATCAAAGTATCCCTCACCCAAGGACAGCTGCAGAGCCTGCCTAAGTACTTTTGACAACATGCTCCCTCTAATGATGAAGATCTGACTTTCAATATCCTTGCCATCACTTTGGAATCGTTAACGTAAATCATAAACATCTGTATTTTTTTCAGTACAACTGCAATCCTTAAGGAACCGGCTCAAATGCTGAAGAATGTCAGATATGAGCTGCAATGGATGTGACAATCTACTGAATCAGCACAAAGAGTCTTCAGTGATGTTCTGTTTACAAGCTGAGCATTATTTATAAAAGACTTAAAACTCCCTCAGGCCCTCATGAAATTAGTCTGTGAAAGGGTTCTGGGAATTCAGTTTTGGAGTTTATAGAACAATTACATTTGGACTTTTATATTTGGATGGAATTAGAACTACTTTTGTTTAGACTTCCTGCTCATTGCTTCTTCCACCAGGAAGTCCAGCAGAGGACAAATATAAGAGCTGCTCACATGAAGGCCCACACTAATTACAGGCTGCTCTCTTGGAGATTGCTGGGAAGGAATCTGTTTCTTGCCAGCCGGGTTTCTCCGTGTTCAAGAATTCTTCACCACCAATGGGTAAAGCTGGGCACAGCTGTGTGCAATACATCCAGCACTGTAAGGATTTTCCTGGACAGCTTCCACATAGATGTCAAGCAACTGTTCTCATGAGATTTTGGAAGGATTTTTAATCATCTGGGATAAAAGAGTATGATTAAAGCATGGCTGGCTCAGCTGGTGCTGACAAATATACTGGCATCTGCTGTACCTCCTCCTGAAAATTCTTTTCCAAGGGAACCAGATCAGTAACAGAGTGAGAAATAGGGGGAATAAATATGTCTTTCATGGTCTTTGTGGTGAAACCTTATGGAGTTTTGAGATATCCCACTTGAAGAGCTGAGGCCCAGACAGAAGGTTCCCTGTAAGCAGGAAATTAAGAATGTCTGTTGCAGGGAACTTCAGAGAGACAGGGGCCATGTGGTTTGAAGTGTGAAGTCTCTCTGTTGCCTTGCAAATCTGATGAGTATTGCAATAAACCTGGTTCTTTTGGAAGGCAACAAGGTAGACACCAAGAGACTACAGAAGGGAGTCCAATGCCACTTTGTTTTACAAATCTGTCTTGACTGTCACGTAGTGTTAGAAGGCTGGAAAATAAATTAAATTTAAACTATTTATTGATAAGCATGCAATTGCTTTTAAATAATTAATTTTAATTGCTACTTTAATCACTAAAATTGGATCAAAAATTCATATTATTTAAATGACAGGAGATTTCATTACTAAGAACAATCAACACAGTTTAAACCACACCTGATCATTAAAGTTTGCAATTGTTCAAATCTTCCCTCTGTCTGATTTATGGAAGGAATTCGTTATACGTTAAAGAAGTGCCTTCATTGTCATGGCATAAGATAATCACAAAGTGATCTGTTGCTGACTCCTGAAAGAATCACAAAGCTAAGTTTGAAAATAGTTATTTAACCCAGTGATTGAGACATCAGCATGGGAGCCATAAGGTGGAATTTGTTTCTATCCCAGTAGATACTTAATTTAAGTGGCAAAATAAAAAAGAAGACACTATGAGACCAAGCCCAGAATACCTTCTGACCCGGTGATTATGTACTTTTGCATCATTTCAGATCATTTGAACTAAGTCATTTTGTTTAAGTGGATACATTTTATAGACTTTTTTTTTCTTTTTTTTAAGCTTTCAAATAAATTGATAAATATACACATGTGGTCTTCCATAAGTATCATGAGAGATGCCAGCCAAAAATGAATCATCCGAATATTGTACTTAAAGGGAGTAAAGTACTGTTTTGGACATATAACAAGGGAATCTTAGGTAGATGTAGAAGTGATATGCCTCTGCCTCTGATCCTGGGGGGATCAACACTGGAACACCAGTATCCAACCAGGTGCTCATAATTCAAGGAAGATTTTGAAAACTGGTTATATACAACTGGAGAGAAAATCCATGAATATAAGGGACTGAATCCCTTTGAGCAAAATTTCTTGAGATATATATATATATCTACACACACACACATACATATATATGTATATATACGTATATAAAATAGAGAAGTCTGCAGTGCCTAAGGGGCAAAAACTCAAAAGGAGATGTATTTCCATCTAGCAAAGTTATAAAAGTGGATGAATCAAGCTTAAATCAGAGAAAAGAGTACTAGAGCTGTCTTTGTAACAAAAATTATGGCAGAATCTTTATTGCTAATCGTTTTACCCTTTTTTGCCCCCCTAGAAGATATTATTTATCTAATAATTGTTACTGGATCTGAAATAGAGATTTATTCTGAGTTACTATGTGCACTTCATTAGCATGAGGCCAAGACAGGTAAATAGAATTATCCCTTTTGTTTGAAAAACCCACCAATTAAACCAAAGAAGTATTTTCTTGTAAATAAATTACTATACAATCACAGAATTCACAGAATTACTATCATTTAACCATTCCTAATTGTCATTTGCCTGCTTTGTTCAGTTGTAAATTTCTACGTAAAAAGGATATTAAATAAGTGATTTTTCTCTTGGAGCAGTGAAAAAATCTCTAAAGCCATTTGTCATTTTTTAAAATTACTGCACACTGTGAAATTGTAACATTCAGATTTCTTCTGCAGTATATAATCTGATATTGAAGTACTGCACCATGTATGTGAAGAAAGTAATATTAACAACAGTGCACTATTTCTCAATTGGTCTTCACACAGAGCAGCACCAGTCTCGAGAAATACAAAGCATCTGTCCCAGCAGCTGGGCTAAAGCTTCTGCAGAGCTACATGGTAGAGCTCTAAAATTAAACTACTCACATTAAAGAAATGTTATTTTGCAAACTGATTCAACAACTGTTGCACATACCACACTTACTCAAACTTTTGATTACATGCCCTTAAAGATAATAGTTTACTAATATGTCCTGGTTGCTAACTAACTTCCTTCTAACTCCTTACAAATAATGACTTTTTAATATTTAAATGCAATCTGATTATCATTCCATGTACTACAAACATCCTAATGTTTTTCTTTTCATTGGTAGGAGAATCAAAGTAAAAATAACTCTGTTTTCAACCCATATCAGTGTTGGATAAAAATGTTTATTTACCTTGCGTTAACTGATACTGTGAAACCCTGTGTCAAGTGTTTTCAACCCTAAGAGACAGAGCTTTCTTATGCACAGTTTCCTCAATTTCATTAGACTTATAATGACTTCTAATGGGCTCAGTATTTGCAGAATCACATTTTTATTCAAGTAAAGAAACACTTTGAAGGAAAAAAATACGATTATAAAGAAATCAAACCCCTTTACTAAACCAGTTTGAAAGTTTCTATAAGAGCTTATTTGGCAACCTCTGAAGGTCACTTCACATAGAAGTTTCAGACATCTGTGCTGCAGCCTACAAAATACCAAAACACATTAATGGATCTGTTCAGGACCTACACAACATCTTGGGGCAGCGATGATAGCAATCCAGTTACTCTATATGTGAATATTCTCTGTAAAAAATCAGGAGAGTTTCATGTACGAACACCTCCCCTCCTCTTGTTTTAAATCAGCCCTTGTAGAACAGCAGGTGTGCTTTTAGACATCTAAACATGAAGAATTTGGAATGTATGTAATCTATGCTGTTTCTCTACTAGTTTGAATTTCACTTAATTTCATAAGATACTTCTCCAGAGTGTCTTCAACATGGTTAATTCATTTTGTTTTCACTTCTGAATTTAATCATAGCTTATTTTCCAGCAGAATAGATGCAAATTTGCAATTAGTGTGTTAGCCCACACTAAGTTTAGCTGGAGTCACATTCCATCTTTAAATGAGAGGTGGTAACTCCTGGCTTCATTGCCCATGTGAGCAGTTCTTCCAGTGCCAAGTCAAACATTAATTTCAACCTCCTTTGGCAAGTATTTAAACTAATTTATTTGACTGCGCTGTAATGAAGGAGAACTTACTGCTGCTGCTGGGTTCCCTCTGGGAGATAATTCCTAACAGCAAACACACAGTAAGCACCTTAGCATCTTCCCAGCCTTTTGACTGCAGAATTGGTTCTACCTTTTAGCTTGTGCTCAGCACTGCAGCCCTGATCTATTTTCTCCATCTGGTAGGTGAGATTTAGTACATACATAGTGTGTGATACAAGGTATGCTTAGACATTACTGTGGTCTTCAGGTGACAGTAATCTGGTATGTAGTAGGAATCTAATGAAGCTGAGAGACCAACTGAAATGGCCTGCTAAATTCACCTATTGATAACAGGCACAGAGGCAGGTTTTTCCATTGCTATTTCAGATGCTACAGAGAAAACAAATCACAGGGGGTGGAAAGAGGAATGATGCCGACACCACTATCTCTTCAGTTTGCATCTGGTAAGTCTTACCCATAAAACCATCTTGAGGCTGTGGACATCCACCCTGATGTTAATAACCAGGCTCTGTGTTCCTGCCAAAGAAAGCTGGCCAGAACTATCACTCAGTCTAGGAAATGTCTGCCAAGGAAGTCCCTCCACAGCTCAGGAGAGCAGCAGGAGGGCGTTTCAGTGTGACATTTCCCGGAACAATGGACTTCATCAAGATGAATATAAAGCATGGATTGAGGAAATTAGCTAAGGCTCCAGTTCTATCAGCAGCCACATAAGATTGTCTACTCTTGTCAGCATTCTGTCTTTGCTGCAAGTCCTTCACCCAAGATCCCAAACCCTCTAGAGTAAGAGGAGTGATACCTGCTGGTGATAAAATTCACACCTCACTCTTCTGCTAGGAGGAATCAGTGCAAGATAGTGGTCAAAATGTAATTCTGCCTTAGGCAAGTGATCCATTCTCACTTGGTGCTGCTCACTCTTGGTCCCTATTGCTGGCACTGCCAGACACAATCCTCAAAGCCATGAAGCAATCAGCAGCACAGCAAGCATTCTATCTCCTACTAAAGGCCCACAAGAGATAGATAAATATGCAGACAAATGGTGTCAGGCAAAGAGAATGGAAATGTATAAAGCCACTACCACAGAGACCAAATAACAAAGCAAATTTACAAAGCATTGCCAAGATGAGGAAGTACAGAAAATGCCAAAAGCACAGAAAGATAATGAGACCACAGCTCTGAGGGTCTTTTTAAATAAAATAATGTGGCAGAGCACATTGTTGCAGACAATTAGTTGTTTCAAGAAGTAGAGATATTTACAGAGGGAGAGAAATGATGGGCCATTATTTCAGTTTTATGCACCATAATAAAAATACGATAGGAAAGTACAAACAAATTCTGCTTAAAATGATGAAATCTTGGAGCCTAAAGTTAAAGGAAAAGGAAGGAAAAAGGAAGGAGCAGAAGAAACAGAGTGAGAATGGGAATTAAATCAGAAAAGCTGAGGCATAAAATGAATGAAACTAACATGGACTCGCATAGGCAAAGCTTGATGAAATTCACCATTATATAATTGAGGAATTAGCTGAATGTTGCTCCATTGTTAGTTAGAGCTTCACAAACTGATAAGCAGAGTGTATTAGAGGGCTGAGGAAAGGCACATACCTTTGGGGAGGTAAAGAAGTACGTGGGAAACCTATCAGTCTCTTTACCTGTGATTCACTGAAAGAAAAATCTCATAGCTAATAAATCCATTTATAAGAGCATACTTGTTTAAAACATTATAAAATAGAGCCAAAATGAATTTGCCAAAGCAAATCATGTCAAAATACTTTTATTTTCTTCTTTGCTAGACTAACTGGTCTAATATGTAAGGAGGAAATGCTCATGTAATATATTGATTTCAATAAAGTCTTTCCTGCTGTCCTAATGAGACACTCTTATAAAGAAAGAAAAGAAATACAACTTGATGAAATTACCTAAGGTAAGGATATGTCTCTGGTTGAATAAATAATTAGCAATGGTTCACTGCCTAAGAAGAAGATGAGTATCATAAGACTCAGCTCAGATCCATTGCATATGCTCTTAAATAAAGAAATAAAGCTCAGTGGTAAGAGATTATAGAAGCTACCAGAATGGATAAAATTGCCAGTATGTAGGAGGTTAGGTAAATATTTCATTTGGAGTAACACTCTTCATCACACAACATAACATTTAATGTAGACAATCAAAATTGTTTTAGAAAGAAGATGGAGGCAATGGATGAGGCAGCAACAATGCAGAAAACAAGGTAGAAAATATACTGAGAACGATAACATGAGTAAGAATTGATGATAACATAAAAATGAAAGTCTTAGCAAGGTGATTTAAGGAATAGCTGTGTCTACAATACCACATACCATTTTTCCAATATCTATGCCCTACATAATTTGTTTGCCCAACCACTCTCTGGGTGAAGAATCTTTTTCTAATATCCAACCTTAACCTTCTAATATCCAATCCAACACAACTTCTGGCCATTCTCACAGGTCCTGTCACTGTCACCACAGAGAAGACACCAGTGTGTGCCCCTCCTCTTCCCCTCACAGGAAGCTGTAACTGCAGTGAGGTCTCCCCTCAGACTCGTCTTCTCCAGGCTGAACAGAGCCAGTGACCTCAGGCACTGCTCATACAGCTTCTGCTCCAGACCCTTCCCCATCCTCACGGCCTCCTTTGGACACTGTCTAACAGCTCTGTACCTATTTTATATTGGGGGTCCCAGAACTGCCCCCAGCACCGGAGGTGAGGCTGCCCCAGTGCAGAGCAGAGCAGGACAATCCCCTCCCTTGCCCAGCTGGCCATGCTGGCCTGATGTCCCCAGGACAGGGCTGGCCCTCCTGGCTGCCAGGGCACTGCTGGCTCGTGCTCACCATCGATCAGGACCCCCAAGTCCCTTTCCATGGTGATTCTCTCCAGGCTCTCCCTTCCCAGTCTGTCCCTACATCCAGGGCTGCCCTGTGCCCGGCGTAGAGTAATGAAGAACTGGAAGAGTTTTCTCAAGCAAAGAGATGACCGAAAGCAGAGAGGCAGACATGGAAAAAGTTCTTATTAAGAAGCTGATGAGAAACCACTCCTTCATACACCGAGGAAACAAACATTTCAAAGTGGGCATGTTTTTAAGCCTATCTCACAGTAGTACACAGATAGTGAGAGAATATGCAGAGAAGCTGAGTCAGGAGGTAGAAGCCTGCAGTAGCAGAATAGAATTTAGCCTGTGCCAGGACATCAACTTCAGGTAATAGAATCATTGAAGCTGTTTTGCACATTCCAGGTGGATGGAATGTGAAAAGGGAGACCTGGCAACACAACAGTACATTTTAATTTAGGCCCTGAAGGGACAATCATTCTGGCTAGATCAGTCTTGTTGAAATTCATTTAAAATCTATATACATTTTTATGGGAACTCAGTAATTTGTTTCTGCTCAGAACAACGCCAAAATACTGTTAATTATTTGGGAACAATACCTCAGTTATTGAGGTATAACATTAATGTAATTTTAATTTTTATGAAGCATGTTATAGCACCGAAATCCTTTCTCCAGCATTAAGGAAGCCATTAATTTTGTTCACAACGTTTTAAAAATTCCCTGTAATTGTCCATTATCAATAGAAAAGGTTACTGCAATACCTTAGTTTTACACCAATGCAGTTTACCTGTTTTACATTTTTAAAAACATTCCAGTCTGTAAAAAGCCACAAGAAAACATGTCTAGTTTACAAATGAGACTAGTGGTGAAAGGTAAATTTTCTAAAGTTAGGGGATTCATAATTTAAGAAAGATGATCTCAGCACAAAATGTTTCTCAGTTGATGCCACTAGGAAATCAAACTAATTTTCTCAAAAAGTTCCAACATTTACACATAAATCCCATAATAATCACCATGACATGGCAAGAGGAACATTCCTTAAGGTGTGAACATTTCCTGAAAGCTTTTGAGCTCCAGCAAGCAGTACTTGAGAACAGAATCAAAAAATAAAATAATCATTCAGGCTAGAAAAGACCTTTAAGATCATTGAGTCTAATTGTAAACATAACACTGCCAAGTCCCACTACACCATGACCCTAAGTGCCACAATTTCAGATCCAGGCTTAATTTCTGTGTTGGGCAATATTTCAAATACTAGATGAAGGTCTGGATGAAAGCCATCTATCACCATTTCTGGTGATCAGGAAATTGCTTTACCTAATTTTTGTAAGCTGAAAAAAAAACCAGAATCCACTTAGCGAATGGATTTTTCAGATCCCTTAAAGTACCTTGAAAATCAGACATTTTTGACAACAAGAAATATTACAAAGCTCACTCATGCCAATTGAAAAATGACTCAGCAACTGACCTTGAATGCCTCTTGAATTCATCATTAACTCTGGAAAAGATTGCTTGGGAATAGTGCAAAACAGGACACCAGCAGTGTCCCAAACAGACCATCAAGCCAACATTAAATATTCAATTTATTTCAACAGTGCCACTCTCTGTAGTCTACCTACAGATAACATGGAGTAATTACCACAATTTATGTTTTAGTGTATTAAGGGATGAGTAAGAATGTAAAACTGAAAATTACCACTTTCTCATTAATTTCTTTGTCAGCTCACCACCTGCTTTTCTTTACATTTCCACATTACTCATTATATTCTGTTACTCATTCTCTTCTTCTTTTAATTTTCCTTTAATTTTATTTTTCTCACCTCCTTTTTTCTCACTTCTTTTTTTTTTCGGCTTCACATTATTTCTATAAAGTTTCTCATCATTCTCTCTTTCTCAATTCCAAAAACTCCTATTTAACTTCTCAGTGTTACTCTGCCACCAAAGCCACTGATTTTTGTATTGGTTTTCATATTTACATATTCACAACCATCATCGTCAAGCTCAATTCTGATTCTGACATCCTATATTTAAAATTCTGACTTTCATCTGCAGCTCTGGGAGTGTCTGCAAGGTGCATCTAGAGTGAAAGGGCCAGATAACAGCAGCTGTTAAAACAGAAGAATGAGTGTAAACAGCCTGTGAGGATGGGATACACAAATCTCTGTGAAAGGGGCTTTTCACAAAACTCCTTACGTTGAGGAGAAAAATAAAATGTTGGCCACACTAAACATTATGAATTATAAAGAGATTTCTGACTTGAAAGAAAAACTATATAAATGAAGTACAGAAATTTGAAGCAGCATGCTTATGCCATGCCTCATCTTCTGACTTGTCCCCTTTCCTGTGTCCATTCCCATGCTCTCTCCCACTTACCATCACCAGCTAGTTCTTCAGCCTTTCCCATTTTTGAAGAATTAAAATAAATGCTTGCAAGTGTAAGCTTTTTTTAATGGAAAATTAAATATATCAGAAGTCAACATTTCCATTATATCCAGTAATAAACAGAATATTGGTTTGGATTGTTCTTTACTGTTCTCTCCTGGTTTGGAAAACACTTTTTAATGACATATCCAGTAGGTCCATAAGGGCAAGAAAAATATTATAAACAGAGAATACACTGAAATACTAAGTGTATGAAGATTTTTTAAAAAATAATTCTTTTAAATGTCATGTCTTCCTGACATACCCTGTTTTCATTCTCTTATTTAATGAAGATAATTTCCTAGCAGACTAATAAATACTGCTTAATGAGGCTCTCAGCACTGTGACCAGCTCCAGCACACGTGATTCTGCTACATGGGTGAATCAGGATTTCTTTTGCTCTGAATGCATTTATGTACCCATGGGGAAATTGGGAACCCAGAGAGTCATCCTAGTCTGGTTTTTAAACCAATGGTTACAAGATCCCTGTGATCTGTCCAGGATCATGATAGAAAATACTCAGCCTGGTTTGACATAAACAGCTTTTTAAAAACCGTATAAGGGAAGTTCACTTCCCTCTTCACTGGTGTGCCTCACTAACTCAGCCTCCCCTCCCTCCTCCACTGATTTCCACCCCAGATACAGAGGCAGGAGTCGTGTCTAGATCCCTGACCCCAAGGAGGAGCTTGGCCTGTGTAGCCTTCTCACCACTACAATGGCAAACTGAGACAAATTAAAAACCTGCCTCTCCAGCATATAAAACCTGCCTTTTATTCAAACATGCATGACAGGACAGAGTGCCTTAGCTAACACCTGGCCAAACTAGAGTTTTCATCACGGGCTCTCTTCCATGGTTGGAAAACACGCTCACCTGAGACAAGACAGGTTATTTCATTATTTTGGTTATTTGGTTATTTTAATCCCCCATTGTTGTTGCAGAACAGGAGCTGTTAATAAATGTACTGAATTCTGCTGTGTACTCTGTGGGAACTGCAGAAACTGATGCTTTGGGAAAGCAGAACTGATGCTTTGGGAAAGCAGAACTGGGGACTCTTACCAGGTGATTTAAACCTATGACCTTCCAGAAAAGGAAATGCAAGCGAGGAGTGAAAATAAATCTCTCCCACCAAATTGAAGGCTACAAGGTCTGTGAAACAGGAGTGGCTCTAATCTTTTGCTACAGTTCCTTTTTCTACCAGCTTGAAAATATTAATCACTGCTACTCTCTGCAGTGGGCCAGCACTTTTCACCATATCCATTTACTGCATATCTTCTCCAGTCATGGGCCTTGTCCCAAGAAAGTGAAGAACACAGCATAGCAGGGTTATTTTGTGACTTTTAGGTCTGACCAAACAGATTATTGAGACAAAAGTTAAAAAAAATTTCCTCATCAAGGAAGAAATTTTATTCGGCCTCAGATCTCAATAGAATTACTTCTTTACACCAACTTCTTTCTCATTGGAAGCTCATGAATTAGCTCTTCTAAGGTACTGCCATTTAAAAAAATATTGACAGTTTAAATAAACACAACTATGTAGTATTTTGGGGCATTTACCCATCAGTGTAGCCATTAAAGCTACACAGGGAGAAGTAGAAAGGAGCACATGGGCAGAAAATACACCATCACTAGCAGGATGGCCATGGCTATGAGCTGTGTGCATGTTTGCAAAGCTGCAGCAAAGGTTGTCATCAGGGAAAGGGGCAATCAAGAAAAAGACTATGAATTCAGGGTCTTCTTGTGGCATTGTGTTTTTATATTCCAGCCTTTCCTTAGAGCATGAAGTAAAGGACAACTGCACCTTCTCTTCCCTGCCCACCTTCCTCCTACACTACAGGAATAAACTTTCATTAAATTAATATGCTACATTAATTTACAATTAGGCTATCACCAGGAATAATAATATATAAGATATATGCACCATAATTGCAATGCACAATTTGATATTAAACTCTCAAAGTTCCCTATACATGTTTATTCCCTACACACAATATAAAGATAATAATTTGCAGCACTTGACGGCTGCTAAAAATAAAGGGAGAAAACATACTTTTTAAAAATAAACTTCTAAGCAGCTGAAGTCTACAACTTTCTATGCTGCCCACAGGTACTTGTTTACTAAGTTGCTTCTTCTTCATCTGTTATTCTGATTTGGTACCTTTCGACAGACACAAATTGAAAAGGTGCCAACAGCAGCTATACCCATGCAAAACCCAAATATGCCTGTTCAGTACATACTCTATTGACACCAGAGCATAAAGAGAGTAAGATAAAACTCACAAGTACGAAAAAAATCTGTTACCACAGTATAAAGATGTATCTCTTGTACTTGGTAAAACTCCTGAATATTTCAAGCATTCAGGAGGGGAAAAGAATTTTTAAAAAGGAAAGAAGAAGAAGCCAAGTAAGAGTACTACACTGATGGTTATTTTTTACTAGAAATGACATGTTAGTATATTTTTTCAAGAAGGAAAGGCTCTCTGGCAAAAACTTTAAATGCCTACAAGTTGCAGAATAATTTATTATTACTTACAGTATTTATAATTAAAACTCAAAGGTTATTGATATGGATTGATCTTACTCCACAAATTACAGCAGTACAAACATTTTCTGGAAATCCGGTGTCTGCAAACAATATTTTGAACAGTATATAATTACCTATGTGCTTTATGGTGGTGTAGAAATAGTGCTGGAATAGTTTCTGTCAGTTGATTACAGTAGACAACAGCATTTAGTATTTAGAACCAATCTTAGTGCAAAATAAAATAATGAATCAGCTACATATATTTTGAGGGACTAGAGACCAAAGGACTGGGACATTTCTTAGTAAAAGAGAATTCAGAGTTACAGAGGGATCCAGTCTAGTTAATGGCAGTTACTACAACATTCATAAACATAAATGAATAAAGGTACTGGGACAAGGGCAACAGTATGAGGAGCTCTTCTCATATGCAGACACCACAGAGAAGGTGACACCAGAGGAGAGGGAAAACTGGTTCTGATTCTCCCTGGTTTTCAGCATCGTGAGCCCCCATTTTCCTGTTCCTCTTGCTCAAAGGGAAAACCCTTGATCCAATATTGCATGAAACCATAGAAAACGTGCAGAACAAAGGAGAAAACGCGCAGAACAAAATTTTGACACTAACGCATTAATGCTTCTTAAACACACTACGAGACTTAAAGACATTACACAGCAAGGACAAATTCTTTGTTATTACCCAGCTGTCATTGATCTGGAAATCTCAAAGACTATGGGTTTCTTGAATTATTTCCAGGCTTTTGTGGACCCTACGAAAGCAAAGAGACCCAAAGAACAACTTGTCTTCTGACACTCTGATCCTTTTGTGTCCATTTACAGACAGGAACTCCTAAGTGATACAACCCAACCCATTCCCCAAAGAAACAGAGTGCAGAAAAATGTTAGCTTCACTGTAAGTTTTGATTAATGACTGCGTAGATTCATATTTTAACAGAATTCATAGAAATTTGAGCACTAGAACACCTATTATGTCATCTAATCTATGCAGTTGACAGAGAAGGATTTGTTCCCTAAAGCATATTTCATATGGCTTTATTCAGTCCAATTTTAAATGTAGGAGCCATGAGGCTCCCATTGCTTTATTTGAGAAAGATGATTTGTTTGTTGTTTGAATTGATTTCACCATATACAGTCACAGCAAATATGCTCAAGATGCTGTTCTTAATAAAAATATGGAATGTCTTCAGTAATTTATGTTAGCATTAAAATAGCCAGTGAATATCCAAGCTACACATTCTGTTGAAATACATCTTTTCATGTAGCAGATTCTTCCTTTGATATTAATGAATGCAGGAATCTTTAAGTATTTGGCAGTCTTTTCTGATGCAATGAAAAAGTTTAATCTAATTGATGTGCTTTAGTACTTCAGTAATCAGTTCAATGTGATTCATAAGCTTGACTTTTTTTCACACAGTTATATTTCTGAATTAATTTAGTTATTTCCAAACACTGCTGAGTAGCAAGTACCAAACATAATATTTAGTTCCCACTATTTTTATATTTTTATTTCTTCATTAATTCAGAACTTGCAAAAAATTTGTAAATAAGTCAGAAATATCTTCTTGTCATTGAGCTTCCCATCTTGACACAATACCCATCCCACTCTTATGTAGAGTATTGGTAATATTGAAAGGATTATTTAGAATAAATACTTCAATTTTTACATTACTGGAAAAGCAACAAGTGAAAGTACAGATCCACTGTAAATGCAACTTTGCTAAGTAGGAAGATACTTATAGGTACTTTCTGAAGTCTAACTTAATTCCCAAGAAAGATATATTTTTAAATAGTAACTATAATTAGTGTAGGCTGTCATCAAAACATTGGTAAATATAAATACATATCAATTTTGGGAATTTTTTTTTCTCTTCTTTTCAAGGAAAAAAATTGGATAGACTGCTGAATCAGTTAATGTAAGATTTGTACCCTGTAAAACCACTTCACTTATATGGGTAAAAAAAATCACAGGATTCAAAGGACTGAGGCTAAATCTTCACAATTCTTGCACGAGAACACTTTTTCACTAGAGAAATATTTTCCAAAGTCATAAGAAAAAAGAACACCCCTGAAAAAAAACCAGCTCTTTAATACAGGATAGCATCTGTATTTACTGTACATGATACAATCTTTACGACATACGGAGATTGTTTTTCTGCTTGAGCCACCTAAAATATTATGCTGGTCTCGACCTTGGAAACATTTCTTAAGCATTTACTGTAGTATTACAGACATCTTTTGCCAGAAGAGTCACTGCAGAGCCATGGACTCGTTGGGGGCTTTCCATATTAGGGGTTTTCTCACTCTGGATTAAGCATGCCAACAGTATTTAGTTGCAGTTCTGTATTTAGAACTGGTTTGAAGGAATGGATTTTGGTAGGAAATGTTGAAACTTCTTGTATTTCATTGACTTAAGTTCACTCCCACAAGACAGTTCAGGGAAACATCTGTTAAGAAAGCAGAACACCCCTGACCAGTACTAGACGAGCTACAACTAGACCAGCTACAGCAGATTTCTATAGCACATTACCAAATGTCAGGAAATATGCATTTATTCACCCGCAATTCTAATGACCCCAAAAGACTGTGAAGAATGTGCATTTGGATTTTTTTTTTTTTAATTACAGCTTATAGGATAATTATCACATATCCTTGGAAATAGCGATATTTAAACAAATCTATTCAATTAAACTATTAACTTAAATAAAAATATATCATGTAAGAAAAATATCAAATGTCTCTTAATTGTCAATCAAAAGCTTTCTGCGAAAGAATTTTTTAGTTCCTCTTTACTGAAGTGCAAAATGTTTAATTTAATTTATGATATAAATTGCATAGCAGATACACATAGGAGATTCAAATTTAAGGTTAATAGTTAGGTCATTTCACTTCCTTAGTAACCTTTTAGTGTCCAGATTCTCCTTCTGCCCTGCAACTGTAACAGTACTGAAAGATTTCTCCATATGTAAGGTTAGTAGAACATAATCCTGGCACAACTACCTGTCTGAACTTACTCTGAAGCTGCAAAGCCAACTGTTACTGCACTCCCATCATATATGACACCAGTAGTGGTGACCCAGAAATAAAAACCTGGTATTTAGTCTGGGAGCATCTAGAATCTTATATTTATTTGTCATATCAACACTGTGGTTACAATACCCTACTGATGTCACCCGGTAAGAGTTGGGTTTTTGTTAAAGTTGTCGCCAGCCATAAACAGAAGTGTGAACTATTGAAGATTTATTTAATCTTGTAGCCACTGCATCCTTATTCCTAGCAGTTTGAGAAATACTATTTCCCACACAAGGCCATCTGGCCTGAAGTGAGGACTTGACATAAGAAAGAAAGGAGTCCCCTGTGGTAAAAAGCACGAGTAAACTAGATCTAATCCTGATCTGTAAAGGAATTCTACAATTGACTTTAAAATATAAAATAATCAGAAAGATGTTTCAGAGATCAAATTAATACAGAGAGGATGCTTTGAAGGATCACCTCACCAAAATTTCAACTTCTTACTCTTTAAACTTGAACCCTTACTATCAGAAGTGTCTTACAGATCATTTCGGCTTTAAGCACTTGTCTGCACATCCCAGCAAGCAGGCTACTTTACTCTGAAAGGTGTATCATTTCAACTATTAAAACACTGCCATCCAGACAAAACCAGCTAAACCAGCCAAGAACCATGTTCCACTTTTAAAGTTTTTTAATTCCAGAATACACTGAGGGGATTTGGAGCTGTAGGAAACCAGAACACACACAAAAAAGTTTTCAAAAGCTACGCTGCCTCTCTTTCATAATAAAGAAAGTCCCACACAAAACTTTAGAGAATGCAGAGGACAGAGAGGAGAAGAAAAATAACTTCTATAAAGTCTCAGTATAAGTGGAAAAAATTCAAATTCTGAGAACCAGAATCACCTAATATGTTACTAAGCTATGCAATATTAAACCCTTTATCTTCAACAACTTTGTGTGCGCTTCCATACAAACTTAAAGTTAACAAATAGAACTAGAGAGTAAAGTTCATAGCATTTTCAGTTCAAAGTAATAATACCATCACTTACCTAAAGATTGGTCTTTGGAGATGCTTTTTCTTGATTGTAACACAATCATCCATTTAAAGTGGGGAAAAAGACTTCTTCCAGCAAATAGCTCCAAAAAAACCCAGGGAGTAATCGGGAAACTTGTTCTTAGCTACTGTGCTGCAGAGAGCACACAGAATGGTATTTTGGTGCTGGGGGAAGCCTCCCTCCCTCTTTCTGACAGTGGAGCAGAAAAGGGCCATAGAGGCCACATAAGCCAGGCACAGCCGTGCGCTACCAAACCGGGCAGGCTGAGCAAAACTGGAGTCAAGTTGATTGAAGCACAGAATTGCACTGGATTCCTTTCAGCTGTGCAAGAAAAGCGGGGAGCTCTGCCAAGTGCTACCCAGGTAAAAATTTGTTAGATTATCCCAGCCATAAGAGCACTTCTTACACATACTGGTCAAAGTCTTAAATGCAGAGTCACTCTCTCTCTCTCTCTCTCTCTCTAAAACACACTGTTCCGAGGCTCAACTTTTTTTTCTTCAAAATAAAAGTTGTGCAGCTGTTTCAGCATTCCCATGCGAGTACCTTCAGAAAATTTGTTCTGGTAAAAAAACTGTATACAAATTAATGAAGATGGATAGATCTGGTCTGTAAGGCTGGCTCTACTTCAAGAGATTGTAATTATTTTACAATCTGGCTTTTATTCACTCTGGATGATGTGTGGATATAACTATGCAAATTAAAGCACTGCTCATAATTTTTAGCATACATAACCTAATGACCTAGAATTGGCTGAAGCAGAATGTGGTGTTTGCAGCTGGTAGGACCACAACTACATGAAACAAACCAAAGCTGCATCAGTGAGGAAAACAAAATGACCAAGTTCAGATAGTGTCAGCAGCAAACTGTTACTGTTTGCAAGATAAGATTTCAACATAGATCCAAACTGAAAATCTTGCTCTGACATCACGCTGACATAAATCAGGAAGAATTCAACCGCAGCGAGCACAGGCTGTAAACAAAGCCATAAAGCAGAAGTGGCTGACCATGTTCTCAGTGAGCTGAAGTCCTGAGGGCTTCAGGTGAGACACAATTGCCCACACACGTCAGAGGGCTCATAACAAACCTGTGCTGGCACAGGTCTTGATGGGAAACATGGAACCCAGCCAGAGGAGCAGCAAACCAGCAGCAAGGCAGCAGCACACCCTGGAACCGTGTGCCCCCTTCCTGCTGAGGGAGGGAAGCTCCTGCCACAGGCATCCCAGAACTGGATTTTTTTTTTTAATTTTTTATTATTTTTTGTTGCAAAGCATTTGGTCTGTACGAGGTGGAGCCCCTGACATGAGGCAAGTGGGATCAGGATGGCCGGGATTCTTCTGCAGTTGCTTTGGTGGCTGGGGAGAGAGAAGAGGGGCAGATTTACTCAGTTACATGCAGAACACTGGCAATATCAAAGCGTGAGCAGGATAAGGAAGTAAGATGTGTCTTAGGCTTTATGTGACCATGAAAGTTCCCATTACTTTATGCAGAAATGATTATTCAATTAACAATATTTTCATTAAATACCTCTATATAATAGAGAGATTAAATTCTATTAAAGTCTATTAATATTTTGACAAAGGAAACCCTAGGAGCTAGGTGGATTTTATTGAAGCAAGTCTCTTCCTAGAGGTAAAATATATTGCTTTTACAACAGAGTATTAGTATCAAGCTTGGTTAGCCTAAAAGGACCCAGTAAGTGATCTCTACACTTATAAAGCTATTTTCTTGACACAGCCACAGAGCAACTATCTAAACAAAAAATCACCAGACTGTCATCACCAGTTATTTTGTGTAGTTCAGTTTCACCTCCCCCTGCTATTTCTATTCCTTTGAGAAGTAGAGAGAAATCCATCTTCACAAGGAAAACAATTACCTGTGCCAGACTGCAAGATCTTGAAGGATCTGAAGATGTTTATTCAACAATATGCAGCGTTCAGAGTGTTGTCATATTTTTAAAGACCTTCATCTAGTCATCATCTCATTCAGTCTTGTCTGCCAAGATTTACTATTTCCTTCATGTAGTTTTCTTGCTCTGGGTTTCAGCATTTCAAAACATTTTGCTACTTTTTGAAGTGTGCTCACTCACTGATAATACACAAAGCTAAAAATCACAAAGAAACCTCCGTTTTCTCTCTGTTTCATATTATGTGCATGTATTACTATACTTCTGTTATTAAGGGGATTTTCTGTAGCTCAAGGTAAAAATCCAGGAAGTCACAAGAAAGAAAAACAATTTCTCCAAATTCTCAATGAAAGCTGTACCAAATATGTTTCCACTGAACTCCCAAACCTTTTATCTAGCAGTTTTATTGGTCCTGAAAGTAGCAAACATCTTAAAAGGAAATTTTTCTGGGCCAACTTCTATGTACATTGTTGTTCATGGGACTTCCATTGAAGTTTGAAAAAAAATTACTATGAATAGGAAGTGGTAACATCACTTTAATTGCATTGGTTTTCATCTTGCAAAGAGCCATTTTTGACAATTTTTTTCATTCAACCCAGCAACTACCCATTGACTTCTTTATAATATTCAGAAATCATTTCTACATATCAACATGAAATCACCACTGACTTCTTTATAATATTCAGAAATCATTTCTACATATCAACATGAAATCATATCATATCATTTCTACATGTTACATAAGTATTCACACAAGCCCTTTGACAGAGGGCATTACAGAAACATGTGGTAGATTGACTAGACTCAGGCCTGAAGCTTGAGTCCCACTGGAAAAATCACATGTATAAGTTTCACCACTTGTTGCAGACTGCAGAATTGGAGCATACTGGAGTAATATTATTCCAATTTGTAGGGTATATGTACTCCAATTTGTAGGCTGTACTAGACACTGGAGACATACACAGAATGTGCTGAAGAGGTGCACTTTAATCATAATGAAGAAGTGTAATTATAATAAGCTTTTCCTCGAAAGCATTTTTCTAATTTTAAGAAGTCCTCTTTAGACAAGCTTCATCATATTTCTTACTTCAAGCTAATCTTTTTAGGATTAATTAGAAGGGTAAAAATCTATTTAAATGATGCTCTAGAGATATCTTATTTAATTTTCCAACACTGGAAAACATCTAAATTAAACATCAAGTAGAAAACATCTAAATTATTTTTTCTCAATCTATTTTCCAATTATTGCTGTTATTGTTTGCCCATCACAACCACTGCTCTACGTGATGCAAGTTATTGCATTTAATGTCCCATGCATATGTTAATGGGAACAGAGACTTTCTGGACCAAAATCTTGTAATACTTTACCACTCACAGAACCTGAGTTTTCCAAACTTCAGTATCTATAGAGATAGTTAAGTAATTTGATATTGAATACTATGTCTCAGGGCAAAACACTACATATGAGGTAGAACCCAAAACATTCTCTTCGGCTTGCTCTAATGCCACATATTTCTTATTGGTCTGTGGCTCTTTCCCAGAAGTCTAGAAATGCAATTATTTGTCCTACTTTTATTTCAAAGCTGTGGACAAATAAGATGGTAAAATTAAGAACCAGTAATCTGTATGTGTCGGGCACTTGACACTTTCTACTTTCTAGCTAAAATACCTTCTGGCTATGAAGATATGTAAACATTGCTGGTTGGGGTCAAGACCTCTTCTACTTCTGTAGAAATACACATAGCTGGGAGAATCAACAGAGAGGGGAGACAAAGAAATTGTGAAGGGGTGATCAACCATATACATGAAAAAGAAATTACTTTTATAAAAATGATGGAATATCAGTGAGAAAAATAACTGTCAAACTGTTCTGTAAGAGTAGTAATTCTGTCAAAGTAGATAATTTATGTAAGCAGCTTGATGTCTCAAGGCCAGCACTATTCAATATTTTCTTCAATGGTTTGGATGGAGAAAGGAGATTATTCTTATTCCAAAACGACATTAAGCCAGTAATATTTTCTGAATGTCCTTGGCAAACTGCAGAAATGTTAAAAAAAAAAAAGAGGATATAAAAAATACCAAGCTCTACATACACATGGGAATAATCTGCAGGACAAGGGGCCATTGGCTCAGCAGCATTTCTTCAGAAAATGCATGGGAAGCAGCAGTGAATCATTCACTAAACAATCACAGTCTTAGGAAAAAACAAGCATCATTCTGGGAGATATAAAAAGGAGTATTGTCCAGAAGAGCAACCTGCCTCTCTTTGTGTTCCTAAGGCTCACCTGAAGCATTGTTTCTTGTTTTGAGGCAACACGATTAAGCAGACACATACCGGACTAAACCTTGACAAAACAGAAATTTAGAAAATATCTCATGAGTAAAGACAGAAGGTCACACAGTGTAGCCTAAGGAAAATGAAAAGAAAGCCTAATCTAAAATATTCCAGAACATAAATATAGCTGTGCAATTTATGAAAACAGACTATTTTCCTTACCCCTGTGGTCAAGAAATAACAAAATAGCTCACAGGGTTGTAAGTTGTGGTAATAAAGATCCAATGGGGAAAAAATACTTTTTAAAGGAAAGTAATAAGGACATTAATTGCTAAGGGAATCTGTTCTTGGAAACATGAGTAGCTTTCTAAGCACGGATTTTTAAAAGGCTGTATAAGCATGTGTCAGAAGTTATTAGCCTTGACTTGAATGAGAATATAGATTACATAATCTCTAAATAAATCATCCAACCTCATAGTTCTAGAATTCTTTGGTAACCAACTGCTATTATCAGCTTCTAACTGAACCTACCAATTAGTTTTGGAATTTAGTGTGCATTAAACCATTTATCAGTCAGCTGTAGCACTTGGGCTTTTCAATCTTTCACCTGTTTGCTGCTTAATCCAAATTTTGCACTTTGGTCCTTAATTCTGGAAACAAAGAGTGACAATTAAAGCTTTAATCCATTAAACACCATTTCTGTTTTGTTTCCATAAGTATGGTGTCAGAGGTTTTCCCATGTTGTTCACAAGCAACAAGAGAACAAGTGGAGAGCTAAGTTTTGTGCATCTAAGTTTTCTGCACTAATGAAATAGTTTAAAAAAAAGACAGCACGTTTCTCTTCTTCCAGGTTTGAAACATAAAAATCTAAAGCAAAACTTATGAAAAAAATGCTATCTTACTTTTCAGTACAATACCTTGCACCAGTTTACTGCTTAGGAAACTTGTAATTAAATGGCTAAGTAAAGCATGAAGAGAAAACTTTTTATAGTAGAAAGGCAACATACCTTGTTCAACCAATCCCTAACAAGGTATTTATTCAAGTCTTTCTAAGTTTGCTGGAATAAATTCACTCAATAAAGGCTGTGTACAGACTAAGGATTCAAACTTCAACTCTGCATAAGAAACCAGAGGGGATTATGTGAAACCTGTCTATACCATCAGTGTCAGTTCAGCAAGAAGGTCTTCCAAGGCTCTTTACGAGACAGAATAGCTTCCAGGGCCTTCCCTTCCCTTATAATGAGAGGGATAAGCTTCTCAGCATGCTTTTTACCAGCTTCCAATCTTCATAGAGGGTCTCCAAATCTGTCTATAGTAAGCTAATAAAATTGTCCAGGTGTCTGATGTCCCCAGAAACAGTTTAAGAGCTAAAGGAGATGCTGTGATTGCCTCCCATGCAAAAGGTAATTTTACCACAAGCATGTCATGCTTGATAAGTAATACTACCTACTAGAACTGTGTTTGTGTAATGGTTTAAGAGCTGAATTATAGTTACCCACATTCTTCATATCCCTTGGCACAATTCATCCTGTTAAGGATCAGGCTGAGTGGTTTTTCACCCAACTGTTATACCAGGTTGGCATTAATCTTACTGCACTCTGAGCAGTGTAGGACAGTCTCAATTGGTTTCCTCATGTTGACGTCAGTAAAACCCACTCTAAAACTTCACCTAATGACTTCTCCAAGCTTGAGAAACCAGACAGAACTAAAGAGAATTGTGACTCATTCAGAATGCAGATAGAAGAGTTTGCAAATGTCACTGGATCTATTGTAGTATGTCTGCTAAAGCTCTGTGAAAAGAGTTGTGCAGGTCTTTAAGTTCTGCTTTCCCTTTTTACCTTTCCTAAGTGAAATAAATTGTAAATTAAATTCTAAAATAAAATAGTTTTATTCTCTCTTACTTTCCCTGTTTACATGCACACACAAACTGAGCAGAGACTTACGTCAATGCCATCATGCAAGAGATTAATTTCCCTGCTAAGACTTTCCTGCTCAGACTGGAACACAGGAACTTGGCTTAAGAAGCTTCTCAGTGTTTTATTTGTGCTTTATTATTTTACTAAATTGTAAAACTCCTAGTAAAACTCAAGTGAATAAGTAGAAATAACAAAAAAAAAATACAAATGCCTCATGGGAACATTAATTTTTCTGATTAACAAAACTCTTCTGAAGACTGTGACCAGTATCACAGCTGTATATTATTGGATTCTACCTATTAGGATTTTAGACTCTGCATCTTCAGTTAAGAGAAAGAGGGGGATGAGAAGGAAATCAAGGGAGGGGAAATGAGAAGAAAGAAATTCCTTTGGGATACATGATGCTAAACTAGCACTGAGATACACAAGTCAAAACATGGCATTCTTTGGTTTTGAGCCAGTGCAATATTATTATTGGCCACAGTTGATGGAATTTCAGTCTATATCAGAAAACACTGTAATTGATGTGCCATGTGTTTTCTAAATGTATACATATAATGACAACTATACACTGGCAATGGAGCAACCACTGCCTAAGTATACTGTTGCTCTTTAGGGTGGAAAAGGGTAATAAAATCCTCAGAACTTAGAACTTAGATGGGTTGCATAAAATCAAGCAAAAGATAATTGTTAAACACTTTAAAGGTAATGATTAAAATATATGCCAGGATAACTGTTTGCTACAATATTTAAAGACTGAAATAAAAAGTTTAGAAATCCAAGATTGTCCAGAAAGGAAAACATGACTAACTGTGCCATATGTTAAACATGGCTATTGGACAATTTCAAAATCATGACCAAAAGAATTGCTGCTAAATTGCAGTTCCTCGTGGAAAATATATGAGCACCTAATAGGAAGAGGCTATTCTAAAAGGAATTAGAAGATATATGATAGACTGCATCAATTTTCTCTATATACAGCAGTCCTCATTCTGAATGTCTGGAACAAAGAGTCAAGAATCTATCATTAGCTATCTCTTCACACACAGTTTTTTCTTTGTAAGTCACATTCAAATCTGTGTAGGTGGCANGATTTTGAAAATATTTTGCTCTGTCTTTCATCATGGTCTCCAAGATCACGTATTTTGTAGTTTTCTGAAACTTACTTCATTAAAATTGGTTAAAATACCCTGGTCCATGCACAGTTATTGAGATTTTCTGATTTTCATCACCAGTACGACTGACACAGATACTATCTGGAAATATAAACCCATGCCCTTTCCTAGGGGATTAGCAGTATCTGGGACTTGTTGTAGTATCTTTTCTATCAGCTAAGTGTTCTTTGCTCACATTGCCATTATAAAACCATCTCTTTGAAATAGCAACACTAATAACAGATCTTTGCATTCTGATTGTGAAAAAATGCTTTTAAATAACAGTTTCCCCATAGATGTCTTGAAAACTGACATTCATCATTTTTAGGTCTTACAAATAGTGATAAATGAAATTCTGAGTTCAGCTCTATCCTCAGATACCTAACATGGCCATAGACAAAAAACATCTCATACATGACTCAGATGTCTATTATTCTATTATTCTAAGACAATAACATCTTGATTATTCTTATCTATTACAAAGATATTCACAAAATTTAATGCATACAGTAATGACCCTTTTTTTTTTGCTATCTAGGTTCTTTTATGGCCTTTGTGATACACAGTATTGTCTTGCTAAGATAGAAAGACATGCAGAAATTTTTATTCTCCTTTTATTATATGACCTATATTATTTTCCTCCTTATCCCAGCCCACCATCCCCCCAGCACCCCACACACTTCTCCCTAAGTCTATTCACTGTGATGACATTCTTCCAAACATGCCAAGTATATGTGTACTCATGACAGAAGATTAGCAGGAAGTTTATATTTTTTAGCAAAACTTTACAGAGACTAAGACGAAAACTCACTCTATTCTTTGGCAACAGCATTTCCAGAGAAGAAAAGCAACAAGCAAAGGAGAAATGTAGAATTTTATATATCAAATAATTTTCTTTCTCCCCACCCCATAAATTTAATTCTTAGGACAACCAAATTATGTAAAACAATGCTCTTGCTAGTTGTAATCTAGGCATGTGAAAACTCTGAAACTTTTTCAAATGAACTGGTAATGATCCTCAAGAAGTATTCCCTAGTGTGTTCATGTTCAGGACTCCTTGGGATAAATTTTGACAGTCAGTTAATCTACAGTGAATTTGTCAGTATATCACTGATTCAGTCAACAAATTTTAAAAATAAAAATGGTGCTTTTAAAAGTAGTTCAGTGCTCACACTTTTTATTCAGGGTCAAAAGTTAGTCAGAAATATAAAACAAAAAGAACCTGACTAGAGAATATGAAACACACCAAACATTACAGTTTATAAACAAGGAATGACTCATTATTTCCTACTGCCTGCCTAAATTTTTTTCACTTTCCCCTCTTCATGGAAATACTTACTTTTTTTTCACACATTTAAAATCCCATTTCAGAAAAATTAATTTCAAAAATTCACTAGAGCTACAATCTTAACCAAAAATTGAATATGCATTCATTTTTTACCATACTCTGTCTGAACTCAAGGCTGAGGCAGACTAATTTTGCTACTTAAATTCTCTGAGATGTTTGAATGTGGGTACAATGTAGCTGGCTTCATTCTCCATGCAATTATTTTCTATATGAATTCAGCGTAGATGTAATGGGCTATGCTCCCAGCCCCAGAGAATATTTTGATTATCTGCTAAAAAGACAAGACACTCTCCAGGGCATTGTTAAACTCCTTATGTACCGTCTGTGTTTACCTAGACCAAATGGTGAGTTACAATTTTCATACTAAATCTTGAAATTGAACTAAAGGCAACAAAGAACAGAACTTTTAATATAATCTGTGCACTGATGTCTTTCGTAGAACTTTTTAACTTCTTGTGAGTTACTGCTGAATGGCAAGTTAAACCAAAGTATTCAGTAAGAAACAGGTTTTCTAGTGTCTAATCACATCTTGGAAACAGATCAAGTATAAATTTTAATAAGATGCAGATTAAAAATGACTGCTGTATAATGTTTTATGTTATCTGAAGACTGGGTGTATTTTTTGTCTGTCCAAAAGGTGTCAATTTTGTAACTCTTTTTAGAATTTTATCATTCAGTTCCTCTCATTCCCTAATGGACAGAGAAACTAATTTTCTTCACACTCCATCTCAGCTTTTTCACTGAAACCTATCAAAAAACTCGCTAAGTTGTGTTACTTGTTCTGATTCTGAACTAAGTTATGTGGGTACCTTTCGACTACAATCATATACCATCCAGTGGGAATTTGAACTAAACCACTGAAACACAATTCAGATGAATATGATTAATGCTAAGGTGCAAGACTCTTTTGGTTGTGTCCCAGGAGATTCAAGGTTCCCCTCAGTCAGCACACTGAAATATTGTGCACTTCCATGATTTACTGTTTACAAATTGTCATGACAAAATAAAAAGTTGCCATTGCACTGTATAATACAGGGGTCATTTTGACATTAATTTCTTCTTTGGCAAGTACATTTTGCACCAGTATTTGTTTACTTTCTTCTACCTATTAAATTCTGACCACAGTAATTAACTTTTATGAGTAATAAAATCAGCTCCCCAATAATATTTAATATTTTCCTGTTAATATAAAATACATATTCTCAACAGCTTTTGAATACCACTGCCATGAGCACAATAAGCCTCCTTTGTTATGCAGATTATTGTCAAGCAGTATAATGAGATTAATTTGAAATTAGTTATATAAATCACCAAGCAGCAGTTTTTTAATTATCTTGTTATAAACAAGCAGGGAGATCCATACATTGATTAAAGTTATCTGCTACTATCCTGACAAGATGAGGTAGAACTGGAATTATTTTGTCCAAGATAACAACATCCCATCCAGTCAAACACTGTAACAGATACTACCACACATATCACAAACTGATGTTTTTGCTGAAGCCCAGTAGGGTGCCATAGGGAATGTCAAGCATTTAGCAGCTCTGCTATTATAAGACTCTTATTTTTTCCACTGCTCTATGCTTTTGAATATTCAGACCAGACCACTTGGTACAAGAAGTACATTCATGCATATAGAAAAAAACAATATAAGACATACTGGTGATGTAAGCAGCCCCAACCAGTCACAATGGCTGCAGCTGAGCACACGTAACACCATCAATTCATGGAATAATCACAGAACAGTTCAGGTGGGAAAAGACCTTTAAGGTCATTGAGTCCACCTGTAAACTTAACACTGCCAAGTCCAGCATTTAGCAATATCAATAAACACTGCATCTTCATGTCTTTTAAATTCCTCCAGGGATGATTCCACCACTTCCCTGTGCAGCCTATTCCAAAGCTTGATAACCCTTTCAGTGAAGAAACTTTTCCTAATATTCAATCTAAACCACCTCTAACACAACTTGGGACCATTTCGTCTCATCAAGTACTAGGCTTGTTACTTGGAGGGAGAGACCAAAACCCACCTCACCATCTCACCTCGTTTTAGGCAGTTGTAGAGAGTGATGAAATCTCTCCTGACCCTCCTTTTCCCCTGGCTAAGCAGCTCCAGCTCCCTCCGCTGTTATTCAGCAGCCTTAATTTCCAGACCCTTCACCAGCTCTGTTGCCTCCTCTGGACTCACTCCCACACCTCAATGTCTTCCTTGTAGCGAGGGGCCCAAAACTGAGCTCAGGACTCCAGGTGTGGCCCCACCAGTTCTGAGTACAGGGGAGCAACCATTGCCCTGGTCCCACTGGCCACAGTATTCCTGATACGTGCCAGGATGGCGCTGGCCTTCTCAGCCACCTGGGCACACCCTGGCTCATGTTCCTGTGCTGTCAACCAGCACCCCCCCAGTCCTTTTCCACTGGGCAGCTTTCCAACCACTCTACTCCCAGCCTGTACCACCGCCTGGAGTTGTAATTGTAATTCATTTAGATTAATCAACACAGTTAAACAAAATTTAATTATTTCCCACCATGAGTTGCAGAAGTCTTATCTTGGACATTGTGAAAAACAGACCATTTTTCATTCACATTGGAGAGAAGTTGTAACATCAGTCCCACTGATGTCAGTAGCATTCACTATAACTAACTCACTGTCAGTGTGATCCTCAAGGAGCAGATGGAGCAATATTCATTAAATTTGTTTTACGTGGTAAATCACACTCCCAACAAACAGTCCTATCAAGTTTTGATAGGTCTTAACTAATCAGTACATCTGCAGTAGAAAATAAAATGTGCAATTTGAGATAGACTTAGGAAGAAACTATTTCTGTTTTTTAAAGAAACAGGTTTTGGGGCTCTTGAAGTAAAGTTATGGGAAAACACACTTTCCACTGAATTTTAAAACTTTTCATGTCCAAGAGCCCTGAATTTGTGTGTTACATCTGGTAGAGTATCTGACCAGTATTATCAAAGCATACTGCAATTTTCCAAGTGAGGAATTACACTCTTTTAAGTAACAGCAATATCAGCCATGATGATGCTAACATCCCTCCATATAGCCTGATAGCAGCATTTGTACAGCTCGGAAACCCAAATGTTAGAGAAGAGCCCTGAGCAGGGCCCTTAGCACAGGATCTTAGCAAGCCTTAGCCTGAGATAACCAGGCCTGGGTCACAGCAACCCTGTGGCCAATGCTCCCCGGCCAGAGCCCTGAGCCTCACTGCAAACACTGCAAACTGAGCTTGCACTGTTTTCCCTGAGCCAAGACAATGATCAGTGTTTGGAAAGAGATGCATGAACTGAAGAAGTTAGATGGCTCTGTCAGTTTTCACAAGTGCTAGCAGAGATTGTATCTCCCAGCATGATATTTTGTTTTCATAACAGCAGGAGACTTTACTATTGTTCAAGTTTGTGATTAGCTCCCAGATCCTTTTCCACAGTATTGCAATGCAGCTCTTTTAACCCCATCATATATTTGTACAGCTGATTACTGCCACGTAAACATTGCAAAGATCTGACAATTTTCTCGCATTTTAGGACAATTTTGAATTCTAATTTGTCTCTCACTGTATTTATGGGTCTTGCTATAAGTTAATATTATTCCAAATTAAAGACCAAAAATGCACCCATGTCAGAGGTCTTCAGAGCCATGGAAACACCTTTCTATTCTGACAAAAAAACCTTTGATAATTCTTTGCCAAATATACTTCACAGCCAGTGTATGATTCTTAGAAAGTTGCTCTGAACCCTAAAACCAATTATATGGATATGTTTCTCAAGGAATCAGAGAACAGAAGAGGTGATGAAGCAATTCACTGTATTCGTTCACAGTGACCACAGCTGTGGAAAAACTATGCCTGAAAGGCAAAGCCAGCACACAGCAAACAGATCACCATTGCACTCTAATTTCAACCAACTGGTATCAAAATCATACCTTCAAATTTGCAGGAACATATCCTTCTATTGGCAACTATTTTAAGGAATGATCCTTCCTTGGACTCTATCTAAAGTGATGTTGACAACTGAAATTTAAATATAAATTGGATATTTCCCAACTACGAAGCCACCTTGGTAACTTACATACATCATGAGCTTTTTGTGAGTCTGTGGACATGATCTTGGACAGGTCACTTTCGACTCAGAGCGCCTAAGTTCAGCACTGAGAGCTGGTGAAATTTCTTCCCTTCGAAAGCTGTTTCACTTTATGGACTAAAAGTCTTTGCGAGCACTGGGTATCCTTTCTAACTTTGTTTCTTTTCCTGTATAAAGCAAACTTTCATTTCAGTGACTCAGTAGCCACAGCTTCTTCTAAAACCCCTTTTCTATGCAGTCATATCTAGTAGTACCTTTTTTTTGTCCCTGTTACATGGCAGGTGCCCTAGCTCCAGACAGATCTTGGTAATTTGTGGATCTGTAACTCACCATTTCTTGCTAGCATTTGCCACACACTCAAGTATGTCCTTTTGTACAAGCTTTAAGGAACTGCTTTAAAGTGACAAAAAGTAAATATCTACTTGTTCTCAAGATTTCTGCCTTGTTACAAAACCATACTTACTATTTGGAATACTGCAGTGATTTCCTGCTGGCACTTTGATCCAAGAATATCATGAGCTGTGCAGGTGGTTTCTGTCACACTGTCATTCATATTTTTGACAGATTTTGGGTCTGCATAATATTCCCTGATAAACTTCTTAATGTTATCTGTGCCAAAAAGGAAAACTTACATTCTGCCAACTTGCTGACAAACCCTATTGACGATATCAGACACTTGCTCAGTCAGTCAGGAATGCAAATAAACTTTCAAATTACAGTGAGAAGTATTAAAGAACCTTGAAAAAGGCCACTATACTTGACCAGTCTGACTGACTAAACCACAGGGATACATGTAATTAGTTGCATATAAATAATCTTAGTTTTAATGAAAAAATCTCTTCAGTCCAATCTGGAGTTCAGCAGACCTGAATTTACCCTTTCTCATCAGCACAGTGCAATCTTCCAAGTTAAGCAAAATTATAATGCAAGAATGCATCTGTGAATAACTCCCCTTAAGTTGCAAACACAGAACTAAAGCAGGGTATCCTGTTTCAGCTTCTTAAAGGACTCTTCACTGGCATCTTTGACTGAGGGAAGAGTAAGGAGAAAGAGTACTGGAATTTCCCAAGTCAGCTTCATGCATCTGGACTCTAAAGAATATGTTGAAACATATAAACATAGGAGGTGTTAGGCACCCTTCCCAGCCACCTAATTACTCTAATGTAAATCTAGAAACGAAATCTACCTCCATCTCCAGCACTTTTTGATACCATGAAATTTTAACAGGTAAATCCAAGATTCTAAATGGAACATCACAATACACAAAACATCCATTTATTCTCCTGATACAAATTGAAATGTCTACACTTTGACACAGGCCTCCTGGACAGACGATATATTCGGTCATTCTAAAGCTGAAACCTACTTGGAAATTCTGTTTTGTCCTAACATAACTAATCACCAGCTGCACAAAGTGATGGGAGGAATTTAGATAGTATGAGTTGTGCCCATTCCACAGCTATCACTTCCAGAGATTTTTAGGTCTTTTCCCTCCCTTACTACTTCCACTGAAGTAATTTCCTCCTCTCTTTCTGCTGCTCTTAATATTTCTTTCATTACACACCATTGGATTCCTCCATTTTTAGCAGCATTCCAGGATGAGAAATGTTTAGGAAGGCTTTGATTCTAACATACAACAACACAAGGTCACAGGAGAGACCCTCAGCTAGAGCTGAATGCCAAAGGATCAGGAGAACAAAGGCAGCTCTTTGAACCAATCCCCTGGTTATGAGCAGAGCTTAGGTGACATGCAAAAATAAATGCTGAACTACTAAATAACAGCATTTATTTGCTAGGGAAAGACTTTTCTGTAACCCAGAAATCATTCATAACAACTTGGGAAAAATTTCCATGTACTGTAAAACTTTTAAACAATGTATTTTAAACATTTGTTTGCTGTGATACTACCCAAATTTGCCAGTGGTAGATAAAGACCATCTGTGTAGCTGCTATACAAACAGAACAAAAAAGCTCATTGCTACCCCAAAGATCTCACAACATATGTTATGTGAGAAATGAGTACACTGATATCTTACCAAGTCTGATTTTTGTTTTAGACTTTAGGCAGTGACTGGTGAGAATGCATCCCACATCCCAATTTACTTATAGGCAGAATCAATTATGCTTTGAGTCATTTTTATGAGGTTCAAAATACAGAGAAATTACAACTAGACCTTGTCAAAATAAGATTCTTGGGTTATAGGTAATGGCCAGGGAGCATCTATAGGAGTGAAGCTACAAGTGATTTGCTCAAACTGTGAAAAAAAAGTACATTAACTGAATACTGAACATAATTACTGTACCTCCAGTGTCCCAGTCCAGACAATAAATAAATACCCAGATAAGAGGTGGTTTCAAATTTGGGCAGTCAGCTTCCAACAATGACAAACAATAGCTAAACCAGTTGAAATACTTTCCTTTGTATAGCCCCTACTGTAAACTCAGCATATTCCATCTTTACAAAGATGTGACACATTTCTTGCAGGCCAATCTAAAGGCAGGCTGCTCTGAGAGTCCTGGAGATCAGCATCATTTCCTGTTTAAAACACACACCTGTGATGCTCTAATTTTTTTTAGTTGATTCAGTTGAAACAATAACTTTTGGAACTTAAAGTAACATTTAGCACATCTTTCAAGGGTGCGAGTAGATAGAGATTGGTGACTGCAGTGATAATTTCACTTGCCAGGAAGTGATGAATCATTTCATACACTTTTGCTGATCTTATTTTAAAACTAAGAACTTGGCACTTTTCCTTTTTTTTTTATTTTGGCACATGCCCAAAAAGCTGAAGCATTTTTTTTCCTGACCAAGGGTTAAAACAGACACATGGAAAAATGAGACTCTGCTTAAACTGCCAGACTGTTAAACTTTCCACACTGGTATGGGGAGAAAACCTGAAATAAAACACTAGGAAAAAACTGCTGAACAAGAACTGTGAGGAGTTTTAAGCTATAAGTTATGATGAAAGATCTGCAGGAACCCAGATACATGTAAATGGACCTAGGAAGAGGAGAATGGGCAAGAAAACAACAGGTTTGTTTCTCATGACAAATGGATACTTCAGTGAAATAATTAGTTGTTATGTCCATTATCCAAGCAGAATCTTGTAATGGTGGAATTTATTAGCATCACATATTGAGGCAAGAATATCAAAATTCTTATTAAAAGGCTCATTCAAGTCCATCAAAAGTTCAGGTCTAGGCACGTAAACATCCTAATTACTTCCTAGAAGTTCAGCCTTCATTTCTCTATTTTGTCTGAGATTTCATCAGCAGCTATCAGACACTCCCAAACATCATTTCCTATGTCCTGCACACAGCTGTGCTCTTCACTGAGGTGGGCCAAGAGAAGAATGTTTAGAAACTCTGATTTAGAACAGTTAAATGGAAGCAAAGGAGCATTTTCTATTTAATTCAATTGCATTAATAGATCAAATCAGTGCTATCTTTTACAAAGGATTAAGATACAAGAAATGCTTCCATTTCCATGCTTTTTCTGAAAGTCTTTGAGCGTTGAAGATCACATGAAGACTGAGAGATGCTGAGGGAACATTTGGTTTAAACATTTTCACATTCATGTTCTGCAACTGCCACTGAAAAGAAGCTCTCTGAAAGGCTTAAAAGTAGCAGGCAGTATTGCTTGATTTTTTTGATGCACTGGTCTAACAAGAGATTAGAAATTTCAAGCATCTGATCCTGACCCTGACACAAAACCCCCCCACAAAATTATAATAAAGAACTTCTTTTGAAAGTGTCTGCTTGGAGTAGCAGTAAATGCTAAATAAAATGAGTGCTGGCAGCCTGTACGTCCACATATGAATTCTTCAAACATATTGCATTTAAGCTCAGGGTTTGGTTTTCTTTTCTGATTATCAGTATTCTGCATTTCATCATGTATGTCAGACTTGGACTCACAGGGAGAAGCACCACTAACAGAGCAGCCTATCAGCTACACCAGCAGTCTGGAACCTAAACAGCCCAGAGGACAGAGCCCAAGAAATGCCAAATCTTTTTACGTGCTGTACTGTAAATAATAAAACCATATGCTTTTAAGGAGCTTACTGATCATGCTGGTTTTGGTTTGGTTTTTTTGGTTTTTGGTTTTTTTTTTTCTACGAAGTATCTTTCTGTGCTATTCTACATTAACAATACTTAACTGTGGAGATTGCATCACTCTACTTTTGAAGGGCGTTGTCAGTTTTGCCTAAAGTATTGATTTCATGCCATAATTTTATTTTATTTTCCAGCTATTTATTATAGTTCTAACACTATTTCACAATTTGGAAAACTCACAGAAAAAAAAATCAAAACAAATATAAAAACTATGTTTTAAATTTATTATGGCTTTCCAAAAGTGTGGATGAGTCCAGCCCCTTAGATATACTTTTATCAGGGGTATGCAGTGATGCTACCTCTAAAGATTATTCTTTAACACTTTTTTAAAGTAAATTGAAGTATTCAATTAATTTCTTTCTCCCTGGTTCCTGAGGGCAAATTGGTGTTGGTGACTTGAATTTATATTGGTGTATATAACCCTTGTGTACCAAAATTCTTGAAAGCATTCGAGTTCATCTAAGTAAGAATGTGGTAAAGAGTATCAGTCTGATTTCTCAAGTATTTGGAAGGAAAAAAACCCACTATCAGTAAGAGGAACTTTCACAGGTCTTATATATATATATATGTTTAACATAGCTGACTATGAAAAATAAAAACTATTCATTCTACTTTATCAGCCAAAAGTATAGTTACATAAGAATCAGCAAAAAGGAGGCAATAACTTTCTGTGATCCATGAAGGCAGCATGCTTATCATGACATTTACGCCTACTCAGATGTTCATCTGGGAAAGTCACACTGACAGCTTAGTGCTTGAAGCCATCATTGTTCACAGACACATACAATTAATAGCTAGACAGTAATGAGATGTAAGTCTATGTGAATATGCAGAGGGTGGAAGGTTGTGGTGCACCCACATATAACCACTACAAGAACTCCCTGCTG
Organism: Dicaeum eximium; assembly: GCA_013396995.1. Classification (NCBI taxonomy): domain Eukaryota; kingdom Metazoa; phylum Chordata; class Aves; order Passeriformes; family Dicaeidae; genus Dicaeum; species Dicaeum eximium. The sequence continues at coordinate 616,438 of VWZP01009762.1, read as the reverse complement.
CAAATACTGTCTTTGTAAGCAGATCTGGAAATATCAGATTAAATACTATTTTTGTGAACCCTATAGACTTACTTTCCAAGTCTGGTCACCATCCAGAATCTTTTCTTTGGAGGCTGGTTTTGTCTGGGGAGGTTTCAGAACTTGGTCCCCCTGCATATCATCATCTTTAACAAGACAGCACTCCCATGCAGGGTGGACTTGTGCAGGTCCCATTAGAATAAATCACCTGAACTAATCAATAATCATTTGCCTTACTGACTTCCCAGATGAACTGATTGCACATAAGTAAAAGATTCATGAACTTTCCCACCTTGAAACCATTTACAATCTGGAAAGAAGTGTACAGACTTTAACATTTTTTGATAAAATGGGATGGAGATTTTAGCATTTAATCAGTTCTACAGGTGACTGGATTTCAGAGGCCTCAGAAGTTAGTTCATATAAGTGAGTTGTCATACAGGCACATATCAGGGGAAACACTAAATAATCAAAAAATACAGAGCTGAGCAGGAGTAGAGATGAAGAAAATTTGTGTTTCTAAAATACATTTCCCTTTGTTAATTTTTTTCTTAACTATTCCTTTGAAATACTTTTTTAACACTTTTACTCTTGCAAAGAAATAGCTATGACCATCCACCCCAGAAGTGCACATTTCACAAAGCCCCATTAACATATGCTTATCTGAAATGTATGAAGTTTAATTATCAGATTTTGGTGTTCAATAAGCCTATCAGCACCACAAGTCATCTATGTTACTCTCTCTCTGAGACAAACTGTTAAAAGAAACTCTTGTTAACAAAACAAGTCATGGTCAGTGACGTGACCAAAATGGAATTAATTGAAACTAAACTAAGCCCTTGTTCTAGGTCAGGTAGTAGTTTACTCTTCATTTCAGAACAATAACTGCTTTCTTAATAGTCCCAGACACATTAAAGTATTTGTGCTAGTAGAGCTCAAAAAACCTAGGTGAAATGTTTGAGAAGTTGTTTGATTGCAGTTTATGTAGACAGTATAAGCAGGACTGTCAAAGTCACCCAGGTGGATGAGGGGAGAGCAGTGGACATTGTCTACCCCGACTTGAGCAAGGCTGTCAATGCTGTCTCCCACCACAGCCTCATAGGCCAGCTCAGGAAGTGTGGGGTAAGTGAGGGGACAGTGGTGGGGTGTGTTGAGAACTGGCTGAACAGTGGCACAGGGTCTTGTTGGAGGCCTTGGTGTCCCCCAAGGTTCAACACTGGGCCCATTATTCATCAGTGACTTGGATGAAGGGGCAGATGCCTCCTCAGCAGGTTCATTGGAGGGAGTGGCTGATCCCCCTGAGTTCTGTGCAGCCCTTCAGCAGGACCCTGACAGGGTGGAGAGATGGGCAGGGAGGAGCCTTCTGAAATTCAGCAAGGCAAGTGCAGGGTCCCCCATGTGGGGAGGAACAGCCCCATGCCCCAGCACAAGCTGGGGATTGCCTGCTGGAGCAGCTCTGTGGGGAAGGACCTGGGGGTCCTGGTGGGCAGTAAGCTGTTCCTGAGCCATCAGTGAGCCCCTGGGACCAAGAATGCCAGTGGGATCCTGGGCTGCATTAGGAAGAGCACTGCCAGCAGGGGGAGGGAGGTGATCCTGCCCCACTGCTCAGCCCTGGTGAGGCACATCTGGAGTGCTGTGTCCAGTTCTGGGCTCCTCAGCACAAGAGAGACACAGAGCTCCTGGAGGGAGTCCAGAGGATGGCAACAAAGATGATTGAGGAACTGGAGCATCTCTATTACAAGGAAAAGCTGAGAGAGCTGGGTCTGTTCAGCCTCGAGAAGAGGTGACAAAAAGGAGACCTTGTCAATGTCTGCCCATATCTGAAGGGAAAGTGGCAAGAGGATGGAGCCTGGCTCTTGTCAGTGGTGCTGAGCAATTGGATAAGAGGAAATGGGCAGAAACTAATGCACAGGAAGTTCCACTTGAACATGAGGAAGAATTTCTTTACTGTGTAGTTGATCAAGCACTGGAACAGATCATCCAGAGGTTGAGGAGTCTCTCTCACTGGAGGTATTCAAGAATCATCTGGATGCAATCTGGTGCCATGCGCTCTAGGGGCCCTACTGGAGGAGGGCCCTAGAGATTGGACCAGATTTCCCAGTGTGGTCCCTTCCAATCTCACCTATTCCATGATTTTGTGATAATGAATTTCAGCTGACAGGAAACATGACAACATGGAACAATGACCTAATTTTACCAAGTAACTGCAACTTAATGTAATTGCATGAATTTGCAACCTAGCCATCTCTAACAAGCAGGACAAAAAATCCTTTTCAGAGTTTCCAAGTATATTTTTAAGAAGCTGGTTTTAGAAATGGAGTGAAAATCTAGCTCTTGGGTCTAGCTTGAGTGAGAAGCACCTTAACTATCAAGAGAAGCCTTGCACATCACAATTCTTCCAATGAATGAATGATGAGAGAAAATTTATTGGCATCATTTGATCTGTTTTGCTAGAACAAACTCATTTGGTAAGGAGTCGCAAGAACTTGCAGCCATGTCAGGATTTCACATTGCACTGAAGTGACTAAACAGAATGTAGCATGCATTTTTGAGCAAAAACGGAGGGGGATGACAACCTGCTCCATCAGCACTGACATCATCTATATTTAAGATTAATTTTTCAAATATCAATAGGAAAAGAATCAAAGTAAGAGATTTAAAAACAAAAACAAGTGCATAACCTTGCAGGGAAGTGAGAGGTTTCGTAGAAGGGAAAAAACCACTGTCTTTCTCTGCTGCTTTCTCTTTGTGACTCATACTCTGGGAGTGGTACCAGAACAGCTTGTTGCCCTATTTCTATGGAAAAAATCCTTGAGCAAGTTCATTCTTGATTAAGTTAGCATGGTGCCAAGCAAATATAAAACACTGCATCTTTGATTCTGTGTTTTCTATTGTTCCAATTGTGCTGGGGGAGGGAAGCAATCTCATGGTTTTGTTAACAGTGCTTCAGCACTGGCTTTGCCGTGAACAGAACTGGCATAACATTTCCTTGTGTTTTTCAGCTCACTGAGGGAAAATCTTTTGGATACAATTTAGGGATTTAATTTCTCAGTACACCAGTTATGGCTGTGAATTAATACTTACACCCCAGCTCTGAGAGTTCATTCCTACTCCATGCCACATCCATTATCCATTTAACTGTGCCAATAAGGCAGATCCTTGAAATTACATGGATTCATACAAATAATCTGGATTAATGGTAACTCTTCTTTCCAAAAAAGATTGCAGAAGTGAGAAGAAAATAGCTTGACTACTGAAGCAAGCACATGTCACTGAATTCAAAGCTTTGAACTGAAGCTGCCACAGATAAGTGGGATCATTTCTGGTGTAAATTTTTCCCACCTTATAAATGTGACCTTTTAAAGATTACTTAATCTTTTAGGAAAGTGTTACTGTGAACAGAAAGAAAGCTACCTTCCATTGAAGGAGGAATGGTCTGAATAGATGTATTATGATTGTGTAATCACTTCACTGTAACTGGTACTATATTGTTTCCCAGATAACACCTCTCCTGATTTTCAGTTTCATAATCCATTTACGAAGATAAGGCAATCTGGGTAGTTGCAATTACCTATGTAGGCCTTGATGCCTTGTGGATAATGAAATTTAAATTTAAAATAGTAGCCTACCTTTGCTTATTAGTAGTCTACTTTTGGTAAGGTGATAGTTTACTGAGTAAAACATCTCTTTTACATATGTAACTGCTGAGCTAAATCTTTGCACATGAAGAAATGGCAGCTTCTAGACTCACAATGTTAGGCTTTCAGTGGTAATTATGAAGGGAAGAATGAGGAAACTGAAATATTTGTGATGGGAATAGACATTTTGTAACAGGAGAATAATGCAAAATAAAAGAATTCTTTCAATAGGGAAGGCTGTGTTTAATCATGAAGTGAAGCAACAAAGGCTTTTGTGCTTCTGACACTTTCCTCTGAGGCAACTCAACAGAGAAAAAACAAAACTTCTAATTTCATTAAACACTTTTAGAAGTGATGAGTGTATCATGAGAAGCCTTCAGCTACTATAAAAATGCAAGTCCAACATTTAAGGCTTCATCACTTAATATGATGTAGATACTTCTACTGTTATACCAAATACTGTCCAATCTTGTGCCTGTCATGCTAATAGAAAGGAATGCAATGTAATTATTTGGTTTGAGTGGGGGTGTTATTAGATAAAACTGTCCCCTCCCTTTTCCACTGTTCCCAATCCCCAAATCACTACAGAAAAACTGCCAAAATAAAATTTTAGATGATGCTGTGCAACTGTTTTTTTCTTTCAAGGTCTAACTCCCCTCACGTGCACTGTCAAAGCTTCACAGTTACATTAAACATGGTGAGATCTATTTGTGATAATCATAATACAAATTACAATCTGCTGATTTTATTGTTAAAAATAAATTTAATGACAAACCGGGATACAATTAAATGCATGTGAGCTGAGGAGCCCATCCTTAATTTGTCTTTCTACAAAAACATAGCTCATTAGTTAGAGTGGCAAAAATCCAAAATCAGAGCAATAAATAGCAAATTCAGTGCAATCTGTTTCTGTGTTACTACTATAGCTGCAGCCAAGTGATAGACAAAGGGAGGTAAACATGTTTCTTTCCCTTGGGAGAAGGGAAAAAAAAAGGAGGGAAAAAAAAGGTAATTCTGGGAATCATTCTATCAGGTGATCTGTTCACTTAGCAATTAAGAAAATGAGAACCATATCTGGTAAGAATTAACTCTGAAAACTATAACATGCTTGACATAGCCCAGTGTTCATAAAAAGGAATTACCACTAAACCCTAGCAAAATTCCACTGCACCCATGAAATAATGTGCTCTTTCGTCACAATAAAGCAAATCTGTTTTGAGGTCTCCTTTATTATGTTGTAATTCAATACTGTCCAATTATGCTCGTTTAAGTGAGACCAGAACCAGGCTAATTTCATTTGATTATTGACTGGATTGAGAAATCACAGGCTGATGTTCTATGGTCTGTGCTCTATAGGCACAACTTCAACATGATTATCTAAATTCCTCAAAAACTACTACATATCTTTTATATTATTCATCCAAAGACCTCAAACCTTTTTCATGTTGTTCATTTCAGAAAAATCTGTCATAAAACATACATTGTACCTGAAGGAAAAAATTGATTGTTGGATCTTGACATTTTCTTACCTCTCTGAACTGCAGTCTTGTAAATCTAAAAGATTTTCAGATTGAACCACAAAACCCCAGTACAGCCAGGAACTGGAGTGCATTTAAATATTATTAGATCATAATAGACTGAATAAAAGCAGATGACTGAGCAAATAGAGCCATAACTGGGCCATGAAGTACTTCTTGCTGAGATTCAGAATTACATTATGCAGCAGCTCTTTTGTGAAAATCATAAACTAATTTTCAGAAGTGAAGCATCACATGTAGATTTTTGTAATCACACCCATATAGAAAGCTGGAATTTATCCCATACATGTGGTACTCTGCCAACTTAAGTAAGGCATGGTTGCCAGCTAAAGACAGATTTAATATAGCTTGTACAATGTAGGAAAAATTCAGCTCCATGCCAGGAGTATCATCATAATGAGAATTCGTTGTCAAATGATAAGAATGTGTTTTAGTGTGAGAAATCACATCTGTTGTCACTTTACATTGCTATTATAGAGCTTTACAGAGTATTTTTTAAGTCTATTTCAATTCAGTCGCCATATGTAAAGCTGCAATACTGGTTTTCATTACTGGGAATGAAAAGAGCACAGTTAATCTCTAAAACCACTACGAATTCTACCTTTTCCTGAGATTCTTCCCCTTCCTCTATCAAAGCTGATGTATAAATTGAAGCATAAAGTTGCATGCTATTCCCTCGATCGTTCAACCTAAAAATGCATTTGATATATAAACACTGAAAAGCATTTAAAAATCAAATTCTGCTAATAACCACATTTCCCCAAATTGCAAACAGTTCAAGAATTCTGCAACTTCTGAATCCTTCTCTCTTAAACCAAGATGATTTTAGCATTGATGACGTAAATATTCTGAACTTTTAAACTAAGAAGTCTTAGGTAAAACTCATAGGAAATTATATACTTTCATTAACTCTTTCTCCACTCTACATTTTGCTTTGAACTTCTGCAGGAACATAAGGATATTTTTATATTACAAACACAGCATTTTGGATGCAGCTCTTTGTCATACAGAGAAGAGGAGCTACTAGAAGTATGACAGTACTAGAAGGCTAAAAATGACCTCATACTAAGACAAGGTTGACTCTCTCCTGTACCCAGATTTTATCTGGTCAAAGCTGATTGTAAGTCAAGACAGAAAAATAGATGACAGAGCTGGCTCCATATGGTTTATGTCCACTTGAGCCAACTATTTTTTTCAGGAATTGATAATATTAAAATCTTAGAGCAGGTTTGTTCTTGTTAAAGGATTAAATCAAAGCAAGATTTTCTTTAAGAATTCTAATACCATGCTTATTTTTTCTTTTTATATTATATCAGTACCATATTGACTAAGTTGTATTATATCTATCACAGTTTAGTCTTCTAAAAGGCTCTGCACGTTTAAATGCAAACTTTGGTTTGGGCTTTAACAGTGATAGAAGCAACTCAAAGTTTGCATTGAGCTGTGAACTCTCACAAATCCCTCATAATCATTTGGGATGCTCATATTCTGTGTTTACCTTGTGTCCAGCTCTAGAAACAGATTTGCAGTTTTTGTACAATCATATTCAAACCATTTTGCCCCTATCTGCTATAAAGGCAAACCATTTTTCTTCTAGATCATGTTCACTTTCATGCACCATATGAACCACATTCAGCACATCAGTACTGAAGAAAAAGGGAAAGGTTTGGTATATTAAACTAGAATTAAGGATCATAAGGCCTGGGCCCCAAGTGTTCAGGAGCTGTCCATTTGGCATTCCTGGAAATGTAATTTCTCTTTCATGCAAACACATTACCAGTATTTTATTTCTTACTAAGAAATCTCCAGGTAAGCATCAAGATTTTTTAAATTACAAAGCCAGGAATAAAATTACCCATATAGGTTTTTAAGTGTATGGAAACAAAATGTTTTCAACACTTTCATGCCTAGCTACTTCTAAATGTTACATATTTAAATGTTTGTGGAACAGTAGGGATTTTCTATCAATCAAGTGGAGAAGGAATCCCATTTTGTTGTGTAGCTCACGCAAAGTAGAAAATGGCTAACTGAACTTCCAAGAAAATAACTAAAAATAGAATTAAATATTTCTCTCTTGAAGGCAAAGCTTCCTCACAATTATCGCTCAACTATTTACATGTGTATGTTATTACCATTCTTCATTTTGACATGTCTTTGACAAATGGTTTTTAATATTTTAGAGAAACAAGCAGCATTACATCAATCTGCTTAGAAAGGAACTTCAAAATCAAAAGGGCAAAATAAGCCAAATTTTCTTTTTATCACATTTTAAGTTAAGAACAAAATTTACACCAATCAGATGCAGTAGAAATGAACTTATTTTGAAGATTATACTATATATGCTATATGTAAGTGTTAAAGGCACAAAATACATGCATTGCATTAAGAGATGGAGACAAATTTCAAATACTCACAGGTAAATTAATTTGAAGTCTCATCTTTGTTCCAGTTATTTAGAATGAAGACCCATAATGTCTGCTAAAGGAAGATACAATACTAAAATAGGGATTTCTTGTCACAGCAGAATGTGCCACTGAAAAGATCATCTCTGTTTTACTGCCATTGACTGTTATAGATTTATCCCATAAACCTGGTCTGTAACCTTTAACTGAATTATGGCTGGTAAGCATGTCTTGGTACCTATTGAAACATAGAACCTTCTCTGATACTTCAGCAGTTCTCTATAAAAGAGAAACATCCAATTTTCAATTGCCTGTAAAATCCAAGGTCTTTCTTGTTAAGTTGAAAATAAGTAAATCAGACTTGGTCAGTAATTTTATAATTTAACTTCTTCAATGGCAAATTTCATATTCCATGCACAACTTACTTTGCTAATAAAATTATATCTATCTCAGAGATTTCCTGACTATAGGTAACTATTATTTTGGATTTCTCAGAGCTCAGGTCACCTTTGGCAGCACAGGGACTAGGACAAGTGGCTTTCAAGTAATCAGGTTGCTGCCACTTCACTTTAAGGGTTTGGAAGTTGAAAATCAAAAAGAGATACTCATTCTAAGTTTTTTAAAGACATTTCAGAATACTCATTCTTCCAAGTTTTTAATCTTGGTGGCCTTTTCCAAGGTGTTTTTTATGTATTCTTCTGAGCAGGAATTCTGCATTCCAGCCCACCCTAATGGAAATTAATGCCAATGGTGTGACGTTTTTTGCAGTGCAGTTGCCCGTGCATCAGAAAATCACACAAAGGAACTGTCAAAAGGGACAACAATTTGCAGCTCCAGCTGATTCTGGTATATTTGGAACTTCTGCCAAACAGGTATCTGAGTTGTCTTAAGTGAATGTATTCGAGATTAGGAAATACAGTGATATAAATTAAAAAATCTTCGTTTAGAAGAAAAATACCCAAACGTTCATCAAGCCATTAGTAAAATGGCAAAAGAAAGCTACATAATTACGCTAAGAGGTCTCCAAGGTATTGCAAAATAAAAACAAAAAAAAAATCAACTATTCAAAACACAGTAAATAAAAGTACAAAATATATAACTGTGTAAGCATGATGTTAGATGTTAATTCTTCAATAAATTCTGCAGACAACACAGAAGAAAAAAAACCAACTTATTTAATTTCAAATTTCCCAGGCAGAACAGTTCTGTATTGTAGAAGAACTGAAGAAAGAAGTAAATTCTACCCAGCAGTTTGTTCTTTACTCTCTGGCATAAATTACAACACTAACAGTGAACCATTCAAATGTAGCTGCCTTCAAACACCATTTATCAGAGAAATTCACAACAATTAAATGTCTCCATAATATTTATGGAGGCTACTTGTTTTCCTGGGGCGCCAAAAGTCTGCAGAACGGTTGGGTCAAACAAACTGCAGCCAATGTCAAACAATAGATAATGGAGCATAAGCACTTGTACAGACAAACATCTTCCTTGAGCTTGCTCCTAGCTGAATAACACTGCTCCAAGTAATATCTGCATTATGCTTGGAGGGTTGAACAGCTGGAATTCAACCGCCTCTTATTCTGAAAACTTATTAAATACATAGCAACAAAATCACACAAAATTGCTAAATGATAATGACTGCAAACATGAGATCAGTGAAGAAGGCAAGAAGAAGCACTTTTTTCATGATACCTCAAGGTATACTGGCTTCTCTGGAACATCTAAAATCAGACGTATTTGCATAAATTGTCAGAGAGACGAGCAACACTAGGAATGCTTTTTGTCATTTCACAACACTGACTCAGATGAGCATACTTCTCTTACTCATTCAAAATAAACCATATTAAATCTCATTACAGTCCCGCTTCATGTACAGACCATAAACAGCACAATTGCAGCTAATGAGTACTCATTGTCAGATCATTCACTCCGAGAATAAAAATTCTAATAAAGCGCTTTTCAGCTTTTTTTTTTTTTGATTTGCAGATCCACGAGATATTGCCAGTGGTGGCAAAGGGCTTTATAGAGCCAAGGCAAACAATAGGCTCAGGGGGGTTTAGAATACAGTTCTGTAACTGCTGGTTATAGATTACCCAGCAGTACTTCACTGATCCAGCTGAGGTGCAAATAAATTATTACAATTGTCCTGAATTAGCCCGAGCACACAACACGGATGTTTATACTGGCCTTCTTTCAGGCCAGCTATTTGTAGGCTACAAAAGCACAGATGTTATCTGTGCATCATAACTCTGCAGTGACGTGGGCAGTACTTGAGCTTCATAAAACCTGCTAGTTCAAAGTTAGCCTTTCACAAATACTGGAACAAAATTGAACCCTCAGAAGAAGTTCATATTGGATCAACATTTTCTGTCATGTTTTGATACAACACAGGTACCCTAGTACTGGATTTACAATATCATGGAGTCAAGGACTTATAACAGAGGCAAGACCATGACTGTTTTCTTAGAGAGCTGCTCAAGTAAGACCATCTCCTTTAACTTCAAGCAGTCCCACCCTCAGATAACCCTCTCCATAGTAAGGATGCAAATGAGGTATGAAAACACAGAGGGAATCCAGCCTAGGAACCCATAACGTTTACGTTTATAGTAAGGGGGGGGGAAAAAAAGTTATTGCTGTTTTTATCACAGAAGAAATCCCTGGGTGGTATCAAAACCAGTCACACTAAAACACCTGAAAAAGAGCATGGAGTAAGCAATGAGAGTTGAGAATCAAGAATGTACTGTAGGAGACAATTTAATCCACAGTGCCTGCAGAAAATGGTCACCTTTTAGGGATAATATATCTGACAAACTCACCCCACCCACCGAAAACCAACCACTTTGGAAACCACATTTCTAGCAGAATCCACAGGAATAAATACAATATCATGTTAACAGTATTTGGCTTTCACAAATGAAATTACATATGCTGGCCAACAATCAAGAGAATAACACAAGCTTTTAGGAGCAAGTCACATACTCCTTTAAAATCACTATTCCTTGCATATATGTATTCAGGAAACGTGTGTCTATGCTGTGACCAGCTGCAGCCTTTAACAAAAACAGAATGTGGTAGTTCTTTACAAGCCTAAGCAGTTTTGTAAAAGAAAAGAGAGGTCAGGGAGAAGGCTGGCTTCTTCAGTCTGCAGCACTGCCTGACTAATTGCAAAGCTTTATGGACTGTGAAATCTGAGTCACTTCATTGTCAGCTGTAACTTTATAAGTGATGCAGTCAATTTCTGTTTAGCTTCCCTTAACCACAGCAGAGTGCAATTTTCTCTCCTTTTAGTCACAACTGCCCAGTTTTCCCCATCTCCCTTGTAAAATGAAAGGATTTACTTTGTATTAAGTTCCAACTGCCTCTATAGATCCTCTTTATGAACCCTTGTTTTAAAAATTCAACAAATAGCATTGGTGACTTCAAGTATGTAATGAAATTGTATGGGAAGGCAGTAAAAGCAAAACAAAAATCCAAATACCTGCTTTTGCCAGAGAAGAAGTAAAGATCTCCATCACTGTGCAGTCTGTGGGTCAAGCTTAGCCCATTTGGTCCTTAGTTGGTTGGTTAATTGGTTATTTTCCTTCCTTTTGGAAGGCTCTGAATGTCTGGAGGGGTGTTTTGACAAAAAATAAACCTTTCATGTTAGATACAATACAGTAGTACTGGAAGACTTGCTGCCATGGTAGATCTTACACCTTTTTTGCAGTCTTATTTGTCAAATAGTCTCCAGTAAAAGGCAGCAGAAATTATTTCAACTGTTTTGTTCTAGCCCTCCTCCAGAGATTATACCAGGAGTAAGCCAGATCAGACAGAAAACACAAACAAAATGCAACACAAACAAATGCAAGTACTAAATGGGTTCACTCCCAAATGATTATTTTGAAACCTTACAGGAAAAATTCTGTCAGGCACAATTTTGATCAACCTGAGGTTATGTTTCTCTTTCAGATGTATGAAGTGAATGCCTATTTTTATTATAGCTTCCACTGGTAACTATGTAATTTCAGTATTTAGGCATTTGCATTTTTCTAACTCTATATAATTATCAAGACAAAAGGCCTTTTTTTTCTCCTATCCAGATATTTTGACTTCCCTCTGTTGTGGAGGTGGAGCAGAACCCAGGAGTTACATGTGGGAGGGCCATAGGAACTCTGAGGTTTTGACCCATAGCTCTGAGAAACTGTGGCAGGCTTCAGTGTGCAACAGCTAAATTAGAGAATGTTTTTGAAGAAACATTTATAATAATTGGTCAGCAATCAAGGACCCCTGCACAAGGAGTTGGCAGGAGTTCAAAATAAGAGGAAAGTAATTATTTATGTAGTCAATTATATGCAATCTCTTTCTAAGCAGAGATCTGAATAGAACACTTAGAAGGTGAATAGTCACAAAGAGTATCTTTTAGGAAATTTTAGAAGTGTTGAATGTAGCATAAATAGAGTCAGATGTCTAAGCTTAAAAAAATACAGAATATAGAAATTTAATTGCAGTTTAGTAGTCAGCTTCATAAAATGTTGAATCTCCTTTCCATTGTCCTTAGATATAATACTTAATTTTAATTGGACACATATATGAGGGATGTATGAACATGTTCATTTAAAGCTCTAATGAGGAATCTCAGTATTTTGTTGTACTATTCAGGGACCAAGACACCTGTGAACACACTGCTGCTGATCTAACTGGTATCATAGGCAAATTATGGTTTGTGCACCACTCCTTCACTTTGCAATCATTTCTAATACAGCTCTCTGTAAGCACAGCAATTCACCTACCCACAGTAAACTGGAGGATCAGCATTTATTCCAAACCATCAACAGCATTGGTACATGCCAGAAATTGCAAGAAAAAATTAGTATGAGCCTGAAAATTACTTCTATGCATATTATCTATATGATAATAATGGAAATACCTTTCTAACAGTAAAATTATATGACTGGATAAAAAAGTTCTTTAAATTCCTAATGTTAAGTAGGTAAAAGGCTAGACTTATTGAAATTTTTAATTTTTTCTTACTATACATTTAATTAGATACATATTTATAAGCTTCAAAGTTATAATTATAAATTGTTTACCTGACTACTCAGGTGCAGAGGCAGGCTTTGGTTTCAAAAGCAAAAGAAGCTGTTCACAATTTATAATCAAACTATTCTTACTGTAATTACAGCACTAATGAGATGCATATCAATCAACAGGTACATCATCATATACCTTCCACTTGCTGTTCAGAGCATTTCTGAAATCAACTTTAATTTTACTTAAAGTCCCCTTAGAAATACCTGTCATTTTGATTACTTTTAAGAGCTTATAACTTTATAGGAAAGTTTTTACATTACAAGAAAGTAAAAATAGGCAACAAGTGAAAACTACTTAAACTATCTACCCATTTGTTCCTGATGTCATTAGCAGTAAGTGACAATCTGTCTTGCTACTTTTTACCATAGGTAGAACCTGTAGTTCTATCTCTTCTCCTCTTTTTGTTTGTTCAGTACTCAAATTTATAAATCTTTATATCATAACGTCCCATTTTGATATTCTCTTCCATTAAGCTTTACTGAATAACCATAGTTGACACAAGTAGAAACAAGGGCCATAGAAACAAGGGCAATAAACAAGCATGAAATACAGTATAAGATAAAATGTAGACAAGCAACTCAGAAAAAGAAGGGAAACACCTCTGTCATAGCTGGTTCTGGAGACTGTTCTACTGCTCTTCCACCAGGATCCATGGACCTAGTGAAGGAATGACTGTTCTCTAAATAAAACTACCCATTCTAGTCTGTTTAGACCCAACTAGGCTGCTAATCTGGATTCTAGTCAATACCTTCAAAAAAACTATCTTCTGATAATTCAGCAGGTGCACAGGAAGCCATTTTTCTGCTTTCTTTGACATCAAGCCAAATTTCCCCCAATCAGTGTCTAAGGCCCCTTTTTGTCTCTACAAAATGTGTATGCGTGCAATTTGTGACTGACCAACAAACTGGGTGTACGTGTCAGTCCCTTTTAGTACCTAAAACAGGTTAGGCTCTCCTTCCTGTGGAAATCTGGGTCTCTTAAGTTGAATGTGGAGGAAAAGAAAGCAAAGAAGATAAGGAAAGAAGCTTATGGCTATTTTCCAAATCCCTTTTGCTGTACAAGTTAGCACAAATTAGTTTTAACCAGTGATGGCAATAACACATTCTCATTTTAAAGCAGTAACAATTTAATGTAAGTAGTCTACATTAACCACATGAGAATTTCCTGGAAACTTGGACTTCAGCGTTTCCCATTCAGGCATTTCTCTGGCCACTTAGAGACAGTTCTACCAAATACAGATGTTTATGAAAATCAGGTTATTTACTCACTAATTAATTCAAACCTCAGAGAGGGAACCTATCCCTAATACTATGTCCAGCAGTGATAAGGATAGTAGAAACTACTTGCAAAGGTGTCTAAGATGTCTACTTGCAAAATAAAAAAAGATAGTGGGGGGGATGTCTGGCTGTTCTGTATTGACATTGAGTGAAGTGGCAAAAAGACAAAATAGACCTTAAACAAACAGCACACAATTTCACACTCTGAGGAACAATACAGAGTTAAATCAAGTCTATGTGCAGATTAAGGAGAATACCAAACACTGCAAGGCCAGTAAGCATAAAGACCTCTGCTTTAAACCTGGTTTTCCCCATTCCAAATCAAAACACTTTTTAAAAGCTGCTTTTCTTTCTGAGCTCCCTTGCATGTTCTATCAGCAGTGGAAGACAAACTCTCCTAGGCAGCAAATCATCTGGATCTATTGAAACCACAATACATTCAACCTGGAGACTTATTTACTGTCTAAAGTAAGATTCCATCCAATAGAGAATGAAAATTTGTGGGAGAAAAGGTGTAACTGGTAGCTTTTTAACAGGCTGAGAAGGAGCCCCTTGGCTGGGCTGTGACAAGGTGTTTTTTGAAGTGGAAGGTATACAACACTCTCCTTGAGTCAGGCAGCTGGAATTCCTGCAGTGGCTTGAATGGCTTTTGTTTTTATTCTTCTGCTTAACAGAGAATTATAAAAGCCACACTATAGGAGTTAATTAGCTGTTCCTTGCTACTTGTTTTTGCTTTCTCCATGAGCTACAAAACATTTGAAGCTTGAAGTCCGCATACTGAAAATATCTTAACTCAAAAACCAGAAGCTACAGTCAAGACAGAAATTTACAAGACTCACACATCTTGTTTCACTGAGCTTGTATTTTATACATTCAGGCATCAATAAAATCAGCACCAATGCTAAGGATCAGGTTATGAAATTCAAATTAATACCTTCCCTGACAGATAACATCCTTGGTTGCAGCACTGCTGCAATTCCAGTGTAAGGAAAACAGAGTGGGATTTTTACTTGCCATACGAAAGTAAGAGCTTGGCTCTAAAGCACCATAAACCAAGTAAAAGTTATATATAATTTTAATTTCATTCCAAACATCCCAGCCTTTATTGCAACGCTTTGGTTAGCAAGATCTATGAAAGCCTGTAGAATAGAAAACCTATAAAAAGAAAAAGGCCCTTTCATTCAAGCCTCCACAGTAGACAGCTTTTCTTTTTGGGCATTCAAATAAGGATTTTCATTTAGCTTTAAGTGCATTCAACTCATCTATCTTTTAGAATAGTCTCTACTTCCAAAAAATAAATGAAAAAAGCCAACAAGCCAACGACAAAAATACCCCAAGACACAAGGTTAAACGGACTTCTGCTGCCAAATTTATAATTAAAAGTCTATTATGAAAAAAAGATGTAACGCTAACAGAAAATTAAAGCTGATTTTAAGTAAGGGTCTATTGTAGAGCTTTTTAACACTATTCAGATAGTTACCTAAGTGAAATCCAATGTTCTTTCAGAAATAATGACCTGCTTGCAACAAGATAATCAGCACTCTTGGCTGGCAAAATACCATAAAACTGTGTTGAAATCACATGAAAATGATGTAGGTCTGTGGACTTTATCAGCAAGAACAGATTCAGCTTCATAATTCAAACTATGAAATCTTGACTTCAGTATAAATATATTACTGCACACTACTTTAAAAGCTCAATAATTTGACATCACATGTAGTTTCGTTAACAGCTCCCATCTCTAAGATGAAACAATTCTCCTGACTGTTTATAAAAGAATTCTTCCCAAGTCAGATTATCTGGCAGTTCCACTTATCTGTCCCTCTCCCCAGCCACATACAAACATGCTTCTACTTTGATATCTGTTCATCAACAAAATGAATCCTTTTCCTTAATGACTGATGCTTATACTACAAAGTGAGCCCAGATATCTACTCTATAAATTTCAACTCTTTGAAATTTCCCCATACAATGTTCATAATATTAAGTAGTCAGTAGTTTCCAATTGACAAGTGAATATTTAAAATGAAACCATTGCTAAGTCTGAAAAACAGTCAGCTGAGCACATATCTAATAATACAACCTGGGTTTTTTAAATACAAGTATTTTAGCATCATCTTGTCACAATATTTATAAGGTTGGCACCAACCTGTGAAAGGTCCATGGTTTTCAAACACTTAAGCTCCATTTTATATCGATACACCACAAACTCCAAATGTCATTTCAACTACTCCTAAAGCAGCATAAACCTTATTTCCTGGAGCTCTTGTACTGAGTGTCACCAATGTTTAGTTATTTGCATTAGTTTGTTTAATGGTACCATTCCAGAGGCAGCTGAAAGGAAATGTTTCAACCCAAGAGTTTAGGGGTAACAGAGAACTTACAGAACAAAAACAGCAACTAAGACCCTACACAAATGGAAGTCTGCACAAATTGATGGAGGACTCTGGTAACAGAAACTCAGAGGAAAAATGCGTGACATCAAATAATAAAAATATTTGCTCTGCTGCGTACATTTTGGAGATTTTATGGGGACATTTTTCCCAAAGGGCATTATCCTAAACAGAGTGATGATAGGATTCACAGCAAATATTCAAAAGCATATCACAGATGAGTTATGATAAATCCCTGGCCACACCTGAAAAGTGACTTTCCAATCAAGCAAAGCAATTTTTCTTTAAAGAAAGCAGATGATGGAAATCCCCTTCCCTCTACCCAATGCACAGGGGAAACAGGTAGTGCCATAGCTGACCCATCTAATCCTCCACACTTTAAATAACCTGTTTACCTTCAACAGCTGAGGCACTATTTAGCATCTGTTGAATACCTTTGGAAACCCAGGATTAAAAATCTTTCCAACAAAATAGTGCCATTTCTTTGTTTCAACAAGTGTAACTTGTATTTATGTGCAACATCCTGACATCAGCTTTCAGATCAAAAACCTGGCAAATCCTGAAAAGGAAATGCTGACATTTGAGGGGTTTAGGATGCACTACTTTGATAGAGTTTCTCTCTGACAGGTTGCAGATGTTTATTTACCGATCATTTGCACCGAAAGTCTACGTGAAAATTGCATTTGAGAGCTGTGAATTAGATACAGCAGATACATAGTGGTCCCCTCAAATACTCCTGCAATTAGTTTCCAGCATTATTGAACACCAAAATAATTGACAAAAAACTGACATAGCAGCTTCTTAATAGCTAAGCACCTTTCAATATAGACTTCTTTACCTTCAGTCTTAAAGGCAAAGTAATAGTTCTTCCTATAGTAACATTGCAATAAAATACTTACCCATACATTCTGACTGCAATGACGAAACAGCTCCAGAAATGCTGATTCTGAAGATAACATTTCCAAAATCATATCAGAGATATGGAAGTGCTAACTTGGAAGGACTTACCTGCATTTCAATTTGGATAATAACTCTCACTTACTATACATCTTTTAAATGAGATGACTGAACCTAATAGAGAATCTGACATTAATCTAAGTACCATTGTAAACCAGAATGATGTACTGTATTGTGGGAGCAAATACTGTTCCCAGCTTAAAGATAACTCTCCCGTTTGCTAATTAGACATTTTTACAAACAGAAGGAAATTATCTTTCCAAGGAACAGAACAAAAGCCACGGAGACAAGGTACTCACATTCCTTTGAGTCGTTGCCACATTTTCTCTGCATGTCCTCCTATCTGGTACTGTACAGAGGCGCTTTCCAGTTCCCGAGTTGTTTCTGTCGCTCGAGCCCCCATGGTTATTGTCCTACAGCGATACAGTTACAGTCAGGCTCAGCAGCAAGTAAAAGCAGTCCTCAGTCCACTACACATTTCAGAAGATCCACACATGTTAGACAGTAGCTGCTGTCACAGCAAAACACATCAGAATTACAACAGCTGAGGGACGATCCTGCCTGAATCGCTATTGACAGACAAATCCACTCTTCCCCCCCAAGCACAGAGCAAGTACACACAGCTCCTCTGACCTCACGAGTCTAATCCATACGGGAGAGCCAGCTACTTATACTACTGACTGCTCAAGCTCCTTTCTCATGCACTTTTTCTGCTGAAGGAATACACACAGAAGCACAAAAGAGTCCTTAAAATGGACTATAATTCATTGCCATGCAGGATAAATGTGAATGGCTTTAACAATCCAGAAGGAAAGAAAGGCTGGTTTCTGCTTTGCAGGTTGGAGAAACAGGCTGCAATAGGAAAGCAGATGGTAGATGCCAGTATCAGCCACATCACCCTACAAAAAGAGTGTATGTTCAAATGCCAGAGCTTTCCTCTCTTTAGCTGATCCTGAATTGTTTCTTATTGAATGAATATCTACCAGCCTGTCAATAAAAATATGACTGCACAAATGCTAAGGCAGTAGCAAATACACATCTGAATCCCTGTAGAAGTGAAATCAGGGAGCGCTACAGGTTGTTATTGAAGGAATATGCTGTAATGATGACTGTTCACCTTCTCCTAGCAACTCCACACAGTAGGTAACTGTCAATTTTACTGGTGGAAAATGCAGCAGCTGCAAGACAGCCTGCTCTGCGAATCCTCCGGGACAGCAGCATGTGTGTGTCAAAATCTGATGCTGAACTCTGTGTGTCTGCCAGCAAAACACAATTAAGTGCATACAAGCAGCAAAAGGGTTGAGAACTAATCAGTGCATGAGCCATGCAGCAGATTGCCTGCTCTCCTTCCAAGAGCAAACCTGAGAACATATCTGGACAGCCAAAGTCAGGGCTTGGAGAAAGGGCAAAGGAGGGCATCTCCTTGCTGCTTGCTCAGTCACAGACTTGGGTTTCCAGAGCGCTTCTCCACTCTGCAAATAGCACCTGTCTTGTTCGGTGAGTAAAAAATCTTCATTTCTGAAGCAGCAGCCAAACAAGCAAATATACCCCAGACTTGTCTCAGTGATTGTGTTTGTTTCAATCAGACTAAGAGCGGTGCAAGAAGCCAGGCAAGAGGAGTGTGCCAAGAGGGAGTAAATGTGTCAGCTTTGTCAGCTACTGGTGCCACTGCCAGCTGGGAAAAGGAGCTTTGGGTCCACATTGGAAAAGTAAGGATGAGTGTCCTCAGATGGAAGGAGCCTAAGTGTGAGGGAGGAATATTTCAGTAGGTTTTTAATGAAACAGCTTTATCTGTGTTAAATTTTGCAATGAAGCAAGATAATGAGCATCCTGTCTGATGAATTTGGCAGAAATGGATATTACTACTGAGTACTCAGGCTCTCACAGAAAAATAAAAAAGGGGCTCACAGCTTTGAAATAATCTTATTATTTCAGGATTTTCTAATCAATTTTCTTTCTCTATGGCACCTTTTACGCACATTATAGAGATAAATTACACCCTATGAGAGTTATAAACCAGTTTGAGTTGCATCTTTTGCATGCTGATTTCAGGTGGATAATTAAACAGTACATTTCATTTGCTTCCATGGATTTAAGACATACACAATTTTAAACTGCTATTAATTTCCAGACTTTCACGGAATTCTTCCCGACTCAGACATTTAAGAGTCAGTCCCATAACATTCACTAATAATTTCTGAAAAACAGTCAGTGGATGAGTGCAACCACAATTTTCAAACAGCATCATAAGACAAAAATGAAGAGATACAAACATGTATTTTCAAAAGCTGTAAGGCATTTATTTGGTCAAACACAGCAGTAATACCTTTGAACCACTTAAAATCTTCTAAACTTTCCACTCCTGTTTTGCATGGAGTCCAACCAAAGTTTGTAAGAAGCAACATAAATATCCTTCCACGGAATAATTAATAAGAACATCTCACACTAATCTGGGCTCTTCCCTGCCTTTTAACTGCCAAATATCTGAAGAAAAGCAAAGAAATTAAGTATTTATAGAAACCACATAAACCTCCAGGGACAGAGGGGAATTTTAAAGGCCTCAAAAAGTATTTCCAGCTCTTGTTGTCCAATTCTACAATGAAAAAAAAAAGCGGTGTTTGCAAGCTGTTCTCTCTCCCTCAGAAGGAATTCAGTAGTTGAAGATACATTGCTTTGATTTACTGGAGAAAACTGTAATGAGAAGGCAATATCCTTCAGGAAGGAAGGAAGGAAAGTGCAAACTGCCCAAACTATCCCTGTAAACGGAGATACACCTTCTAACGTCACCAGAACTCCACAAAGGAAAATTGTAAAACCTCTGCTCCCTGAAGGACCCTGCCCCTACAACAAAAGAAATTCCAACAGCAAAAGCACCCGGCACAGCTTAAGCAAAAGACAAACTCAGCAGCCTTTGCTCCAAAGGTTTATCCTGAGAATCATTAAAGCCACTAGAGAAGACACCAAAGGATGAAATTTTATCTCTGAAAATTAAAGGAATCACAGGAGAAAAAAAACAGATAGATAAGGCATTTGAAAATCAAGAAATCTGCCAGAACGTGTCCTGTGGTTCCCTAGGGAGACAGAAACAAACCATCTAAAACCAAAGAACAACTTTTAAGTTATCTGGAAATCATGAGCAAAAAGCTTTCGTGGAAACACTGGGAAAGGAGAGACCTTTCCTCCCTTTAGCTTCTGTGAATAAAGCTCAGAGAATGAAGTAGCTGAGCCTCCATCCTTCCTCTGGCTCGGTGGGGGCAGGCAGAGGGCTGAGGATGCAGGGCTGAGGCAGTGCCTGCACGGCTGCTGCTGCAGCAGGGGATGCAGAGCCCCAGGGACAGCGGCTGCTGCTGGGACAGGAGCAGCCACAGGGCACAGCCTGCCCGACCTGCTCAGGAACACTGACCCCTGGCCCTGCAGCACAAGCAGCTCAAAGAAAATACAGAACACTAAACTGTGAGCTGCTACTTTAGAGAGCAAGGCAAATCAAGAGGGCTAGCATCTGAAATGAAAAATTATCCTTCAAAGTTTTCTTCTTTCCACCTCCTGTTCTTGAACCACCTACCTAACCCATCATTTGTGCTACAGTCCCAGCAAGTTGTTGTTACACTCCATCTTCCTCCTAAAAAAAGGTATTTTTTGCACTTTGTCCACAGGTTTTTCTGTTATTTTTAAATTTCAGCTTAAAATTTCCATACTAAAGTCAACACACACTTCTATTAGCCAATATGGAGATACATTAAAACAGGAATAATTAACTTCTTCACCCTTAATTATGGCGATAATAAAACTCTTCCAGTGAGAATTAATCCTCCAATAAGAAGCTACACTTAATGAAAATTTAAACCAAGATCCTTTTCTTTCATCTAGATGTAGTTCACTCCAGTAGTAGTATCAATGCAAAGGAATCATTTTTCGGTAAAGAAATCAGATTGCCTTTTCAATATTGACTACTGACAGACTTTTACAGTTATGCTAAAATCACACAATTACAATGAAAACAACTTACCTTAGAAAATCCCACAACTACACCAGTTAATTAGCTATAAGAAGAGGAAGGGGATCATGCAGGTTTTGATGAGGAGAATAAGAGCTTTAAAATAAAGATATTCTCTGCTCCTGAAGGGAAATTAAATACGCTGTTTTGTTTGAAATGAATCTTCAAACATCTAAGTCATGACACATGGAAAATAAGGAAGTATCAAGAGACCTGCAGGGTGACTTGTCAAACTAACACCCATGCCTCCAAACGTGACAACACAAACCTCCCTGCGGTGGAACTGCAGGAGAGCCATGAGCCAATTAAGAAATCTGAAAACATAAGGAAAGAAAAACAATACAGAACAAATCCTCAAAAAGATAAGATGGATTTATTGTAATTAGTGACAGCAGGTATTAGATTTGCATGCTGTATGTCCTGGCCCTGCTCTGCCAAACACTAATACATATTTAATTTTAAGCAGGTAAAGCATTGCCTTTATTTGCTGGGTAAGACAGGGTCCAACAGCATTGTAAATAACAGAGTTAAACCTCTGGAGAACTGCCTGCCAGTGGTCTCGAGGGCTACGTGGTGCTTTGTGAACAGAACTTAAGATAGCAGAGAGATCACATTGCACAAATTCCACCCTTGCAGAAAAGGAATGGTTTGCTAGTCAGTGTTCTCCATGCCCCCTTTTGCCCTTCCCATTGTCTATTATATTTTCATTTGTGATGTGCAATCCTCTTTTGCACAAGAAGAGTTTCCAGCTTGCTTGCAATGTCCAAATATCTGAATTATTAACCAATACGAAGTGCAGCAGAGGAAGAAGAAATATTTGGTCTTATTAAAGTCCATGGACTTTACTTAAATTCATAGGTCTCCAGAAATCTGTCAATGGCAAAATATTGATGTTGCAGTAATCTTGGATTTTCAGATTCTCCACGGAATATATTAACAAAATCAGTACAGTTACATAATTGAGGAAGAGCAACTATTAAAAAGTTACGCATATGGTCTACACAGTGTATTGGCATTGACTCAATTAAGTAGGCAAAAGAGCTGGCTTTGATATATTAACAGTGCTTACTTAGATGACCTATATAAGGAGACCAAACAAGGAACATTTTCCCCTTTTTTTTAACCTTGGGATTTTTTGCTACATCTGATTTACTGTATTTTAGGCTTGTTTATATAATTATTAAATGTATATATTCATTTATGTGTCCTTCAAGTACCATCTTTAATTTAGCAAGGAGAAAAAGAACCTTTTATTTGTTTGCTATGTGTACATCCTATCATATTGGTAATGAACATGGTGTCAGATTTATCAAAGCTTTTAGGCAATTAAAAATGAAAACAAATACCCACGAAGGCTTGCAAGCAAATTAGCTAAAAAGCTCAGGGCACAAATAGATATATATTTGCAAGCCTACCTATGACACATTAAGACCTTATCACATTTGATTGTTCAATACTGCCTCTTACTAGAAGCAACCAGCACCAAAGGCCTGTCACAGGTGTCACTCACAGGTGTGTGAGTGTTCACAGACCAATTCAGTGCCAAGTCAAGTCGGGTTCATTAAGGTAAATGCCTGAAATCTGTACCCATGCTGGACCTCACTGCAGCCCACAGAATTTAGGTGTCCAGGAGCCCTGTTAAGCACCTCTATCTTTAAGTTTACTTTGAGTATGATCTTACACTCAATTTAGAAAATCATAGAATCATTCACTTGACCAGTTAACTTAATTCAGTGAACCAAACAATCTGACAAATTCTAGAAGATGGAGAGACAGCAAGAAATGAATAATTGCCAAGATGCGTAATACATGAGAGATGTGTTATGGACAAGCTGAACAAAAAGAACTGCAGATGAAAACTTGCTACTGCATCATAAGCAGAAAAAACAGAATGAGATAAACAGAGTGTGCCTTGAGCAGCTGGACCTGGAAAGAGGCTTTAGAACCGAAGTTTGAAACCAGACAGCAGTCAATCAAGAAAAAGACAAATGTTCAGTAGAAAGCGTACTGCATGTCAGTGAATGAAATGAAGCAAAAGTGGTTCAAGGCAGGGTGATTAAACATCTTTACATGCCTTGTAAGACAGATGCTCAGTTGGCATCTACATCTTTCTCCAGGTATGTTTAAATTAGTCAGAAATTCCCTGGTAATTTGAGCTAAAAGATAACTGTTTCACCCACAGGGGGAAAAAACAGATTTATAACGAGCAAAGAGTGGTAGGTACAAAACAGTTTTGAGATTTTCTTCAGTCTTACTTCCTTTGAAAGTGACTATTTTATAACTTTGTAGTATTTAATTGCAGTAATTCAGAAAAGAAAATATTATTGCAGAGAACCATGACAATTGGACTACATTTTCTGAAAACAGTAATTGCACATAGTTCATACAGTGTCAGAGGGCAATCAGCACAGCTGAAGAAAACAGAGATTACAGATTGGTTTTGAGGCTTAGTGACTTTTAACTTCTTTATTTGGAATGAACTGGCAAACTGTTATTGAAAAGCATCAATTGAAACTGAGGAGTAACATTCATGAAACAAACAGTTGCTTTTAAGAACTCCTTAGGAAACAACTTGGCTACAAGACTAATATGCTAATTTTTGCAAAGAGAGGAGACTGATCTAGAACTGCCATCACCATTAAGATAAGAGGGATTGAAATTGCTATAGAGAACCACAAGGGTGATGATGTACTTTCATAATGAGATTGATATCTAACCATGTCAAAAAGGCAAGATTGCCCCCATAGTGAAGAACAAACAGTTGTAGAATAAATACAGATGTTCCAGACTGGTTGTGCTCCTTTTATCAGAGCCCATTGCCCATTTTATCACGTTTTGGATGTATTCAATTAATCCTTTAGGAGATGTTATACTTTTAATAAAGTACAATGATTCTGTACTTCATGTACAGAAGAGGTAGTGGTAAGGCAAAAAGTCATTTGAACACAAAAGCTGTAGTTAACTGTGAAAAACTCTAACTGCCAAGTTATTGGTATTTGCATGTAACTAGAGAAAGAAAGAATATGGAATAACAAACAGGAAATGGTAAATCTAAATATGACACCGCATTTTCCAGTTTATCCCACTGAACTACACCAGCTATAAAGAAAATCACTCATCCATGCTGGAAAGATGTGTACATATAGAACAACGTGAAGTCATTTCAGCTAATCATTGTCTAAAAGAGGTTTTTTGAGCAATCATTTTGAGTTACTCCACAAAGAAAACAAGAAAATAATTTCTTTTTGCTAAACATTACTTACACAAGGACCACAGCAACAAGAAAAATGTTTCTTGCTATTTATAAAATGTTGTAACAGCAGATGCCAGCAGAGAAAAAAAGTCTCTTCATCTCAAACTAAAGAGATAAACTTGGGAATCTACCCTGACTATAGCTATTTTTACCATACAGAAACTCTCCACTAGTAGCTCTCTCAAAGAGGTGGAATCAAATCATCCCACCCCACACAGGATTCCTTCAAAACCTTAATTGCAGATCTGAGCTTTCAGGACAGAATGGCAAAGAGTCTCACCCTCTTTGAGACAAAGCCACATCATAACCCCAAGTATCACCTGCACTTTTGGTGCAGTTCTGTACATGTTGGAATATACACAATAATACCTGATTCAGAATTAGTCTGTTCAAACCTCCACACTTCAGGGAATTGCTACAGAATCTGAAACCTAAGGGCAGCTGAAAAGGCCCTTTCTTAACATATTCTGAATTTTAATCTTAATTTCAGCAAGACGTTTTCCATGTTTTGGCTTCTAAATGCCTTAAACATTGAGTGGAGTATTAAACTGACAGGGAAAACCAATAGCATGAGGATTTTTTTTTCATTTTGCATACCAAAAAGCTTCCCAGTACCTAAATTACATATTACATACTGGTCCTCAAATTTAGAAAACATTGACTGGTCCCTGTGGCTTATCTTAAACTGAAATCTGCCTATTATTGCAGTATTAGAAGATAGGTCTATTCCTAAACACTGATCAGCCATTATAGAGTTTAAAATCTGTCTGAATCATTGCTGCATTATTCACAGAATTTTAGAAATTATGCTTTTCTGTAGTTATACAACTAAATTTTCAGTGAAAGACTGCATTTCATAGAGAAAATAATTTCACAAAAACATTAGATATATTCAAAAAGTTTGAATTGCATTCTGTGAAGACAGAAGTTTACTAATGAATATAACTGAAGCTAAACAATGCAGTTTCATGAAAAAAATTACTGACTTAGGGGATTTTTAGGAGGAAGCCTAAACCCCCCAAATTACAAAGTGATTCTTTTCTGTCAACAGTGTTGGTATTTTAAAAGTCAATAGTTCAGGAGTGAGGCTGTCACTGGGACAGTTGCAGGCAGTTTATGAGTTCTCATGACATTTCAAAAGCCAGGCATCTGCCATGGCTCTGTTTGGTGACACAGGACCCTGAGCTGCAACGCTTTCCAGCACCTCCCAGTTGGGTAAAGTGTTATTCCTTCTCCCATTCAACTCTCCAGGAGCTCTCCACAAGCCCTGTTTCCCACTTACAGAAGAGCACACATTCAGAAGTAAAAAGGTTACAGTGCTAACTCACTCTCAGGGAAAGTGAGACCACTTCTGGGGTCAAAATGTAAGCTGCAGCAGAGAACAAAATAAAGCAGGGGGAAAAACATCCCCTCTGCTGATGTCCAGTGCTAAAATCTTGCTCAAGTGCTGTGCAAATGGTGTGGTCAGAGTAAAATTTCCTCACCATGAACTTAGCTGTGCTATGGCATCTTTCCAAACCAGTGAAAACTTGACCAAGTTATGTGACTAGTGAGTTCTGAAGAAAAAAGAGCTTTTGGGGCTAGAGAGGCTGATTGCTCAAGAGAGTTGCTAAAATTAGCAGAGGTTTACACAATTTTTATGTACACAGGAACATTTTTTTTTAATATAACTTTCCCTGTCTCTTGGAAGTCTTGATAAAGAAGATCAGAGAAATTAAGCAGTAGGGGATAACATAATTTCTAAGACAGTTTTAATATATACTCACCTTGTATAAAAAGGTAGCTACAAGTTATCTGAGAACTTCGTACCTGATGTTCTGAATTTCATAACTGCCTTGTGTTGGTGTGAGAAGTTACATTAAACCATGAAGCAAACAGAAGAAAATAGATAAACAAGAAGAAATATAGGTTACATCGAAGTGCTATGATGAGTACACAAGACAAAAAAGTAGCAGTGCAAGTATAAGAACAGACCAAGACAAAGATTTCATCTTTTACTTGTCTTCAGATGCCAGACCAACATTTTTTCTGCTTTTCTAAGAGAGTGGAACAGTATTCATGTACCACTTCTGGGATCAAATATTAATTACATTAAAAAACCGAACAAATTTTTCTAGCATCAGCAACATACCGCTTGATATTTTTCACACCAGAAAGTACCATTATGTCTTTTTTTTTTTTACAAAATAATAGCTCAGATCACATAAAGATCTTTGCATAATGGAAAGTCTGGAGAGAGAAGGATGCAGCAGTAGGATAAAGGCTACCTTTGTACTTCCTTTGTTCAGCATTATACACCCATGAACCCTCATCTGCCAATATCCCACAGGAAAAAGAGACTAAAGCCACATAGGAGCTATCTAGACAAGCAGGGTTTCTGCAAGAATGGCAAACCTATTTCCCTTGCCTTACTGACTGGTCTCAGCCAAGCAATTCTCACAGTACTGGGATGGTTACTAGCACTGGTGAAAACAAAGTGTACGCAGAGGTTAAGATATGATCGGGAAAAGTGGAAAAGAAGGGATGGTAAAGATTCCCAAGTATCTTCTGTGGAAGGCATTTTAAAATAATAGACAACAGCACTTTTCCATGTAATGGCTTGTCCTGAGGGTTTCCAAGTGCCTAAGCCTCCTAGGAGTGTGGGAGTGAAGCAGCACTTGCTGTAGAGATATAAAGGGAAAGAATCCCTTAACTAATTTGGACATTAGCGAATCCATGAAACTGGAGGCATCCAAAGGTGCTGAAGGAGCCAGAGAAGGTCCTTGTGAGGGTGCTCTCTATCACCTATGAAATATTAAGGGACTGGAGAGCCCATAGCAGAGGAGGCTCAGAGTCCTTATTGCTCCCCAGCTACAGGCACCTAGTCAAGGAGTCAGGAGGAAGGTCAAAGGAGAGAGAGGAGATGGAGACAGACAACTCTCAGAGGTGCACATCTATAAGATAAGAGGTAATAGGCAAGTAGAAACATGAGAAATTCCAGCATTTGGGGGAAGAATTCACCATGGGAAAATCCAGTATTTTGAAAAGAATTTTCATTATGAGCAATTAAGTACTGGAAGAGGCTGCACAGAGGGGCTGTGGAATTTCCATCCTAGGAACTCAAGACTCAGCTGGACACATCTGCAAGCACCTTTATCATGTTTGACTACAAGACCTCCAGAGCTCTAGAATTCTAACATACAGCAAAGTATTGCCACTGTGGAAAAAGCTTGCTCCAGTAAATTAGGACATTTCATTTCCAATTACTTGAAATTTGAACACTTCACATTGTTTGCAGCAGCAGGATATAGACAATACCATTTACCTGCAGAATTCATTGCTGCAGGATGCAATTGATTTAATTATGTTATTAAGATTTTTAGCAGATTAAGTACAAAAATAATTACAACCATTATTAATATGACATAGGATACAAATAAAAAGGCTAGCAATTCTTGGGCTGTAGTCCGACAGCAAGCATATCACCAGCTAGAACAAATGCAAAATTGTCTTGTTACAATAATACAAAATCCTGGCCAGCTATATCTAATACACAATATTATCAGAAACATAAAACTGAATTATTTAACTATTTCCTACAGGTTATATACTGGTTTTAAGATTATAGGCTTTCAAGAACTATTTTGTGTATTTGATTTTTCAGAATAAGTAACAGACAATACTGCATATTAGTAATTATTTCTCTGCCTTCCCTTTACTCATTCCTCCATAATATAAAACAGCAACCATGAGAGTATGCAAAGACTGATAATATTAATAAAAAATATTTAATATTTTACTACTTACAAGTTAATGTTGAAATGTGTCTACTAAATCGATGGTTTTGTATGCAGCGGTACTGCAAAATATATTTAAAATTTAATATCCAATAACCCAAAATATTCAGCCCAAACAAAAGCTGAAAACATTAAAAGGCAAAAGCCTGGAAGAATTATCTGCTTTGTTTTAAAAACACAATTAAAATGAAGAGACGTTAGCAAATTTAATCTGCTATAGCTGACATCATTCCTGGGCATTGATTCAAGCTCCAAATTTAATTTCGATGAAGCTTTAGTAAAAGCAATGCCTTCTGCAGATTCTGACCCATCTGACTGAACTTCTCTACTGGTGACAATAAAAAGTAACTTAACCAAATATGGTTTCTGTAAACAGTTTTAAGGATAGACAAAATATATCTTAAATTGGCTTGGGACAACATTCTATTGGATGTTGCTTACTATGAGTGTTGTTTGTGCCCCTCCAAGTATCAGCAGAGACTTCAAAGTTCTTTTGAAGGCCTTTTTCTCTTTTTTTTTAGATTTGTGTCAAAATTTGATGACTTCTGATCTATTGCTGAGGTGAAAATGTTCTTACTACCAAAGAGAGATGTATGACATGATAAGCAAGGCACAGAAATAAAGAAATCCAAGCTGAGGAAATTCTCTGCCAAGACCTACTGCCACGACATTTAGCAACATTTTAAATTTGTGACAACTGCAAAAGAAAGATGCATCACTTTGATCACATCAATATAGTAACTTTTTACCCAAAAAATCTGCCTCCAAAGTTTTATTATATAAAAAGCATTCTACTACTTTTTATGACAGATATCAAGGTGTACTTAGTTTATCCCTGTTACCAACTTCACAAAATTGGCAGGAAACTGCATGAGTTGAGGTTTTCTTGGGAAATCTTAGGTTCCAAATTCACTCAGAAAAATTATCTGAAAGTACACTTGGCAGAGACCTCTATAATCTTACAAAAGACCACAATGGAATTTGCTGGGGATTGACAGAGCTCCAATCATACATATTTGCATATGCAAAAACCATTACTTGCATGAAAAAAAATTGCATTTCTTCCTACAGACTGATATTTAGCCAAATCAATTAAATACTAACTTACATAACAGCTCATTAATCCTCATTAGTATGCATTTGTATAGTTCCTATGATATCTACTTGTAAGTATCTGAAAGGGTAAATACTTTTCACTTGTAATCAAACATACACATGCTCTATTATTTTCTTTTTCTTTTTTAATTACAGCATTTAAAAACATGTCATAAAAGTGCCAAGCACATAATAATAAAATTCTTTTCCATTCCCTTCTCAGTTTCTCAACTTCTTCCTTCATAGGAATGGTTGCTAAATAAATAAGTACACCCCAAAATAAAAATTTAGAGATAAAATAAATTTCCAGCAATTTTTGGAAATTCTTTCCTATTCCTTAGACTAGAAGCTGTGAGATCATGCAAAAAACCCCAAACTTTGCTAATTCACTCAGAGCATCAGGGTCTTCAACACATCCATGGCCTTCAAGCTGATCAGTGAAAAAAGAAAGAGCTTATCAGTGAAAAACCTGCTTACATGTGTTTCCTTAGTTTTACACCCTTAATCAATAAATACATTCAAATTAAATTTCTGTGTGTAAGAACACCACAGCTGACTGTATACTACAATATGGTATTTTAGAAGAAAAAGATACAAAAATAGACACATTCAATCCCTTTGTGGGCTATGAGTATGACCTGTGTTAACAGTGGGAAGGAACACAGTTAAACCGAGTACTGAGAAGGCAAACACTTTTTTCTTGTCTTAACAGAATCAATGTAATCTCTCAACATTGCCCTAGACAATCACTATCAGATAAAAGTAATTCTTCCCACATTACAAAAATTTCCTAAATAATCTGGATCTTCTATCTTGATACATTTTTTTATTCCATATTACCTTACCAAAGGCCATAATAATGTGAGTGGGGTTTTTTTTTCCTGGTTTTCTGTGGGTTTGTTGGTTGCATTTTGGTTGAGGTGTTGTCTTTGGTTGTTTGGATTTTTATTTTTTTGTTTGGGGTGGGAGGAGAACATTTCTTAAAAGAAGTAAAATAAAAAGAAGATAAAACACACACAGTTCTAGATTTCCTGAGGAAATTGTGAAAATTAGGAAGATGATAATTGAGACTGAGTTTCAAAAACAAACCTGATCTGCTTGGTCAGAACTGTTTAGTAAAGCAGGTTATAGTCTTCACTGACTGCAAACAAACACCAGAAAATCGTCTTCCAAATTACTTTTTCAGACATCAAACCCCAACCAGGTCAGACATGAACAATCTATCTTCTTTAAAAGTTGTGGATTTAGAGTTGTAAGGATCTGAAATGATGATAGCACCTACCTTTTAAGGGTTTTCCAGATGTTTCATGAGCTGGAGGCTCATGGAGCAGTGTTTGCTGGCATAAGGAAAGGCAGGGGCAGCACGGGGAACGCAGCGATAGCACAGAAAGGGAAAAGTAAAGAAAGGCCACAAGGGATAACCTCAGCCTATTTGTCATTCACTGCTTCTTTGTCATCTGGTAAGACACAGATCAGGACAGGGAGTTTGTATAAGTACATCCTTATAATACCTTTTCTAACACTTTTTTGTACCACCCCTTGTAGGTGAAAGTTTTTTATTCAACCTGAATCTTTACAGATGTGAAATACTCGGTATCACATAGGCTACATCAAGCTCAGCAATAAGCAATAGATTACAGCATGTGATAAAAGGGCTGTGTTTCTGGCACAAAATTATGCAGAAGAGAAAAAACGAAGACCAACTTTCACTCTATGCCCTATAAAATAACCTAGCACCAGGCCAAGGCACCAAGGGCTACACCAACAAAATTATGCTTGGCGCTGCTCTAAGTTTCAAACAAAAGTGACCTTTTATAAAAAACAAGTATTTTGTTCTGTGGATTCCATTTAGTCCAGAATTTGTGATTCTCCCTATTCTCTACATGCTTTTAATAGCAAGTATCTGGTGGATTAAACTGAATATATTTTGCTAAAAAATTTACAAGTATGTAGCATCTCAAGTTTCTCATAATCGCTATGTATTTTCCAAATCAGCTTTTTGTTTCATTTTGTGTACAAGATTTCTGCCACTTGGACGAAGACAGCAGCTTAGAAAGATCTTTTGTAATGCACTAAAAGTGACAGGGAACAAAAACCTGGTAAGGTTTATGTTCAAAATTCTGCTGCAAATTCAGCATAAGTAGACATAATCCAAAAATCACTGTAAGCCAATGGCATCCCAAAGGATGCTGCAAAAAAATTACAGAGATGTTGGAAAGCTCCAATTGAAAAGAAACAAAGCAAAAATAAACTGACAATGACAAAGAAAACAAACAACAGGAGACAAAACCAAAACATTCATCACTCTGATCACGCTAACACAGATATAATTTTACTCAAAGAACTGTCTTTGAAAAGAAAAAAACCAACCTGTTTTCAAAATCACAAAAAAACCCCATGTATGTAAGTCCAAAAAGAACTTTCCAGTGAAGAATTTGTACTCCCCAAATAATGAGTTTCTAATCAAACTGGACATTTTCTAAAAGCAAGAACATCAAGAATAATAACAAACTTACAAACTGAAACCTCGAAGAGATTAGGTCTTTGCATTTTATCCTCCTACTCATTTGATTTTTGTCCTTCTTATATAAATGCATTTAGGATTTAATTATATAAAAACCAGTTATTTGGACCTAAGTCAAGAATCAATTTTCTGAACAAAAAGTGTAAACAGGAGAATAAATTTGAGAAAATATGTTTCAGATTTTCCGTTAGCTGATAAAACAGGTTGAAAACTCGCATAAATCACAAACTGAAGCTTAGAAAAGTAAATAATTAAAAGCAATGGTCATTGGCTGCTCCTGCATGGATGTGCAGAGGGATCACCAAGGGGCTGGGACACACCACGCTGGAGGCAGCCAGGGCTTCTGCTGGCATCGTTGTAACAATGTTACAGTCTTATTAATAATTATCTAATTAATATGTTGTAAAATTAGAAAGCAGACATTCTTTAGAGCTGCTGAAGTGGCTTTGCACTTGTCTTTATATCTGAAGGAGCTGCATGTTCGCAACAAGTCAGGTTCCTCATGTGCCACTTCATGAACCTTATGATTATTAAGCACTCAAAGGCAGCTGCCAGAGTTTCACAGAAATACAGGCACAGGTACTCATTTAGTGCCGGGTGCTCTATGACAGACTTTGTGCAAGGGAGTGAACCTGAAGCTAACTTGGGAGTTTCTTCAGTTAGCACAGAACAAAAATTATTTCTTAAAATTTTATTATATGGAAAAAGCAGCATATATATTCTGACCCTTAAAATTCCTATTAAAAAAAACATTTTATGTTAGCACAGGCCATAGCAATCTGGCTCCTTAGCTAAACTTTTGATTGTGGGAATTACTAATAAAATCTCACTGATTTTAGGTATCCTTGAAGATGCTTTATGCTTTTGAGAGCTATTAAAATTAGAACCCTATACTTCTGCTTTTTTGTTTTTCTATATATAAATAAATAGGTCATCTTTTTGTGACATAGCATTTAAAAGTAGGAAGGAGCACAGAGGAGAAGAATCCTTGGTACATAATTACAGCAAAGTATGGAATATATTCAATGTACCTTTATCCAAAAGACAATTCTTGGGATTTAAAGTTATTAAATGAAATGCATTCTAGCATAGCAATAGGATGCTGATATTCAAGTTTATTTTACTCTGGACTTATCAGTCTTTCCTTATCTGCAGTTTTATTTACATTATTCAATGATGTCTCCATGTTTTCCAAATACTAATGTTGCAATACAAAAGTTCCATAAACTCACACTTCTCAACAGCAAATGCATCATATTCAAAATGTTCTTAGATGTAAGTTCTCCCTTATTTAGTCTTCAGTGAAGACCACAGATGGGAATAACATTTGCTCACACTTTATTGCAGAGCAGACTATTTAATAATCAACGTGTTGGCACACTGTTCATCTTGTCTTAAAATAAGTAGCTTTTAAAAGAAGTTCCAGTGCATAAAATTCCACTTCTTTTTCCTTTAAAGAAAGCATGGAAGTCCAATGAATGTGCAGACCAAAATCCTAAAAGGCTTTACAGCAATTCCAGCTAAGGATATACAGGAACTCACCAGTACCAGCACACTCAAGTTGTAATATTCTTCTGACTAGTTAACAAAACACTGTTAAGGTTTAATGAAAGGAGACATTTAATACTCATTTGACAGCTTAAAAGGGAACAAACTGGTGCTAAGTGATCACTCAGTGATGATAAAATTCTGTAAGAAATGACAGTCAGGAGCAAGAAATCCCTGCTATTACAATAAAACTGCAAAGTTAAGGTGAACTTCTCTTCCTAACAAACCATTAGATACTTTGGTGGCAGCAAAAGTAATTTGGCAAGATTTTAATACTCTCCAAGAAAGGCAATCTGACAAAGGAAATAAAGCCTAAAATCATAAACAGCTGCAGAGAGCAAAACTTGACTTAAGCAAGGTAGCACAAATAATAAAATATGTTCTAGATTAAAGTAATTTGTACATTTCATATTCTCTATCAGCTAGCTGTAGAACTCTCTGTGTTACACAAACCAAAATGTAGCATTTTAAAGGACATGGACATAATGGGGCACTAATATTTCAAGGTTTAATTGTGCATTGTTTTCTGCATGATCACCTATTTATTTAAATTCGTGAGAGATGTAGCCTTGGAATCCTGTGAGTTCCTGAGCTGGAAGGGGCCCACAAGGATGATCAAGTCCAACTCCTGACTTCTGTCAATACAAATCCCAAGCCCCTGTTACAAATTGCTTGCAGTCAATCATCCCAAAACTCCTTGTAATCTGCAAAAATATAGTTTTTCTGGTTTTTGTTAAATTGTACACAAAGCCATGTTCTGCCCAAGTCCATTATTTTTAAGTACATGTTTTATTGTAATGTACTGTATACAAGGGGAAAATTTATTAATTTCAGATTATTTATTTTACCACATATCTATTCAAGCCATGCATACTTTGCTAAGAATTCATTCTGGCATGCAGAAACTGGGCGTAAGGACAACTGTGTGAATGTTAAGCCTGTGATAAAAATTTAAAATAATTCCTGTATCTACTTGACAGAACATGAAAAAGTATCCCTCTTTATTCTTAATAACTTTTGATAATATTCAGGTCAAGTGATTTTGTAACCATTTGTCTCCATAGACATCAGCCATGCAAATAACACCATAAGTTTAACTATTCTTATTCTGATATTTCTGTATCTGTCTTCCATTGACAAAAGATGAAAGAATTGCAGCGTTCTCCTTTCCAAATCACAAATTGGATTTATTAGCTTCACAGATTTATTAGTGACATAACATGTCACATCATATAGTTTATTTTTAATTACATTCATACAAAGGGAAATATACTGAAGGTTCTAACAAAGGAGAGTTTACACCTGGAGCAACACTGAGAGCTAAGAAGAGGCAACTGCCTTTTTTTCATTTTAAGAAAAAATATCTTAAGGTATGGCTTTGGCAGATGAAAATTCAGTATCACTTATCAGTATCACACTAAATGTACGGTTATAAACTAATTCAGATGCAAATTTATACACACAGGAGTTTTTGAAATAATTTGTTGAATAGATGTGATATCCCAAGAATATGCTCTGACTACTTCTTTATAAAATTTCCTTTATACTCCCTGATATAGAGACCTGAAGTTGGAATTGCCAAGATTCATTTTTCTGAAAGAATTATATTGATATTACAATGGTCTATTAGATTATACTCAGTAAATTGGTCATATCTGCTAGATTTAAAAGAAAAAAGTAGTTTTATTTATATACTGAGGATGTAACTTTTCCTAGAACCTAAGTAATACTCTGGTCTCTGAACACAATTTGTCAAAGAAAAACAATTAACTTATAATGAGTTTAAGAGTCTTCTGAAATACTTAATCTTTTATTTTTTACATGTTACCAGTGATACCATTTTCTCAGAGAAATGTATTTAATAATGGGCACAGTGGAATTAAGTGTCGCCCTAAGCACAGCGACCTGAGAATCTGGAGGAGGATTTATTTTTGTCAAACACTGCCTGTATGGCCTTGCCTAACTCAGTCTCCCCCTGCCTGAGACTTCCCTTCAGTAAGCAAAGACGAAGCATGTGTCCCATCATAGGTTTGCTGGTGTAATATTTAGCATTTTTATCCCTTCCTTGGCAAGTTTCTTGAAGGGGAAGGGAAATCAGGATGCCAAAACAACCAGAAAAGGCATTTTTGCAGCTATCTAGTATGCATGACATCTGGAGTGGGTTTTGTTGCTGTTTTTCAGTTTCTTGGGTGGGGGGGGGATTTTTTGGGGAGTGCAGAGGGTGTTGTTTGTTTCTTGGTTTTTCTGGGTTTTTTTTCAACCCACAGTGCTAGAAATCTAAAGACTATGTTCAGATTGTTTCAAGCTTTCCCACATTCCCATCTCACTCATCATAATTCAATCTGTGTCCCTCCAAGAGGATCCCTCAGCAAACCCAATCCAGCGTTGTCTGGAACACCCAGACACATTTGGAGACATTTGACTTTCCAAGCTGCACGCATGGCATAGCTCACATGGATGATCTGGAAACACTCCTGCAAGCTCTCATCATAGCTGGAAGTGAATGGAAACAAAACAAAACAAATCTTTCTCAAGAAAAACTCTGCTGCACCATCTGCTAAGGAGCACTTTGCTCCTTATGGCTAGTTAAAACACTGTGCAGTCCTTTACAAAGACTTTTGCAGATGATGTTTTATCACTTTATACTGCCTCTGCAAGAATGTTTTCTAAGCTCAACTGCCCATAAATTCTAAAATAATTCTCAACTGAACTAATATTTTAATCTATATAAACAATTCTTTTGACATAGTGAAAAGGTGTACATCCAGCTAGAACTATTGCAATACACTTGGATTCCTAACTAAGCTCAGTTTCTTTTCAAGTAAATAAACATTCATCGTCCATCACTGCAAAGACAGTTCTAAAATATCTGAATATCTTTTATGCCTTACATGGGCCTCTAAAAAATATCAAAACATTCAAAGGTTCAGCCATTTATACTTTGGCAATTAACGTTGCAATTATATTGCATTATATCTTAATATATTATGCATCTCAAATATACTTTAAATGTTTTTGTATGCCAGTTTTAGTTTTCTGTGTTACATCACACTTTCTTTTTCTTCCCGCTTTTCATCTACTTTTTGTTCCCCACTAACTGATCCACTGCTGTTACAAGCAGGTCTAGGCCAGGTCAAATTAAAGACCACAAAACCCTATGTAAACAATCAGATTCTGTTTACAAGATGGATCCAAGCAAAAGCTCCCAAGGTTGACTCTCACAAGAGGTATTTTACTTCAAGAGGTTTCTTTTCCCCTGAGGCAGAGTACAGGCAAGTATGAGTTTTAAATGAGAACCAAATTTTGCAGTGAGTCTAAAAGGGACAGAGCTGCAGCAGAGCTCGTGTAGCCTCTCCTGCTATCAGCAAAGGCTGGTTTCACAAGGAGCACGAGGGTTCTGCTACTGCACTGCTCTTGCACCTCCTTACAGCTTGCATCATACTCAAATGCTTTCATTGGGCCTTGAGGAACAGCATTTTACTGAAAAAAAAAACTCCAAAACCATTCCCTTTCAGAAAAACTGTTCCCTTCTGCTCTCATTACCAAGGATCATCCACTGCCCTTTGGGCTCCCTCCCACCTCAGGCTAAATAAATCTTTTCCCCCCTTTAATATTTCATGTCACCCAAGGCTGCCAGATATAGCTGGGCCATGAAGTGCAAAGCTCTGAAAAGCTCCATTCTATTGCCTTCATCCAAAGCCTTTGGAAATTGTGATGGACATGGAATTTCAGATCTGTGTCTTGCTTAATGCAGACCAAGGTAAGATATACTAGATGAGTTTTTGTCTATTCTTACAATTGAAGTCTTTCATCAAACCAGGGCAAGCCCTTTGGCCTAACTCCACATTAGAAACAGTATAAAATAAAGGACATTAATTATAAAATGTTATACTAATATATTACTAGCAAATTTGAATATTCTGACATTTCCATAATTCACAGTAACTTGTTAAAGAATGTTCTCAATAAAACAGTGAATATCCACTTACTGCCTCAGCTCCTTTCTTTTTTTTCCAGGAAAAGTGCCCTGTTCAGAGTTATTCTCCTGGGAAACATGGATTTTTACTCCAGTCACCTCTGAGCTCAGTAATTACCCCAATGGATTGCAATAAAAGTCTATAGAGCTGAGGGCAGGATGTCTCCTCTCCATGTGTGCCAGAGGGATTTACTCCTGAGGAGCACTGGCCTTGCCCCTTGGATCAACCACCATTTAATGGCTGGAAAGCAGTGTGTGTTCTGGGGCAAGGTTGTTTCACCTTCACCCAAATGGGATCAAGTTCATGTTCTCCAAGACTGATTTGTAATGTGAGTGGAAGCCTGATAGCCAAGGAAGATCATGACCACCTGTGTCCATCTGCAGGATCAGAGGGGAGTAAACTCTGTCACCCATTTTTATCTGCCATTAAAAGGGTGCAGAAGTTTCCTGTGTTTGCTGTGACAAAGGCACAAGATCTACTGATGTTTTGAGCACATCAAATAACTTCCAGGAGTCAAGAAGCTGAGATAAAAAGACATCTTAAAGACTAGAATTGTTAATGCCAGGAGAACTAAAATTGTCATTTGTTGTAAAGGTGTTGAGCCAACACCTTTAGCTGGAAAAATAAAATGGGAAAGAAAAAGAGAATACATTCATGGTTCCTTAACTCTACAGCAAGAAGCCAGGCAAGAAGACAATTCCATGTAAAAGGCTCTCCAAAAGAGCAAAAGCATTGGCAAATTTGGTGCAAATACTGTTTATTATCCTCATGTTGAAATTTTAATTTCTTTTAGAGTTAATCTAGAGGCAATCAATTAGTAATTAACATCATTTAAATCATCTCTTGGGACATCTCAATTAAGACATGGCAATTCACAAAAGCATCAAGAAAAACAAAACAGATGCAATGATTTGCATAAATATGATTTGCTAAAACTATTTGATTGGAATGCAGTTAAAATGTTTGGATCCTATATGTCACACATTGCTGCAGTCCTTTCTACACCAGCAATGCCCTGAAGACAGCTGCTATCATTTTTAGGGCCACCTAATCATTTTCCTTGAACATTCCTCAGATGTAAAAGCTATTTTCCACACTTAGTTTCCATAGATACAGAGAATTTTTTTTATTAATCAGAATGATAGCCTGCAAACTGCTAAGCAAACACATCATCAGCAAGCAGTTAATATTCCAAGCTGTGTCTGTTTAAACAGGGTCCCACTCTGATCACGTTTAATTTTGGACAGTTAAGGCAGAGTGGAAGTGGACAACATGATATTTTCTAAATGGAGATTTTAACACTGTGGTTCAAGACAGAAACATGGGTCAGTTAGCACGTAATGCCAACAGCTAGAGAGCATACTGAGAAAAACTATCAGTTGCTGCTTCAGGGAAGAAAAATCCCTGTCAAGGAGACCAAATTAAAGCATCATTTCAGCCAAGTATTTGGCTAAATTGAATTTTAATCCAGCAAAGCTAAACAGATAAACCAAATACCAGAGGGGAAACAGAGTTCTCAATCTATCCAGTTAAACCAAACAAATCTGGAAGCATGCATCCAAAGTAAAGGCTCCAGCATCTTTTGCAGAAATAGTGATTTGGGGTTTTTTCTGTCTGCCTCAATAGGCCAGTGAAGCAAAACAGATGGGCTAATAATTATTGCTGGGTTCAAGTTGCTGCACTAGCTTTCCTGGTCTGAAACATCTCAGCCTT
The DNA here is from genome assembly GCA_013396995.1 of Dicaeum eximium. Classification (NCBI taxonomy): domain Eukaryota; kingdom Metazoa; phylum Chordata; class Aves; order Passeriformes; family Dicaeidae; genus Dicaeum; species Dicaeum eximium. The sequence goes on along the minus strand of VWZP01009762.1, from coordinate 577,262 downwards.
GCAACTTCAGCATGTAAAGTATCTGAAAGACTCTGAAGAAGTAAAGGACCCAAAAGTATTCAGAACTCAGACATTTTAAAATTTAAAAAAAAAAAAAATCCACAAGCATTCTCTCCTTTATCATCTCCAAATATCTGAACTGCTTAAGGAGAATGAGTTGATATCCAGAATATTGGCTGTGAGTGGAAGAAACGAAACAACGCACAGTTTTGTAACAAAAAGAGGCAAAAAGAAAGGTGTTGCAGCAACACAGTATTAAAACTGGTCCTCCCTGAGGAGTGTTCATGTCAACTTGATCCTCATGTTGTGTCCAATACTGAAATATTCCAGCCAATCTCATGTACTTATGTAGCTACATTTTTGAATAAAGCAACAGAATGTTGGACTTCCCAAAACAGACACACACCTAGGGATGATCTGAAGCACAATGAAGCTTCATTTATGCTTGTGACAGAAAAAATTTCCAGTTTCTTGGTGTTGCTGTGGCTAATGTGTCTGTCATTATGTTAGCCTGACAGTTGTTTTTATTGCAACTTCTGAAGAAAGTCCACCACCAGTGGGCAGATATTGCTATGGCAACTCAGCACAAGTGCAGAAACTTCTGAAGGTGTTAGGCAACACAGAGCCATCAGCTGCTGATGTTGCTCAAGTTTAATGCAGTTCATGTTGTCCAGAGTCAGCTAATTAGGTACACCAAAAATGGAGCTCTCAGCAAAGTGATGTGGAAAAAAGCTGTCTGTGATACAAAATTAACAAATTACAATACAGAGTGAGGAAAAAAGAATGCAACAGAAAAGTGGCTCATTTTCCTCTTTTGTAAAATCCAGTATAAAACAGTGAATTGGTTTAGTAGTTTTTAAAATGCAGGGCATGTAGTTCTTACTAATGCTTATATAATTAGTTGGGAAAATGTAATGCAGAATTCTTTTTTTTATTTTGTAAAACCAAAATTTTGAGAAGTATTTTTACTTTAGAACACTCCGTTCCTATCCCTGCAATCATTTTAATTTGGCCTGCAGTGGTCTATGTAAAACAAATCTTGGTAACTTTCCTGATGAAGAAAATTCTTCACATAGCTTGAGGAGGGGAAATCATCAGAACTGCCCTTCACTTTGGCTATCACAAAAGTTAAGAAGGCTACAGAGACCTGCAGAAGAGTGAAGTACCTTTCCAGAAAAGTGGGGACAAGCTCACACTGCTGCTGCCATGGGCTTGGAGGAAAACACCTTCAGCCTTTCTTTTTGGTGCAAGAGAGAAATATGTTTAAACACAACTTTTAAAGCCAGGACCAATCAGTGAACTACAAATTATTATCCAAATGTTCTGTTCCAGCTGTCTTCTGTATAGTGAGCTGAGTATATGCTTATTATAGGTCTGGAAGGAGGACAGAGGCAGTACTAGTACCTTGGAGAAGTGTTCCTCTACATCCAAAAGGAAATCCTTACTAACAACATCCAGTTTATTGCTAATTGTCAAAGGAAATGCAGAACAGGTAATGCCACAAAGGTGACTGGGAAAAAGAATTAAATATACACGTGCAAAAGACTGAATGAGACAAAATTAAGAGAGAGGTTATGTTTACGGTTTACAGGCACACAAATTATGACACATTAGGTAAAAGTGTCAAACACAAACTAGATTTGACACTTCATTACATGGGGACAGGTTTCTTTGGACCTAAAGCAGCTAAAAATACTGAGTGGTTTACATCCTGAAGGATCCCAGCCCTACCCCCCCTTCAGGAGTGAGCACAGAAAAATGAAGTGAAGGCAACTGCAGATGCACCTACTTAACTCTTCAAGTAAAGTAAAAATAAGATGAGTTCCAACAGTTTTCAGAATTATCTCCACTACATGGAACTCTCACATACTAGAGGCCTTCTGTCCTCAGCACCTTGAGGACTGCAGCTCTCCAATGCTCTAAATTACTTATAGCATTCCTGCAACATTACTTGTTTTAACTTTACCCAAAATATCCATGGAGAGCTCAGACATCACTGCCTGAAGAGTTGGAGCTCTCTAACAGGAGTATCTCACCTGATAAACAGATTTCTTTGAGGAAAGTGACAATTTATTGGTGATTTTCTGTTGTGACATTTGAAGCACAGCAGCCAACACAGTAAAAGTAATCATGAATGCAATAATAAGTGTTATCTAAGGTAAAAATTATTTCAGGTTCTAGATCCTGGATAGCATTCATCGAACTCTAGCTCAGCCTGACATTACCTCTTCATTTCACAATGACTATCCACTGGAGAAATATCTCCTGGCATTGAGTTTATATGGAAGAAGAATTTCAGCTGCCTTTCTCTTTCAGCAAAACTAAACAAAACCCCACCTTTTTAAAATGTCTCAAAAAATTCTTTTTAGCTAGAAGATGATCTAAAGTATAAATATCTCTTGATTTGTGAAGTCAGACTTCAACAAACCATGAGGAACCATGTGGAAAGTTCCTTAATCCACCAAAAACCCTGAGGGTCAGTATAATCATAAAATAGTTATTAAATCAGTGATAGGAGAGTAGATTTGTTTTAAAGCAAGTGGGACTAACAGACTGCAAAGGTGTTCAATATGTTACTATTTCTAACTATCACTTTTTAAAGTAACTACTTTTTATTTTATATTTCATTAATTATACTAGTTATGATGGGAGCCGTGAATCTCTGTGTTTCATTGATGACAAAATAATCTGCTGAAATGTGAAAATGATGAGTTTTGGCCCTAGTTTTTAATTACATCATTTATTTCAGCAAAACAAATGACATCCACATAATAAATATTTTCAAACGAAACCAACATTGAATCTAAACATCTATTAAATTTTGTTTACAGTTCAAAAATGAATCCAGGAGGATCCATTGGCATAGTCTGTTGCTGGACATGCTCCAAATATTTATTTTGCATATGTACTTTTATTTGACAGCTTGTGCTATTGAAAATATAAGCTAAGAATATAGAACAATATGCAGGGTGTGATATTAACTGTTTTCTCTTACCTTTTCTTCTAATTTAAGTAAATCAATATGACATAGTTCAGAGATCTTTTTCTCTGATCACTTCACAAGGGAAGTAACTATTCTTGATCAGTTCTGCAGACCAGATTTTCCAAAGGCATCTGCAAAATGCTACACACCAATATGGATATTCTTGGGTCCCTTCCCAATTCCACTCAAGTCAGTAAAGAAATGTAGATCTGCTTAGTGGTAGAAAAATCGAAGTACTTGCTTGAAAAACAAGTTTTAGAGAATGTTTTGGTCTTCAAGCTATAAAATCTGCAACAAGGGATGCTAAAAACCACCTTTGAACTCACTGAGACTGCAAAGGTGCTGAGTGACAGTCATGGAAGTTATATGCAATCCATATTCAAAGCTTAGTGTGTGAAATTGGAAACTCATCGTTTGCATCCTTTTTTTTCCTCTGGCAGGCAAGGCTTCAGTGTGCTCAAGCTTAAAGATAAATGAGTTCCTTGTTCAACAGCACAGAACCCATTTCTGGGTCCCCACCTTTGCTGCAGTGACCTCAGCCCATAGGCTCCTGGCAAGACATTTGCTTTTTTCAGGATTTTACATCTTCTTGTGCCTTGTAGTCAACTAACAGTCTTGTGATCTCCACCACTCCCAACTGATGGGCCTCCAGCTTCTAATAGAAATGTTGACCTGTAAAAGCACAACCTTACCTTTCCTAGTATTAAATTTCCTACTTCTACTATGTTGTTTCACAAGGTCATGAAATTGTTTTTATGTAATGTTTATGATCACCCTCACTATTCTGTATCTCCTGACTTTGTAGCATGAATAAACTGAACTGAGTACATTCCTACTTTTGTGCAATGGCTGTTATAAGAGCAAAGTCCAAGACCAGGCTGTAGGCTGGTGTTTGGGAGTAGTATCTAATAATCTTACTACACTCTTACAGTTTTTACTTTGCCTTGGCCCATTTTTGTCTGTTTTCCATAGCTGTTTATCCCCAAGTGATATTTCTTAATTATTCTGTCCTTCAAAAATGTGTTTAAGAGGATTTTGTATTATTTTGATAACAATGGCATCTGCAGTCTGGTTCACTCCCTTTCTTCAAGTTCAGTTGTATTAAACATCAACTCATCAAATTACATAAAAAACCATTCACCTTCTCTGGCTATTGGGTATCTGGAGAAGAAATAATTTTATCCCTTTCTGGGATCCTATTAAAATGTTTTGGTTTTCCTTTCAGATGTAGAAATCCTCATTTCATGTAATTGTTTCTGCTAACCCCCCTTTTTTTTTTTTTTGTCCACATTCTTGCTAAAAACTGAAGCCAAATATTCATTTAAGTTAGGGGGCAATATCCACATTATCTTTAAACTTCAATTAGAAAATATCTGCTAACAGAGAATAAAGTCAAACATAAAATTACATTTTTATGCGGTATTTAGTTTCAGATATAGATTGTGAAGCAAGTGCTTCTTTCTCATGAACCCTGAAACAATCAGAGAGCCATCAGGAATGGATGCCATTGAGATGTGATTTTAGTAATTAGTGAGGACATGTAAGAAATTGCTTTAGGGACAAAAGAATGAGCTGAGGAGAAACAGCTCTTTAGTTCTAATTAAATAGAAAGATAAGTAAAAGGAATTATAGTATGAAGATTCATTTCTAAGTGTACAAACTTTGATTATTAACAAAATGATTTGGAAATCAAAAATTCAAATATGGAAGACACTAGACATTTCTTTCCATTAATGATTCTCCAACTCCCTTTCCAGTGAACTGTCACGCAGTACTGAAGTGTAGAACGGGGTCTCTCTTACATAAGGGGCACATCTATAGGACTGGCCATATGGTTGGGAAAACTCTAAGGCATGAGTTGCTATTTGCATCTCATGGATTTAATATTTGCCTTTTTCTCGATGGGAAGTGTACATTTACTTATATTTTTAGCAGTGATGTGTCAAGGGATGTGCAAATATACGTAAGAAGGTAAGTCCAAGAAAAATTCTCTGCCACCCCTTTAGCTTCTTCTGGTCACCTATAGACGTCACTAGCAACTCTTAAGAGTCACTGAAGCTCTCTGCACACACGTAGATTGTTGCTGCTACTGGAGTTAGAGTACAGTCATTGATGACAAGGATTCATATTCCACTTGCACTTCAGACACAGAGCCAACAAAGATCAGCCTAGAATTAAAACAGATCTAGTACAAGTCCAGGTTGGCTCTCCCTATTCATTGTGCACAAGAAAAGGAATAACAAACTTGTGACCCTGGTTTTCCCCTGCTGCATGTCCTTAGCTGAAGCCAAGCCTGCACCCACACTGCTGAGGCTTAGATTAGAGCCTGCTCATCCATGGGCACTGGTGGGCACAGCCACCATGAGGGCAGGTCTTGTCCCTGTACCACCCTGTCCTGCAGGAGCATCATGTGCACCACAAGCACCTCCGGGGCTCCAGACCTGGGCTTTACCTACACTAGCTCATACTACCCACAAGGCTGATCTCCACCTCACTCAGTGACAGTACTACAGACAAAGCTAAAAGTCATACTTAAATCAGAAATTACTCACTAAAGCAGCAACTGCACTAATCCTGAGCTCCAGGTGAGAGGATTTTGGTCTGGAAGTTAAACCGCAGTCCACAGTACGGGAGAGATGAGAAGACAAGAGCAGAAGAGGTAAAGTGCTCTCCAACAGCAAGAGCCCCTGCAAACATTCCATGTGAGTCATTAGGAATCATTCTTAAGATGAGAGGAGAAAGTTGAGTCATAAATGACTCATCCACTTAGCAGATGGGAGGCAAGCATACATGAAATTTGGGACTGCCACTTAGTGAACATCATGAGCCACTAATTCCCAGTCTGCTTCCCTTCCTGCCACTAAACAGGGAGCATACAGAGTGATGGAAGCAGAAGCAATATACACACCTTCACCTTCTGCTAAAGTGTATCACAAATGAAAGGTGTTTAGAATACAAATTCCATCTCCATTTAGCTACCAAGCAAGCAGGAATGTTGACTGGCCTTATCCAAACAAGGCTCACATCTTAACTTTTACACACCTGTAAGAGGTAGAGAGTAAAAATTCAGGAAATGAAAAATATTTTGTCATGTTTGCTATGTTGGAGGTAACTTCTTAGCCATTAAATATAAATGGGTGACATGCTCCCCAAACAAAAAAAGCTCATTAAAGACTGGTGAGACATCTGTAATCTTACAGAAATCTGTAACTGTTCCAATAAAACTGGAAAACCAATGCAGAGATAAGGAAACAGCTACTCATCTTCTCCGTTGCTTGCCAAATTTTGGGATATGCACTTCATGTTTCAGAACCAGAAATCTCAGAAAGCAGTAATAGCAACTTGAGAATGTGGATTTACAGAGAATTTCAAATCCCTTAATTTGACCTCCTATTCTCCCTACTGAAAGCCTCTCTGCACTGCCTGTGTACATTCTGGAAAGTCCACAACACCCAATCCAGTCCCTGAAGCCCTAAGCAGTTTGCTCTGACTGGAAAGCTACTATAAATCAGCTTCAAGCTGACATCTAAAAATAAAAAGCTCATCATTTTTCAGGCTCTGACAGTTCAAGGTTAGTCAAGGGCCCATCAGCCCTGTTTTTACTTATTTACTTACTAATAGCATAGTCAGACAAAGCTGTAATATTTTTGTCTTCACTCCAAACATTCCAGATTTCCACCTGAGTGACTGCAGCAGACTCCTTGGCAGTGAGTTATTCTGTAGCTTTAATGGAACAGTAATCACTTGACAGCCTTGCACTGGGAGTTAAAGATGTAGCTTCTTCGGCAATGAAAAGCATTTGCAAATCAGGGCTTGCTAGGTGCCACTCTACACCTGAATTTAAAGGGTGGGTATGTCCTTCCAGTCACAGCACAGACACCCTACTATAAGCATGCTACAAATTTCCATAATTCCAGTCAAAATCCCCACATTATTACTTGTCATAGGCGCAGAAATCAGTTTGACAATTATTCCAGTATGACCTGATATACCATAAAGTTCACAATATTAGTTGGAACACCATATGTAATTCCTGATAAAAGCATCAGCATTAAGAAAATTCAGCTACAGGAGTTTTCACAGTAACTAAAAAAAAAACCTCCGAGGTTTTGCTGGTCTGTGACTCTCAATAGCATTGCATATATTCTGACCAATACAAACATTTAACTTTTTGCCTTAAAATATTTGGGAATTCATCTGCCAGATGTGGAGAATTAAAACTATTTATTTGACCTTGGATTCAGGCAAGAAGTTCTCCTGAATTGGAGTTTGCTTAGCAGACTACTGCTAAATTATCCAGAAGATGGTGTTTCATTAAAGCACAGTCCTGGAAGTCAAAAGACATGGAAGGTATTGCTTTTTCCCTCTCCCACTGAGCACTACCTTAAACTAAGTTGTAATGTTTGTACTTTGGCTTTTTTATCTATGAAAGATAAAAGTGTAAAGCAATTCAAAACTGTATTCAAGAATTTCAAATCTATATGTAACTACTGGAAATGGAATATAAGAACAAATAGTTAACATTATTTTAAACTGAATGCTTAAAAATGTTAGAAATAAAGATCTACAGAAACTGTCAGAATGACAATTTCTCTTTGACTAGTCAAAGTGTCAACCTAGTTAAAATCCTTAAAGATTCATTGAAATCCTCAGAAAAGTGACCTCTCTGGCAGAACAGGGGACATCAGAAACTCTGGAAAGAGCTGAGGTCTGGCTTCCTGAGTTAGCCTCTTCCTCTCTCGTCCCAAAGACAATCCAGTAATTACTCGATTTTCCTTTAAGGTACCAGAAACTGAGTGACTCTAAAATAAACTGGAGTTTCTTTAAGCCTGGAGCATGTTTTACTAGAGAGCAGATACTACAAAAGCAGGCAGTGGGAGCAAGGTTGCCTCCTAAAGCTATCTGGAACAAACATGTGCTGCTCAGATTAAATGCAGCCCTTGATATGGCCACAGAAGATACGTAAAGCTACCCAGGATCTAAGGTCTCCTGCTGCTCTTGATGACTCATATCCTGTATTTTTCATATAGGACTGCAAGTTCCAGCTATTTATGGAGCAGCCCATTAAAAATTTCTTTTCATGAAGAAAAAGTGCTGTCAGTCGCCATTCAGGAGTTGATGTAGGAGGCCAGCTAGCATGTTAGAGAAATTACCAGAGAAAAATCCTACAATCACAAAGAGCCAAATGTTCTCTCTTGAGCCCTCTGAGATAGCAGATGCATAGTCATAAGCAGAACCTTTTGTCTCTGAAGGTTTTGTTCATACACAGATCAGCAAAGAAAAAATAAGGGGGAAAAAGATGGTATTAATTATTATAGTCCACTCAGCTGTGTGCTGTGTATCCCATGGACACATCCACTCTTCCCTCCATTCTGCCCCAAAATGCAGCATGTGAGGATACTGACACCAGTGTGGAACTGGATGGGGAAGCAGCAGAGTGTGTGTATGTACCTGCTGCTGACTCACATTGTACTCAACATCTTCCAGGAAAAACAGCGGGGGAATGCTACTTAAGTACAAAGCTAAAATTTACATTTGTTTAATTAAAGTCCTAATGGTCTAATCAAATAATTATTTGTCCAGTTGAAATGAATTATCAACATTATATTTCAAATTTTACTGAGTCAAAACTGAGATACACAAGCTTTCTACTAGCTACCCATTTCTCTCTGATGTTATGCTCAGCTTCTCACTGTCCCTTTGGGTTCTGAGGTCAGCCTCTCAGTCTACAGGAACATTACAGTGAGTCCTCAGTGTCCCAAGTCTTCACTAGTGAGACAATGTTGATGGGGAAGAGGAAGGGTAGAGTCCTTCCTTTTGCAAAGAATGTGATATTACATCAAATATTTCTTCCTCCTCACCCTATAGACCAGTTCAGACTGTTTTTTATACATTTCATAACATGTTTTTACACCTTGTTTTTTCATTAGGTGTTTCTACCTGGTAGTTATCTCCTGTAAGTATTTTATACAGTGGGAGAAGATCAACTATAGAATTACTACACTATAGAAATTTAAAATAATACCTGCAGTTATTGATGTCAAATTTCAGTTGTGAGCAGACTCTGTGTGTTACAAAAATTAAAAGACATTTCTAGGTAAAAGTGCTGCCCTTCCTCCATACAAGTGGAATAAATTTTAATAGATGTCTTGTTTTCTCAGTTATAATTTTTTACTAATTTGTTGTATCTAAACACTTCATATTTCATTATACATCCAACATGAGTTCCCAGTTGCACAATGCAATTAGTTTCAAAGTAGTCCCTGACTGCTCATGGATGGTTTATAAAATCAAAATGGCCCTTTAAAAAACATCACCAGGTAGTACAGTTTACAAGTGTAGAGCATCTGTCATTTAGGAAATTAGGGATTAGGAGACTTGAGTATGATATTGATTGATCTCTCCAGGGCAGTGTTCTGCCACCACCCCCCTTGGTATCAGCAGGACTTCTGAATGTTCATCGATAACAGGATATTATGTCATTATTAAATGCCTTAGGGATGATGTATACAGTGAAATAACACTGAAATCATTCATGACAGGATTATTGACAGTATAAACACAACCCAATACAGGAACTGTGGTTCTCTTGTTGGAAGGAAATTTTCACAGAATCACCAAGGGTGGTTGGATGGGACTCCTCAATATCATCCAGCTCAAGCAGGGTCACCTACAGCAGTTTGAGCAAGATCATGTCCAGTCAGGATTTGAACATCTGTAAGTATTATTTCTATAACCTCTCTGAGAAACCTGTGCCAGTGTGTGACCACAAACTTCCCAACACAAGTGCTTACAACACTGCCTATTCTTATCAAGGATTGATCCAAGTAAGACAAACTATGTATGTCTGTGCTGCCAGATCTTTGCCCATGCAGTTTTGAAGGGGAACTTTTGATTCTTTTTCACTGTGAAGTCAGTTCTGACATGCTGGTCTTTGGAGACATAAAGGAAGCAACTGCAGCCTATTCATACAGCCTCTGACCAAAATATTTACACCTAGAAGTCATGAAGATGGGAGGTGAACGAGGAGCTGTCACTATCTACTTATGGATCCCCTAAGGATTACTTCATGAGCATAAAATACATGCATTGCTTTTACCTAAAAATGTTACACAGACTCCAAGTGCAAACAATAGTGTAGAAAAGGTCAGCATATAACTCTGACTGTGATTCTAAGCTAAGATTATTCATGTCAAAAGCCACAATGAAGGACCAAAGGAAGGAGAAGGGAAGGAGGAAAAAAAAAAAAAAAAAGAGGGGGTTGCTTCAGGAAGTCTCTAGTTCCAGGTCAGTTTTGAGGTTGGGCTGCACAGAGCTTTATCCAGGTTAACTTTTTCCAAATTAAATTTTGCAAATGACTCCTCTGAGGTACATATATATCTGCAGAGAAACTGGCAAATTATCAGAGTATAGCTGATTTATAGTCTACAGCTGAACTGGAAAAAAATACATGGAAAATTATAGCACTGAGGTCAACAGACAACTCAGGATTCAAGACACTTCTGAACTACTATGAAACTTCCTGGATCGTTGGAATAGCATATAAACATGGGGCAATGAATCTCAGTTAATTTGTGCACAATGCTGGACTCCACTGAACATATTTGAAATACCAGTTCTGTGCTTTAGAAAACTTTATCCTCTGTCATACTAAGAAATTTTATTGCAGCAATAAAGCAATTTATATGGCTTAGACTTTAAGGCTCAGATTTTAAGGTTTCTAGTTCCAAACAGATATGCAGTCTGGCCCACAGGGACTCTTAAGCTGATGTTCTTCCATTGCAATAGTATTAACCAGAATAATGTCTTTAGTAACAAACTTTTCTGAATCATGGGTTTGGCCAAACCATATTCAGTGCAAGGGGAACACAAGGCAAAAAGCAAGAATGGGACCAAGATGTTCTGCCCAGGGCCAGAAGTGCTTCTGCTTTTGGCCAGATTATTCTGGAGATGTAAAATGAAGTCATTGCATAACAACTGGGAATCCTAACAAATACCCATATCCTACCAGAGACTAATCACAACAGTTTCACATTTAGAAAAGATTGAGTAAGCAGAAACACTAAAATGTCAAAAAGCATTTGGGGAAAAGTCCTCCAGAAATTTCAAAAGCTTAAAAAAAAAAGAGATATTAAAAACAAAAAAAAAACAAAAAAAAACAAAAAAACAACAAAAAAAAAAAAAACAAACCAAAAAAAACCCACAAAAACGGGTAGCATTTGAAAGTCTGCAAAATCTCTAGGCAGGGAAAGAACAGTAAAAAGCAGTTTAAACAAACAACCACAAGCCACAACACTCACTGGTCATTGCAATGTTTCCAGATCCTAGTTCCTGTAATTAGGTTTACCTGGAAAATTTACAGTTTTAATGTTAAAAATTAGAAAATAGCAATGAGTGGATAATTCAATTTTCTTTATTTTATCTGTTCCTCAGTACATGTATTTCATAGAAATCACTAGCAGCAGTTAAGGTATTATCATGCAAAACTTCCACTAAAAGGCCTGTGCTCATGTGCTTGCAATGAAATATGCAAATATGACTCCTGGGAGCATGCAGCTGATGGAAACAGTGCAGTGTGAAAAACTATACATCCTACACCAAGTGCTTTTGTTAATCCTCTGCCTAGTCAATTTTTCAAATATCTCAGAGTCTAATTCTATTAATAGTTCTAACATTTACTAATAATATAAATAAGGATCAAACAAATGGCCAAAGAAATTAGAATAATCCATTAGTGCACTTCATTTGACCTTAAATTACCATCCATCAAAAGATTCCAAGAATTTAAATTTTTTAATATCATCACCCACACAGTCTCTAAAACATAAAAGAATTAAAACTAAAATTAGAAAGAAATCACTAAATAGTTCTTCATAAATGTGTCTAAATTTATCTCTTCAAAAGGTATGAACAAGCAGGAAGGTCTCATTTTTAGCAGCACTTTAAAATCCATGTTCCAGAGGCTGGTTTGTGACTCTGAAAGGATGCCATGTAAATGACCCTTTCTTTGATCCAATTAATTAAGATATAATAGACTCATAAAATGATTCAGCATTGGCAGTGATTGTCTCTCAAGTACCTGGACTTTAATGATTAAGATCTCTCTCACGTTCTCTTTTGTTGTATTCTCATTTCATTGTTTATTGTTCCTATTACAGAAATTCTGCAATTCTAATGACAAAATTCAGAACTTAATCTTCTAAATGTCTGTCTTCATTCCCCAGCTCCTTAAAAACATCCAAAGCTCACATTAATATTAAGACTGAGAAAAGTTGATAATATCTTAAAGTTGGAGGGAGTATAAAGGGAAAAAATAGGAGAGAAGCATCCTGAGGGAAAACACTAAGATTTGCTGCCAAGCAAGTTCAGAATATTTACATTTCATCGTGCATCTTTTCAATTTTGGTTGTGTCCAGCCCTTCATATCTTTGAAAAATGACAATAATAGAAATATCATCTAGCAATAGCTGTGTTGAAGAGTACAATACATTTCACACAGACCAGTGATAAATTACATACTTTGTAAAAATGTTGTTGCACATATGGGATTAAGGGTTTCTTACTTGAAAGAACTATCAAAAGTTACAAGGAATACTGCATTAAAAATGCTTCCTGAATGCAAGCATATCTCGGCTGCTTTGTATCACTCTTATGGTTAAATTGAGGCCCTATTATTCCACTTATCAAAACACAATTATGAGCCTTTCTCACCCTCAAAAAAAAGAAAGGAATGATTTTATCCCTGGATAAGCTCACGTCATAAGAATAAATACATAAATCAAACTTATTAGAGATTCTAACTAATTAGAGATTCCGAAAATATTCTGAAAGTCTTAGAGGATTTTCAAGCAATAATAAATCGTCAGTTAAAAAAGAGTCAGTCACATATTTGTACCACAGAAATGTCTTGACTGAACAAAGACAGTAAATACTTCCCTTTATGTAGGGTTTCCTTCTTTTCTACCTGTTCTTAACTTGGAATTCAGTTTTCCCTACATTTAGTCATGTAGTGATAAAGACTTGCATAAAACATTAACTTTTGCACATTAAAAGAAAAAAAAAATTAGCTCTAAAAACCCCCAAAGTGTTAACTCAGAAACTTCTTACTTGGATATACACTGAGAACAGATACAGGCATTGACTTTAATGACTAGAACAGAATGTTCAGTTTCTTTTGCTTCTCCCTGGAAATCAGCAGCAGGCAAGGAGTAAGCACTTCTGCCTGGCATTGCACCTGCCACAGGTAAGCATTTGCAGGTATGCACTATCACAGACCAGCAGGAACACTGTAACATCCCATTTCTACAGAAAGCAGCACTTCTTCACTCCAGACCAGCTCCATACCATCACACATCTGGCCACAAGTTAGTCAGATTGCACTTCTCCATAAAGAGATGTTCAGGATGTTGGAGGGTATCAGCTTGAGTGCTGGGACTGGCTAAGTCTGTTTTAAAAAATAGACAGACTCCAGTTCTGTTGGATCTTGCTTGGTTCTGTCTTTGTCACTCCTAAGAGTTACTGCTATGTCACCATAAAACTAAAATCCCACTAAGAAAAGCACAGAGTTGGGATAAACTACTCCTGAACAAAGGAACAGCAGCAGCAGCAACAATCCCTACTGGCAGATGAACGGAGAGGCCTGACACAAACGTGCATCTTGGGCTGTGGAAGATAATTTGTATGCCTAGAACACAGACATTAAATGTTTTCTTTAAGAGCTGGATGCTTTTGGAATAAAAGCTTTCTGAGGATGGCAAGGAGCAATAATCAACAGGCAAGAAAAATGTCTAATACAAGAAAGCTGTGTATTAGCATACAATGATTGAACTACTGAAATGAAAAATAGTATCTGCAGTACCAATAGCAGAGCTTATCTCTCCTGGAGGCCAGCTTGCTTGCTTTCTCTCATTTAAAGTTCCTCAGCATCGCTGTGAGCGGCTAACTGCTCCTGCAGGAATGAGGCAAAATGCCTGTGCACACAAGACCCCTCTTCCCCTCACACAGCAACAACAGATCTTCACTTTCAGGAAAGGAAGTTTTCAACTGCCTTGCTGCACTGTGCATCAGCCATGGAGCCCTGGTATAACAGAGCTCACAGGGAAAGCAGAGCAGTGGCACTAGACAAGGTGAGGGACGCTTCCAACCCACTGAAAGGCCCCAGACATGAATGATAACAGTCACAAGTGCAACCACTTCACTTTAATTCTTTAATGCCAGAAAACAAAGCACGTGCTTCAATGGAGCACACAGGTACCTAAAGGAGCAAGCTCCTTCCCCATCCCCTAAGTAGTGTCAGGCTGCTGCTTCCCTTGGCTTAGTGCCAGCATTTGTGCAGCTGCACGGTGAGTTTGTCAGGAAACTCATCTGGATGGAACTAAGAAATAAAAAGAAAACCATAAAATCTGGTGCACTTTCAATCAGCATAGTTCCTTGCTCCAGCATACTGTGTGCTCCCTTGGCAACAGCTCCAAGGACAGGACAAAATGCACGGCAGAGGATGAAAGGGAAGTCAGGATCTCTCTTTTTAATAAAAAGCCTGGCTTAAAACCACTGAATTTACAGACATGGTGTAAGTCAAACACTCTGAAGGGAAACTGTAGCCATGGACTGCACATCTTCTATCCTCAACTAAGATGTGCTGTAACACAGATCACAATTTCCCTGGTAACTAAAATCAGTATACTTGGTTCAGTAAAACATCTTTGATTATAGAGGAGTGCTTGTGATCTTCTTTAAGCACACCAGTTTACTGAAGTGAAAAGTAACACTGTTCTTGTCTTTCTAGGGGTGAAACTTGGTGCACACTTCTCAAAACAGAAAGCCTGCTCTGGAGACCAAAATAGTAGCTCTGCAGTCAGTGTTCCAAAACACGAAAGCAGTGGCTGGATATGCTATTAAATGAATCATAGCTGGGGAGTGAATTAATCAGTGTAAAAACCTTGATGCAAAAGTAGAGAAAGTAACAATTCAAAGTGCAGATCCTTTAATTTCATTGCCTTTTTGATATATTTCCATGGTACAGCCACTCTTTCACATCACTCAGGGCTCCTCAGGGAAACTATCCACATTTGAACCACATCAGTTCCACATCATTTGGATATATCCGCAAGCAAAGCTTTTTGATTTCACTATCGACCAAAGAACACAATCCAATTTCTTGAATTCTATTTCTTATGTAGTCATATTTTTATCTGTATCCAAGACCAATATGATAACATAGCATGAGGAAGTGGTCATGAAAAACTGTCTATTTCTACCCTAAGAGGGTGCAGGTAAGAGAACTTGTGCCATTCAACAAGAAACTTTAATGCACAAAACCACAGCTTATGTTAAAATGTCATGCCTATGACATTTTTGCCTTTTTTGGAGATGCGTGGCTTGTTTAAAAGATACAAGCACTTCAGAGCCCACAGTTCCCCAAGGAAATGGAAATGTGAGTGATTTCTTGCAGTTCCAGAAAAGCACAAAAACCTCAAACATCAAATCTTAAATTTTTGTTTGATTACTGCTGAATGACAACTTTAGGATCTTTTACTCCTTGAACAACTTTTTTTCCTAAACAATTTCCTTTCCTAAGACATCCTATCAACTTGACTTCTCATGAAATAAAACTCATCTTGTTCTACTGAACTTGGAGAGCTGCAATGAAGAAGTATTCTCAAATCCTGTAGCTGATGTAGACTGCTAAAAAAATCCTTTATAAAATGTCACAAAACCTGCGATTACACCAACTCCATTTGCAGATGCTTGATTGCAACTGAAATGAAATTCAGGAGGTATTCAACTATGCATAAGGATTTAATTAAATCCTTCAAATACTTGACATTATAGATATTCATAACACTGAATTTTGATCCCAGAATTTCTTATATTTCATCTCTGAGTCTTGAATGGAATTCAGTTACATAGTCAGTATTAGACATGAACAAAAACAGGAAGAATTACTAGTTTAAGTGTCTAGCTTTAGAGCAACCTGCCTTTGAAAAGGCTGCAAAAGGCATTTACAGACACTACTGAACTCTACAACATTGACTCAAGCAGCATTGCTGCAATGACAGTAACTGGACAATGAAAGGCAACATCTTCAAGGAAATGCATGTGTTGGAAACTATTGGATAGCTACGTCCCTATTTCCTCCCATTTTCTAACTGACTAGCATTTAGTTCCAGCTGGAAGTTTCTCCTGTTATAATGTGACATCTCCAACATTATAGCATCCACCTGGCACTCAGTAGGCAAAAGAACTAGCAGCTAAAGGCACTAAATGTACATATCCTTTCCAGGTTATAAAACTATTGGTGTTTTGTTCTCCAGCAAAAAAAGGGCATGGTTTGTCTTCTCCCACCAGCCTACACACCGGTTCTCTCTCCATCTTTGCCCCACTCATTCTCATTCAAGGGTTAATAATAAAAGCGGCCCTGGTTTCTCCCAGAATTTTAATCTCACCAGCCCAGTAAAAAGGTGTTTTAAACTGTATACAATTCCCATTTTTAAAAAATGCAGGTTTCTACTAATCTCACTATATAACACACATTACAGTCACTCAACTCAGACTCTGGAGCAAAAAGACACACCTCAATATGCTTTGCAAAGCTATATACAACCTGTGTATTACAGAATTGAACTACTATAGAGGAACAGACTGATTGTATCCTATTAAGAATGAAACAGTAAATGCCAATGCCCATAACTCCATGATAGAAATACAGCTGCATTTCACACGTAAAAAATTCTTTTAAAATTCTAAAATAACAAAACAGCCTTTATCATTGCAGCACTTAACAAAAAGAAGCAAATTAAACACATATATTGATTCCTGTCACCTGTAACATCTAATGCAGCACTCCTGTCTCCTAATTTAAGCACTCCTCATCTGTTCTCTGCTAACAATTACTTGCCTGTGAGTCCTGTATCTACAGAAACACACATCTGTTACTGTGGTTACTCCTGTTAAACAAACCTGCACCCATCACGTCATGTTCTGTACAGAGCCTTGCAAGGCCAATTATCATCAAGTAACACTTAGGAACAGCTATCTATCCAAAATGATATGACAAGTGACACTATAGTTAAAAAACAGGATCTTCTTCAGATAAAAGTATCAATGATTCCACAAAAAGCAGAGGACACCAAATATGCAGTTGTCTATCATATGTACAGTTATATATGTGTTGATACACATGTACATGTAGATATGTATATGTATGTATTGCTAAATATTTTACCTTTTATATCCAGTCTGATTCTCTAACATATTACACTGATGAATGAAAGGATAAAGATTGCTTGCACTCAGTATTTTCAATAGATTAATTCTATTTTTAGAATGACAACACAAAGATCAAGTCAATGCTAAATTATCCATAGTTTGAGGCTGAACTTACGTACATCCCATGTATTTAGACTTGCTAGACAATGCTGTAGTCTCTAAAGAAAGCACTTTCTCCATTTCTGCATGTGCATTAATCTCACTTGCAACCTATTCAAAAGATCAGGCTTTATCTCTCATGATTGCTTTTTGAAAAACAGAACAATGATCTGACTAGCAATTTGCTCATGCTGCAAGTGATACAGTCTATCTGCAAGCACAGAACACATTTAATCAAGTAACCTTAGACCATGCTGTTAATCAGCGCCGGAACATAATTCATCAGTACCCTCTACCAGTTTAATTTGCAAAAATTATTAATTAGCTTACGGAATTACAATTATATAAAGGAGAAACTATGACATTATCCCACAAGAGAAATGCTAGACATAGCTCTTACTCATCTTTGGATATGCAAGATTCTGAAAGAATTCTGAAAAAAACAGATTTACATGTAACATGAACTTTTCTAAAGTGAACAATTAATGTTTAAACTAGGCAAAGATATATATTTAAGACAGTCTGTCAGTTCTTGGAGTATTCCCCAAGTATTTATAAGAAAATAAGTGACTAAAGAAAATGCACATGGCTAACAAATATTTGGAAAAAATATATAAGTTTTGATTGCATAAGTAGCAATAGGATATTTGCTACACATTTGAGTGGAGAATTCACCTGCCAGCATTAGCACTTGGGACATAAGGTGAAGGGTATAAAATATAACACATTACTTAAGGTTTAGAATATATTAAAAAGTTATGGTCGAATCCTGAAAATAGGATACTTGTTTTAGCAGACTCAAGATTCCACATGAGGGAATAAAAATCAGCTATTTTTTGAGCCCATTAGTCTGGTGTTGCCAGAGATGCAGAGTATTTGCTAACAACATTACCTAAGCTTCCTGTTATGCAGTGGAGAGAAGCTCATGCTTACAGAAACCTGAAATTACCTTTAAAAAGTGTTCACTCAAGTGAACAGCTCACAACTCAAGACATGAAAAGTCAGTAGGACAATGAAAGCTGTTCACCATTTAGCAGGAGTGGGTCTTTGTTTCTTAAACAGGAAAGTATATATTTTCAATAATCAAAACTATTTTATTTTCAAAACAGTCACAGAAACTGTTAAGTTGAATAACTTAACAGGGTGGTGGAGTCACCATCCCTGGATGTGTTTAAAAAAAGCCTGGATGTGGCACTCAGTGCCATGGTTTAGTTGAGATGTTAGGGCATGGGTTGGACTTCATGACCTTGAAAGTCTCTCCCAATTTAGTGATTTTGTGATTCTGTAATATAGGGTAGGACAGCAGAGAATTCAAAACATAAAACTGCCAGATGACTTCTGCACTGAATAATGTACCATATTACACAAATTAGGCAAAAAACTTATCAAAATATGTTCTAGCAATCCAAGAAATTCCTGTCCAGTTTCAAAATACTGCAAGTCATCCCAAGTCTGAAACTGAGGACATGTTGTAACAATCACTCCATATTTCTAATGAAGTAGATCATCTCTTCTTCCACACTAAACCCTCATTGTTTCAGACAAAAGGGGGAAATACAGAAGCCAATTCCATATACTGCAGCTGGAGAAAGAGGAGAAGAGAAAGCAAACTCCGGTTCATCAGCTAATATGGTGCAAACCAGCAAGACCAGCAGTGGACAAGACAAGACTCCTGCCAGTCTCCTTTGCACTTCAAGTTTGTTATTATCACAGAGGACACCCTCCAAAACTTATTCTTGGAAGTTCCCAACCTCATGTTTATCCCTACTTTGTCATCTCTCTCTCTCTTACAGACTCATCCCTCTGGCTTAAGGGAACTTCAGTTTTGATGATTCTGATCCTTTTGATGATTTTCATTCAGCTTAGACCATAGAATTCTGGTTTTATACAGCAAGAAATTAATTACTGTTCAGTAAAATAAGTCTCCAGAAAGCATCTGCCTAAAGATAATGAAGGCCATATATTGTTAAGAAATTAAGAGAAGAGGAAAGCACAGTTACCTTATAAATTTCTTAGGATTGACCACATGTGTTACTCAGATCTAAATCACATGTATTAGCTTACTAATTCTTCACAAAATATGAAACAAATCTAAATGAACCATATTTCATTGAAATTTATTTTGCATACCTCTCAAGTATAATATTAATCTCCCAAGTACAATATTTACTATATTGTCCTATATCGTCACAATTATACTGACATCAGTAACAAAACAGTATTGCCCCAAAAGGGATAATAAACAACCAGTGTAGAAAAACTAGTAGTTAACTACTAGTGTAGTTAAACTAAGTATATTATTATTAAGTTAATCTTTCATTATAGACATATAGTGAAAACATCAAGCTATATTCACAGAGCCTATGAAATGCAGTCTTGGACATTTTATTGTAGAAATATGTGTCCCCATCACTTGGATTAAACAAAATCCTTCACTAAATCTTGTCTCTATAAGACAGACTGGACAAAAGCTCATCATCTGTTTATCCAATGTCTCAGGCATTCTGGCCAGCACACTGCTCTTCTCTAAACACAGGCCATTCTTGAGAAGTTGTGTTTACTCACAGCAGTATTAAAAAAAAAAAAATCCACACAAAATCCTTAATCGAAGTCCAGCCAAACAAACTCAAGCCCACATAAACTTTCCAATTACTACACAAGGCAGTAAGGGCACAGGACATCTATTTCCACCCCACATGTTTCTGTAGTGATGCTTAAGTACAGATTTCCACTGGTGTATTATTTCTCTTTACACATCTTCAGGTCAAGACAATAGTTATAATAACATAAGGTTCTATCAAGTGATCTCTTATTGCTGTTGCAGCTCCACCCTTTCACATATTTCACACAGAAAAGAGATAATGTAATAACCAAAATAGTTCTCAGAGTAATCACAAATTCAAAAAAAAAATGCCATAATAATTAGTATTCTTTATATGATAGACTGGAAAGTACATGGAACAAGTAGGCAAGTGTTTGGGACTTGACACACCACCATCATGCCTTTGTGGTAAGTGGAAAAACCCTGCCATGGTTTACTTCTGCAGGTTAGCAACCACCTTTAAGACAAAAATGTAAGATTTTTCTGTTTGAAGGCCACTTTAAAATTCTTATCTTAAAATAGGATTGCATACATGACTGGAAGCAGAGTCACGAATTAATTTTGAGTTATTTCCTTTCAACCTTGTTATTCATGCAAACAATTATAGAAAGCTAGAATTATTTTCTAAATGCATCACCGTGATGCAGGACTAGCATATTCTTCGTTCAGTCTAATGGAAACTTGTGAATTGCTAGTGATTGAATTGTCAATCATTCAAACACGTAAATAGCTTTGTTCCTCCAAATGATGCTTTCAGAAGATTTTCACAGCTATTTAACCTCAGTACCTCACTATTTGTGGGTTGTTCATTCTGTCTTCTCCAGAAATCTTCATCGCCAGATACGGGGAAAATTGAGACCCACAGGTCAGTATTTTCCCAGATTCTCAAGTTGAATTTCTGAGATCTGGCAAGAACATTCAGGTGAGATCTTTCACCAACACCTGAATACATCAATCCCAGCTAGGCCAACTCTTGTCTGAAAAACACGTAGAACGTTACTTCCACAGCCAGTCCTTCAGTGAGAGGCTTTCTCCTGTTTGAGCTTTTCATGCTCTGCATCCAATAGAAACAGCTACTTGAACAGCAGGTGCCTTTTAGAGCCAAACTCTCCAAGACAGTGGGTAAGTGAGCACTGAGAAGGCAGGGAACTGACAAAATCAAACTGGGATTCACATGCCTTTGTGGGGCAAACACATTATTTTGGTAATGGAAGAGTAGTGGGTAGTCACAAAACATTTCCTAACATGACAGTTGATTAACCTGCAAGTAGCCTACAAATCTGGGACTATTTTCTCATCTTGGTGTCATCATGTTAGCTAAAGAGTTTAATGAGTCCTTCTGTCTCTAGCTGCTTATCTTTGTACTTCTGAGATGGGAATTACCTTCCACATCTTCTGCCTATTTGGTGTATGATAATGTACCCGTTTTAATAAGAAAGAAAAGTTGCATCAGAAGAACTATATTCCTACTGTTTAAACTCGCTCAGCTCATTTTCATTCTAATGGGTAAGAAACTGCTGATGTCACAGACCTTCAGGGAAGCAGGAGTGCTTGTAAGACATGCACCTAGCTAGACTTCACATGCAGTTTCAGAAGACTAGGAAGTTTTTGGTTTTTCTTTTCCTTAAAGGTGTACATAAAGTTGCTTGTTACTTCAGTATTAATCTGAATATCATACTTGCCAGTTTCAAAATGGAAACAGAAATATCCTTTTGCCTGACAGGTGTGTTGTGAAAATCAGCTGGTAGTGAAAAATCAACCTTTCTGTAGATCCATACTAAGCACCACAAAGACCTATAAAATTACCAGTACTGTGTTCAGTCTGTGCTACGGACAGAGAGCTTTAGAAAAAGCACTGACTACTCTTCAAACCATGAAAATAATACTAATAGTAGCTTTGCACTACATGTACACAGTCTTTCCATTAATATATTTTGATACATTAAAACACATACACAAACATCCATAAGAGTTGCTAATTTTAAAAAACTGCACAAAACCCTGAGATTTCTATCTATTAGGAATAATTTTCTACTAATCTTAGCAAATCTCTAAAAAACATTCTTTGTGATTACAAGGACAAAAGCACAATAGTCTGAGAAAACCAGTCTGGAGCAAATCACAAGCACAGTGCAGAGTGACAAATGGTATCTATGCTGAGGAAAGATGTTTGGGTTAGTGTTTTCTGTTACAGAGGATTCTAAGAGCACAACAGATGGATGGAGAGAGTGAGTCCTGATAAATTACATACAGCTCTGCTCCTATTTGAATTGTAAATACAATGTTGATACTACCTACCCTGTGAATAAGTTGCAGCACACACTTATATAATCATTGGATAATGTGAACTGTTGAAAAAAATGCTTGCTGTTAGAAGCATGACAAAGGGATCTGAATGCAAGTAAAAAGCAGTTAGTACTGAATGCTGTCTTTGTAAACAGATTTTGATGGATTTAGCGCCAACATTTTTAAAATAAGAGACTAAACAAAGTGCAATTAGGATATTGAATGTCTTCAGTATTGAATGCCTTGTGAATTGTTACATGAAATATGGAAGCTGTCTCTCAGAATTAATAAATACTGCATTTTAGTATTTTATGAAAACAACACACTCTCAACTGTACTTTATGAATACAAGTTTTGAAAACATGACATCTTCCAGTTCCTCAAACGGAAGTATTCAGCACAGTAAATATAAGGGTGGGCAGTTAAGATTAAAGACTGTTTTTAAATCTCATCCAGACTTGCACTTTCAGTTTGAGTGAGCCCAACTGACTGAAACTGGGAATACTTCCCATCTTGTGGATTTGAGTGTTATTTTGGCTATATAACAGGAGGAGACAGGGTGGGCACTACCACCTGAAAGTATGGCGGGCAGGAAGCACAGGCACAGGAGGGAAATTACATCGTGCAGGTGCAGCCTTAAGCATCCATCTTGGATTAAAACCTTGCTAAATTCTAAAGCCTCTTTATGTAGTGAGGGGGAAAATGTAACCAAAAGGTTAAAGACTGCAGTTAAATAATTGCTGTAGCCACGACCCCTCGGCTGCTGTACCACGACAGGAGGTCCTTTGCCCAGTGGCTGACACACCTTGCTGGTCATGACTGCAGGAGCCATATTTCACCTGCTCACTGACACGTGGCAGGAACTTACATGCAACGTACAGGCACTCACAAACAAAGGTAAAACTCTGTATTCTAATATCTCAAAAATCTCGTCTCCACGCAGCCTGAACAAGTAGAATGTCTCAACACACACCTACTCAAGCCTTTCCTCTGTGTTACTGCACTCACAGGGTCTTGAGAGTTCTTTAAAAGAGAACAGCCATAAATTGTTTTCTATTACGTAAGCACCAGAACAAAGATTTCTCTATTGTACTCTTTTAACAGTGCTCAAAAAATGCAGAGAGTGGTAAGGGAGAACTGACTTCATTAATTGAAAGATTGCCAAAAATGCTTTCAACTAAGTGTCCTATAGTACTGTGATATTTTCTTTTGTATCGCAAAGCCACAAGACATTTCACTTTAAATTACTCATTAGCAGAAATAGTTTTAGCTTTGTAAAGCCATTTCTCTCAGTGCAGACAACTGTGATATGGGCTCCCTCTTGTGTCTTATCTCTGACACAAACTTGGAATTACAAAAGATTGCATAGGTCATTTATAAGTGCCAACATCCTACTTAAGTTACCTTCCACAAAAAAGTTCACTGTTAGTGAAAAACAAAAATCACATTCCCAGTTAAATAGGTTTATGTATTTGTACATATCAAATTGTTATCTCAGTGTAGTAAATTTTGCTGTTCCAAGTAACTATCATAAGATCCAAATATCCCACTCATATTCCCATGTAACTATCATAAGATCCAATACTCCCACTCATTGGAGAACACAGAGCTTTGCCCTGAGAAAAATATATTTTAGATATGACAGCCGCTTCTAGAACAAATAAATCATTACCTATAAACCTGATAATTACATATATGCAATTAACAGAGCTGCATATATGTGTTACAACCAAAACAAACCTGTAGATTAGAATCTGTCATTGACAGAAACACAAAAAAAAACCACACATGCTTCCATTCACTTCCTAGGATTCACACTCTTGTTTTGCTCCAGTTCTCAATTTAAATATCACATTATACTTGTGAAAAACCCAAAACTAGCACGTCACTAGATTAAGAGGGCTATTAAGCCTTCTTTAGAACATTTAATATTTTTCATCTAATATTTTTCCTTGCAATGTCCTAGGGGCATTGCTAAGGCTGGTTTCATAGTCATCCTCTGCAAAGTCACAGAATCACACAGAATCCCAGAGTATTTCAAGTTGGTACCCACAAGGATCATTGAGTCCAACTCTGAAGTGAATGGCCCACAGAGGGAAAAGGTACTACAAGTAGAGTCTGACACCTTCACTATGTGTCTTCCTTAAACCCTTTGGCTGAGCACAGAACCCTGTCTGCAGGGTTTTCCCTTGGGAAGAAAAACCTTAGCAGGCCTGCAGCTAAGAAATTCAGAAACCTAGAACTGTGAGCACCAGAACTGTCCATCACATACAATCTCTCAAAGAGTGGCACTGCTTATAAGGTGGTGTTGAATGGCATCAGGCAGTCTCTTGGGCTTTTAGTACATATGTGCCAGAGTTCAATCAGCTAACAGAACTAGAGGCTTAAAGACCAACTAGATTCTAATAGAATTTCTCACTTTTTTATATTACCTTATATTAGTAAGAACCAAGACAAATAGAAATAAATGCATTATGTCATATTTTCCTCTCTTTATTCTTCAGTGCAAAGATCCATGTTTAATTATATCACAGATTTTCATTACTAATGCAGTTAAGGCTGTTATTTAGTTTCAGCTGTTAGTAAAACAAGCTAGCACCCATTACTATGGGTTGCAAAATATTGTAAAATATT
Source organism: Dicaeum eximium (assembly GCA_013396995.1). Taxonomy (NCBI): domain Eukaryota; kingdom Metazoa; phylum Chordata; class Aves; order Passeriformes; family Dicaeidae; genus Dicaeum; species Dicaeum eximium. Next base: position 552,390 of record VWZP01009762.1, on the reverse strand, counting down.
GCATACAACACCACCTAGGTTTTCAAACACCAAATTAATTTACAACCTTCTACAAAGTTCAATTAGCCTACAATTCATATTAACTTCCTTGTATCTTCCATAGGTACTACAGGTCTCCACAGGCTGAGTAAATAATGGCGTTTGGGGTTTTTTTAGCATGCTTAGAAGATAAATTTTTGAAAAATCATCACAGGAATGAATCACTATCAATTTAAGTTTGTTCAGGGAGAACTCCTTGGGATGTCTTTTCCAACTTAAACAGTTCTATGATCCTAAATCATTTGTCTACTGAGCTCCTTAGGAAACCAGCAGCCAAAACAGCCAACCCACTATCCCACCTCCAGCAGGGTAACTTTGCAGCCCCAAGCTCTTACTGCAGCTAGTCCAGCAGACTGTTTTGCCTGGGGCTGAGCCAAAGCCAATATTCTTAAACCAAAGCAAGGCAGCTCTTCTGGGAGCTCTGCTTTGTAAGGTGCATGGCATGGAGTGAAAGCAGAGGGATCTGAGCATTAAATTGCTGCATCCTAGCTGAGAGGAGTTCCATGTTTTCTCCCTTCATAGGGAATAATAGTGGAAAGACATCCCTTTCAGCTGAGCCTGGTGCTTTCTAATCCAGTGCTCTCCATAACCTACTGTGCTGCTGAGCTCAGTGCCACTGCCTGAGCCCAGCTCCTCTGTGCTCCAGCCCAGTTCAGACAAGTGGCTGTGCTCTCACATCTCTGACTGCACCAGTGGCAGCCCCACCTGTAAGGCAGAAGCAAACCCAGGTGGGACCCAGGTCCCACTGCAAGACCCCACACACTGGCACTGCTGTCCCCCAACAAAGCCGGGATTTTCCCACACCTCAGCTGTGCCACGGTGCCAGGGCAGGACAGAGCCGCTCGAGTGCCAGCCCAGACCTGCCATCCCCCAGCACAGCCAGCCTAAACAACAGCACTGCTTGAAAGCTGAGAGTGCAGTTGTTTACTCTAAAGACAACTGCAAAGCTCTTTGTAAACCCAGTAGTTTTGAACAAATGCCAAGCAGTTCAAAACTGCTTACATATCTACAATAAATATCAAAGACAGATTAAAGCATGTTGATTTGCAGTGTATGAATGATAGTTTACATAACAAAAATGAATCACAGTAACTGTCTTCAGTCATATTCTGATCAATTCTTGCATCAAGTGAACACATTACGGCATTTCTGCAGCATTTAAATCTATGACCTTGATTGCACAGACTTAAGTTCTGCCAACACTCATACACACGTTTGTTTGTTTGCTTTTAGGTATAAGCCCTGCAGTGTAATCATGGTTTGGGTTGTTTTTATTTTACAAATGCACATGAATGCAAAGTGCTCATAGAACTGACACCACATGTGCTGAACAGTTTCCTCTTACTTTGAATATTGTTTCATTCATAATAGTGCTACTAGTAGCCTTTTAATTTGCTTATAAGAAACCACATATTTTACAACAACTTGTCACATTAAACATAAATCAAGGACAGAGTCAAAATCAAACATAAGCATTTTTTTTTAAATTCAGACACCACTTAGTAAAGAAGTTTAAATAACACAAGATATCCAGGGTTGTGAAGAGGACACCGTGAGAGTTCTCAGTTCACACCACAAGGAAAGCAGTTCAGGACCCAGCCCAGCAACCAGACTGGGCATTTAAAACAGTGGGGTTTTGAATTTAGCACATATGTTTATAGCAAATGTCTCAAGTGATGACTGAATTGATAGATGCTTTAAAAGCCACTGTTCATTAGAAATCTTTGCTTTATTACAATTTCAGCATAGAAGTTATAATTATATGATGATTCAAAGCATGAATTAATCTATTTATGGATCATGAATTTAACAGGAGCACAGGGAATACAGATAAAAAAATGCTATTAACATTAGTTTTAAATTAATGAGGCAAGTTTAGCTGGCAATCATTCCTCAGGCTCATTAAAGATATCTGAATGTGAATCACAAGAAACTTAAAATAATGTATTTGATTTATCCACTGGGAGTTTAAACATTTTCTTCTCATCAGAAGTAATAAATACAATGTAAATAAAGTAGCAATGCAAATAAATCAGTTTTTAATTCTCTGTACTATTTCAAAGGCTTAAACTGCAGCACCCTGTACAGTCAGATGTATAAGCAATGTATATGATCTACCAGTGGAAATTAATGCTTTTCCTCCCAATGCCACCTTCAGAACCAATTAGGCATGATACCTAATGCAAAACCCCCGTTATATGTGAAGACAACAACGATATAGGTTGAAGAGGTCATGTTAACACAGAACCCAAGTGTATGCAAAATTTGGTGTTTTATTCCTGAACATGTCCATATTGAATAAACCTCTACCTGCTTGCAGTGTGGAAGGGGAAGCATCAGCTCCCCAGACAACAACAGTCAAACACCTGATTCATTCTTCAACAGGAAAATATGAAATAAAACCAAAAGAAGGACCTATGCGTGGAACAGCTGCATTTCTAGCCTGCAGACAAGCTGCCATAGTGTGTATGAGAACACGTAGAGATAAATTGAGGATGCATGGTTTCCACTACATGCTGCGTGTTATGGCTCAGGTTAGAAGAAATGCAACAGCCCTGAGGAAATGCTGAAGCACAAAGACAAACAGGATGCAATTCTGACAGACCTACACACCAACCAAGGGGGGCACCCTGCACAAATAACACCATACAGCTTGCTCTGAAAAGTCACCCACTTTACAAGAATAGTGCTCATGATGTCCAAGACTATTTTTGTCAAATGTTTATCAGTGAGACAAAGATCACAGCCTGAGGCATTAATATGGAAAAATTCTCATCTTTAAATAACTAAACGAGTATAACCAAGCAGTCCCTTTCACTGCCTTCAACAAGCATGACTTGCTATCTCCTAGCCTCAACACATCCCTCCTCCAACCAAATTTGCCTAAACACTGACTTCTTTCACCTTTTTTACTTTTGCCTCTGCTTTCTGTGAACACATCTTTTCCTAATCCAAGTAGCTAGATTTGGACTAAAGGGTCTACAGGAATAACTGCACTCCATAAAGAGCACAGCACCCAGGCATAAACCCATCAACTGGGAGCAGAAAATCTGGGTTTCAGCCTGGAGCAAGTCATCCAGCCACACATGCACATATACCAGCAGACTTAACATCAAGGAACAAGAAATATCACAGAGAAGGCAAGAAGCAGGAGAAACAGACTTCTCTCATTTTGTCCTAACTTTTATCATCAGCCTAAAGTCAGTAATTTCATTATTGACTTTTAGACTGATGACTTGCTCTTCATGGGCCATAGCTGTAGCATGTAGTTTGTGAAGATGGGAAATCTCAGTAGTGCAATAGGAATGCTTTGTTTTGTTTCCAAACAGTGCCACACATGAATATGCAGCTCAAAATTACTGAAAAGGGGCCAGTGCAGCACACAAAGTGGCAGTAAGTCAGCAGAATTAGAGCAGGCTGCTAAAACTCTGAAACCCCCAAAAGGAAATTTACATGATAAATGAGAAGCAGAAAGCCCATCTTGTAAAATATTGACTAAATACTGTGACTATTAAGAACATCTTCCATTTTTTGCCTTTTTTTGGTACAGTGACAGATGACTGCCACTCTTTTTCAAAGTGACACATTTATCATCATTTTTCAAGGTTTCTGCTTTGATTTAGACACTTCTTGAAGAGCTGTAATCTTGCAGGTTTTTTTCTGTTTTCTTTAATAAAAACTTCTTCAAGGATACTCAGATAGCTCCACCAGCTGCTACACTGCTGTGGTTTGCATGCCCCTCTATGTGAGGTCTCACTGCAGATGTGGAGCTTTTTAATACCCAGTCAGGTTTACGGATGCCTTGCATATAAATTAGTCACCCCATCCTTACATTATTACTGAATTAGGAAAAACTCTTCTGCCATTACAGAAGAAGTGAAGACAGGCGTTTTGGAATCAAATCTGTCAGCATTTTTACCCTTTTAGCCAACTGTAGCAAAGTCAACTCTGAACGTCTCTTCACCCAAGGTGCCTGAAAATCCTACAAAATATTAGATCTCACAGCTTATTTGTCCTACTCTGATTTACAAAAGCACAGGTGTTAACACTGTTCTTTTAACAGTATCTGTATATATAAGACTGTGCATCAAAACAGTTATAAAGATTCCTGTGAAGCTAAGGAATTTCTGTGAAGCTTAGGAAACAAAGTAAGATGCGAGCCCCTGAAACGTACGAGGGAAAAAACACTTTATAACACCATAGCCATGAATCCAAAAATCAACAACTGGCAGACCAAGTCAGACAGAAAACAGGTGTTTGGGTTCAAGGTCTGTAAAGAAACCCTTAGACTGTGAAGAATACGTTACAGGAAATGTCTGCCCCCACAGCCATACCTCAATTTTATCTCCTCATCTTTTCAAAACTGGCAGAAACCACCCTGCAAACAGCTTTCCAACTGCATCAGAGGATCTCCAAATAAACCTGGAACTTACAGACAAATACAGCTTTGCCTGTTCAATTCACCATGCTTAATTTACAGATTTTGAAAACCTGCTAACAAGGATACAGAATTCCTTGTGAGCTCCTACGAATGTTTAGGTTTTAGTTTGGATTTGGCAGGTGGCCTTCATTTGTGCAAGGATTCCCCAGGAATTTTGCCACTGAGAATGACTGGAGAGACACATCCCTTCTGCTCACACCCCTTCTCCTGCCAGGAGACACAAGTCAGGTGATTCTATGAGTTCATGTTGATTCTTCAGCAGCATGCCAGATGAGTTAGTCTGCAGCACCATGGCCTGAACCAGCTGTATCTCATGACACTTTGAGCTACTCACCATCAATGAAGCAGTTTGCAGTAAAAGTCTACTTCAGCTTTTCATCTTTAAGCTCCTAGCAAAAACAAAAAACTTCAATGACAAAAATTGATATGGTAAAATAAAGTTCAAAATGTGCTAAATGAACAGAATTTCTGTTCAAAGTCCTCTCATTAACCGTTATTGCATATTTCACTGTAGGAAAAAAAAAAGCAAGTCCTTATGAAAGCTGAATGCTAATTTTAAAGCAATCAAAAATGCATAGATGTTTTAAATTAAAAGAAATGGCTCTCTAACATTTTTACTATTTCAACAGAAGCAGATGGTTTATATAGCTTTACTGCTTAATTAAACATTTTATATATTCTGTAAAATGGTATTTGATGGCTTCCTTTCCAATGGGCTTTCTAAATTTAAATTACAAAGTAATTTTATCTATGTGCCATATTAATCAGATAATTAATTATTAATATCTAATACCAACTTACTGACCTGGCTTCTATCTTCTAATACACATGTAAAATCTAATTGTCCACTTCTTTCCTATTTCTTCTGGATGGTTATGCTAACTTTTTCTATAATTCCACTGGTTTCCTCTATTTTAAATAGTCCTAATTTAAAAGCCAATATTTTAGATTTTTCCTTTTTGTCCCCTTTACAAAACCAGAATAAATAGGATTAAGTATTTTAGTAAATGAAATATTAAAACCAACACCAAACAAGATACAGGTTTGGATGCTGCTGTAAAAGCTAGACATGACTACTGATGAGTGTGAGAGGTTTGAGATAATGAAGAATGCTTAATGAACTCACTTAGAAAGCATTTCATAAAAGATAGAAAGGTATGCTGTCCCCAGGTTCCCCAGGGGAAAATAAAATCAAGTTACACAGTTCCACAAGGCCACAATCAGATAGTTGGTAGATAAAAGAGGGATGAAAAAAAGCTGAGCACAGTGGGAAAAGTTCTCAAAATCCTTATTAAGTACAAATTTGATGCGGTAATTCCAGCAAAAGGAAGGGTTTCACAATTATTATGTATAGCTCCTGGCATGACTTTCTAGAGCTGATTCAAAACAAACAGTGGAAGGCAGAAATAGACAAAACATCAATATAGTCACTGAACCAAGGGTACTTAGTAAGGACATGCACTGCTTGCAAATATAAAATATTAATTTAAATTAAAGGCTGTTATTATTAAAGTTTTAATCCCAACTGAAAATCCAGAAATGCCAATTCTTGTATTCCTCCAGCTAAACAGGAGAGCTTTTACCCATCCCACAATATTTAGTTCATTGCTGCATGTGAGTTCTGAGAGAAAACTAATTTGGCTTACTTGGAAACACTTGATAAGTTACCCAAAACTTATTTCAGACCGGCACATTTCATATGCCTTGTGTTGATTTATATTTACATTATATACTGGTGCCGTAATATGCCTGATTTTGTGCCAAATGAGCTTTTAAAGACTGCAATACATTTACTCCACCCCATCTGAAACACCCCAAATCACTGAACTCATACATAAAGGAAAAAACGTTGCAACAAAGAGTCAGTGCTTCTGTGTGCAGCCTCACCTAAATTCCGAATACTGAAAATTAAAAGCAAAGGCACCACCCGCTGAGCTACTTTAGCACATAACCATTGGGAAGGAAATATAAATGTTTCAGCAGACACATTTTTCATCATTAGTTTGACAGATGTTGTGGTTTCTGTAACTACATGTAATAACGTGAACATTATAAACTAATTCCTCAGGTACACTATACTGGAGTATATCTTTGTATTTGTTGATTCAATAGGTTTTTTTCCCAAAAATATTTCACAATGGAAATTCACTCAGGTAGCTGAAACTAAGGAGCAAGCGCAAAAATAGTTCCCTTTCAACTATGAGCCTTAGGTACTTGAATATTACTTTGACATTGTCAGAAGCAGAAGTAGTCAGAACTTATGCTTGGTTCCATCTACATAAAAAAGAGCAAGGGGGTCAACCGGAGCGAGACTTGTGGACATAATTTCAAACAAAGCAAGTGCACAGAGAGGCAAACTGTAAGAAACACTTGATTACAGGCATTGCAATATAATCCCGAATTATCTTTGAAACAGCAAATACTTGCGAAGACTTCTTGCAACGTATATGTATTCGATAACCTGCTTTTAGGGCCCTGCTCATAAAACAACGTACTTTTATTTCTCCACAAACAGTAAAAACTGGTTATTAAGTGCTTAGTAGTTCTCAGCCCTACACGAACTTTTTTAAAATAAGAGCTCCGCAATCCCCAGAACACCCCACGGCTGGCTTCAAGTCCCTGGAGCCTGCGGGCGGGGTTTGCGCTCAGGGCAGGAGCCTGCGGCCGGCTCTCCTGCCCAGTTCCACTGCCGGCACCTCTCCCCTCCGGGCCCGCCGGGGCTCCCCGGGGCCGCGCTGCCCGCGGCGGCAGCCGAGGGCGGGCCCGGCTGAGGAAGGGGCGGGCCGGGGCGGGCCCGGCAGGGAGCGGTCGGGAGGAGCCGAGCCCCCCGGCCG
>VWZP01009762.1:458586-545058 GCA_013396995.1 Dicaeum eximium | reverse complement strand
CGCCTCCTTGGCGGGCATCCCCCGCCCCGGGGCGGCGGCCGGCTCAAAGGCACCCGGCCCTTACGCAGAATGACCCCGGCGCTGCTGAAGGTAAGCATGAGCCCTCCTACCCCCGTCCTGTTAATGCGATACAGGTGCGTGTGGCTTTTAGTGAAGCTGTGCGTGATTACCTCAATTAAGGTAACAATTAAGAGATGGTCTGCCACTTGTGTGGTTTTCGGAAAGAAGATAATCAGCCACCCAGAAACTTAAATGTTCACGTGCATTCCTCACAAGCTGGTGGAGGGGTGTGTTTATTGAATAACTAGTATTTAATTGTTTTTTTCCTGTGTCATCTTACAGGTTGTCTCTTTAGCAAGATTCGTGACCTGAAGTAAAACAAGAGGCATTTTGAAGAGCTCTGCCATAAATACAGCTGTATCTCTGAATGTTGGCACGTTTACTAGAGACTCTTCCCAAAGTCTGTTTGAATCAGAGCCTGTGAAATTTCCAAAAGCTTCACAATGGAGATTTTAGCATCCAAAGGAGATTTTGTTAGATATTTCAAAAAGCCTTTATTGCTTCTTTTAGTATGTGTAATAGTTCTGGTGTGCACTGATCAGGACTACTATAGTTTGCTTGGAGTATCCAAAGAAGCAAGTAGTAGAGAAATACGACAAGCGTTCAAAAAGCTGGCATTAAAGTTGCACCCTGATAAAAATCAGGTGAGTTACCTTTTTTAACAAGTCAAAGTTGTTGACTTAATGGATCTGAGTGGTTAAACAAAAACCAGTTTTAATTTCTCAAAAATGTGCCTCTGTTATTGTGAAGTAACCACCTGATAATGTAGTCCAACTCAGGTTTTCTGCAGAGAAAATTTACAAAAAGTGATAGAGTGGTCATACATGGTTTTGTTGAATTTGGGCTGCATTAAATTGCTGTAGTAAGAAGAGTCAAGGTTCTTTCTCATTTATATTTCTGTAAATAGAGGAAAACTTAGTTGTGTACCATATTACCTTGTTGGTAAGCTGTTGAGTTTTCCTCTTTCCATCTAGGTTTAGGGGGACTTGCTGTTTCCCTACCCGGAAGTCTTCTCTAAACATCAAATAAGAACAGCCTGTTCTGAGACATCAATCTCCAAGTATCAAATAGGATAAAACAGACATCCTGGGACTGCCAAGGGATAAAAGTGCAGCTTACAAAGAGCTCTGGGCTAACTGGAGAGAGAAGATTGGAATGGCTCAGTCTGTGCTACCATATTTCTGAAATACAAAGAAATCACTTTAAACATCATCAGTTTTTCCTTGAAATGACTTGAAATAAGCGGAAATTCAGAGGAAATAAAAGGGTTTAGAACTTTGTATGTACAACTGCATGGAGTCCCAAAAGACAGCAGTATTTCATATCAGCTCAGGGCCTGCCTTCACTGACTACATTGGAGCCTCTGACAGAGCTCAGACAGAAAGAAAATGTCAGCAAAGTTAGGAATGCCAACTTGTAGCTACTAAATGAACATTTTGTTTTCTCTGTTGATACTTTTAAAAATAATGGCATTTGGGGTCAGATTCTGGCATTTCTGAGCATGCAGATACTACTAAAGATTTTTCAACAGGTTATTTTCAACGTCAGCACTGACATATAGAAGATGAACCCATTAGACAAATTCCATAATGGTAATTAATTTCCTGTGTATCTAGTGGAAAAAGAAATCAAAAAACTTAAGAAGAAGTGTCTTTTGAATGAAAGGTGTAAGCAGAAGTTAAAAGAGCAGGACTGTGTGGCATATTTTGCACACCACTGTTAACTGCACCTGTGCAGATCCCAAACTTGGGTTCAAAATATGCCTGCAGATTTTTCACCATTCCAATTCCCAAGCTACCTAGAACAAAAATGCTTTTTAAATAAAAGGAATAGGCATCTGTCTACACTGTCAAGACCAGAAGGGATGAATCTGTCATAAGCAGAGATTTTGAACTGGTAGGGATTCTAGGGGAGTGGAAAAGATTATGGAGGAAATGGTATATTTTCATTCTTGAGTATTTTTTTAAATTTTGAAGAGAGAGTTGAAAAAAGAGGGTTCACTGGAGAATGTTTCAGCCTCCTACCAGTTCACTGTATTTCAGTTGGTACTTTAGTGAGGATGGAAGAAACAAGAGGACACATCTGGCTTTGGGAAAGGAAAACTATTGTAGTTTGGTTTGAGATCACAGTGCAACATCTGCTTCCATCACAGCTGGCATCCTTAGCAGGGATATAAAAATATTCCCCAAAATAATTTTCTCAGCATTATAAACACAATATGGTTTATTCATTAATTACTAATTACAGTTTTCCTCACGTAGAATGATCCGAACGCACATGAAAATTTTTTGAAAATAAATAGAGCATATGAAGTCCTTAAAGATGAAGATCTGCGGAAGAAGTACGATAAGTACGGAGAGAAGGGTCTGGAAGATCAGCAGCAAGGAGGCCGCTACGAAAGCTGGCACTTCTATCGCTATGATTTTGGTAAGTTAGGATGTGAGTTTGGGACTTGCTTAAGACACTCACGAGGAAATGCAATATTCACATCTGTGTCAGAGCTTTTCACGTGTTTCTTATGTATCCTCTCCAGATTTGTCTGCTCTGTAGCTGTCACTTTCTCTCTGCTGGCCCAATATTTTATTTACCCTGTTAATGGCTACCCAAAGAGGCAATCTATTTACCTAGGCTTTTGTTCCTGCTGCTTGCCTTTTTATAGGTCACCTAACTTTTTGTTTATTTTTTTTGAAGTGCAAAGCTTTTTTTTTTTTTCACTTAAATGTCATTGTTAATATTTCATCAGGATTCTTTTTAACTTCTTAATGCAGGAAGACCTTCTTTGTTTAGTATTCTTCAGGGGGATTTTGAGAGGAAATTTTTGCACAGTCAAGCCTATTTGATATGCAGTTATGCAATTAGACATCAGTAAAAAAGTAGCAGAAACTGAAAAAAAATAACAGAATCATACCTAAGTTTAGCTTGGGACAAGTTACTTAATGTTTGTCTCAACAAATTTCAGATAGTTGTACGGAAAGGATGAAATAAACAGCTGAAAGGAACCTCCTCCTTGGCAACAGTTTTTTCTGGTGTTGTTTGGTTTAATATGTCCCAATCTGTAAGAAATTAATGTCTGTGCAGACTGAAATTGAAGAAACCAGTGGTGCAGCTATCACAGGAAAATATGGAAATTAGCCTAAAGCTTCTTCAGATAAACAGATTTAAGAAGGTTTATCTGCCTGAAGTTTCACTGCTTGATTGAGAAACAGTATACTTAAATGTCTATTAATTGGTGATTCAGGGAGCATCTGTTTTTATATTTTATGTGTGTGTGTATATAAAAGTATAGCTTTATACATATATTTATATGTATGGGTGAGCATGCGTACTATATTATGTGAGATATAAATGGAAAGTAATTGTCACCTGTAGAAATTAATTTCTCTCATTATTTATTTGCATTTGATCCTTGTGTACTTCAAGTGAAATGACAACTCACCATGTTAGGTACTGTAAAAGATCTGCAACCATAGTAGCATAATATAATGCTCTTTAATAGTATTTTTGGTACTCTGCACTGCCTTTCTTGTGTAGTTGAAGTAGTAGAGTGTTTTGTAGTGATGCCCTAGGTAGGATTTTGGTTAGCTTTGTCTTCCTCACCTTTGTTCTACCCACTTCATTCCACTGCATTCACACACATTTTGTTAGTGGAAAAGCTTGTGGCTGGAAACACCTTTGTGATCTAAATGTTTAGGTAACCAGAGGCTGAGAAAGTGTGGAAGCTTCTGGACATAACATAAAGCTCTGAGTGAGAGCTGAGGCTTCTTGAATTTTAATCTGACAGCTGGATGATGTTATTTCTAATGCTCTTGCCATAACAGCAGTAGTTCTAATTCTCTGCTCTAATTCCATGGTTGGTACTGAATTATCAAAAGAATGTTCTGATAGTGGCTGTTGTAGCATGAGAGTGAACAAGCTAGCAAGAGGTTAAACTCAGGGTCCTGAGTACTAAACAAGGATAGCATTTCTGTAAAACCTCTTTGCCAGCTTAGTATTTCAACTTAAATCTACTCTCTTCTCTTGTGCATAAGATGATTGTTTTAAAGGTGGAAAAATAAAATGCAATCTTTTGGTTTTTTTAATAGGTATTTATGATGATGATCCTGAAATTATAACACTGGATAGAGGAGAATTTGGTAAGTTTTTTAAAATAAGTGGCTGTTTGACAACATGACAACCCAAAGTGCAATTTTTACATATTGAGCTGTGTCTTAGTAGGCTTTTCTTATCTCTCTTTACAAACACGAGTTGGAAAATCATCTTCACATGAGAAAACAAACCAAAAAAAAACCCCTTAATGCTTCCTGTTAAACACTAGCTAGCAAATAGATCAATATCAATAAACAGCTTACATGAAGTTTTAGAGTTATTTTGTGAGATCTGTAAAAGGAAATTATTTGAATTTAAATGTTATTACTCCTAATTTGCTGTTTCTCTTGTATAAGAATGGACTTGATAGAACTTTTCTAATAGAATTTTTTTCCTGTGAAATCCAGTTGTGTGTAGTTCAAAACCAGAAGGTGATACCAGATAATGAAAACACAGCTAAGGAGAACAAGGTGTGGAAAGATAACAGTTTCAATGAGAATATTGTCCAGGTTTTTTTTTCTTTTAAAATTACAACTAAGTTGTTTGTAACTAAGAGAGGCTAGAGGTAAAAATACTGTATTTTGTGTGATACGGTTTCCTGTGTGCAAGACTGGACCTACGTGGTGAATTAGTCTTGTGAACTGTTCTAATAGCAGACCCTCATGATGCTCTCCCTGAGACCACAGTCTTGCTTTGGTTAATTTATTTGCAGGGTCTGCACATTCCTTAGTTGTCTTTTTTCGTGAGGATATTTTAATATATGCAAATAAAGGTTACAAAATCGACTACAACAAAATTGGACAGGCCGAAAGCCAAGTAATTCAAGCTGGTAACTGCTCTTTGTGTGTATTTTGTTGCTGTTGTTTGCTTCATAAGCAAGATGATTTATGTTTCCCTTGACTTTTCTAGTCATTGTATTAACTTGGATTTTTAAATTACATTAGACATGATTTCTTCATATAAAGACTGCCAGGTGGAACTCACTAAATGCATAAAGTAATATAAGGAAAGGGAAAATTCTAGTGGGTAAAAATCTTCTAGAACTTGTATTTTGTAACCAGACTTGCACTATCACACATTTCAGCTAGAATAATCTGCAGACAGTACTTTTTTTCTTAATTAATAGAACAGATGCTGAAAGTCAGGGTGCTGATAGCTTCTAAAATAGGAATTTTGTGCACCTGCCTACAACAGGGAGTATGGGCAAGTGAGATAAAATCTTTATCTCATCTGAGTTACTGTTACTGTGCCTGACATTACTTAATACAGCTTTTGGGGAATACTATAGAGCAAAAATGTACACCCTAGATGTAACTACATTGCAGATGTGCATGATTTACTGATCATTTTCTTCTCTCCATCTAGATGCTGCTGTTAACTCGGGAGAGCTGTGGTTTGTGAATTTTTATTCTCCTCGATGCTCCCACTGCCATGATTTAGCGCCCACGGTACGTAACCCAAGTAAATTAACTCTGAAAATTCATTGGGTTTAGTAGCATAAAACTTAATGAAGTGGATTTTTACACTGAAGCTGAAAGCAAAGACAACAATTCAAAATGCCAAAAATTAAACATGTGCTCATTTTTCATTGTATCTTTATAGGCAAATAGCCTCTTTTTTGACTTTTTTTTAGTGGAGAGAATTTGCTAAGGAGCTGGATGGAGTAATACGCATTGGAGCTGTGAACTGTGGAGATAACAGAATGCTTTGTCGAATTAAGGGGATTAACAGTTACCCCAGTCTGTATGTTTTCAAAACTGGAATGGTGAGTGGTAAGACTTCCAGTGTTTTTAGACTGAAATCTGGAGAAGTATTTCTTTAATACTTGTTCAGTCATAGAGATCTTTTGTAAAGATTTTCCTTTTTAGTATGTTACTTCCTNTATATATATATATAAAATTCAAAATAAATGCTAATATATTTTTACAATGTTTTTTCTGAATAATTTTTCTGTGCAACGTATCACTTCTTATTGGGAGGCTACTGTCAGCAGAGGTGCTGTAGCAACAAGTCTCCTTGAACAGTTTCTTTTATAGTGTTGTAAAGGACTTTTCAAGTATAAAGCATAGTCTGTGGTTTTGAGTCCTAAAGAATATGACCATATGCCTGAAAAAACTTGGAAATTCCTTCCAAAAGATTCCCTCCATGCTACCTGCATGATATATGTCACTCTTTATGGCTGCTTGCTGGGGTGGTGTACAAAGTGCACTTGAATAGATGGGTACACTGACAATTATAAGTTTTTGAGAGGTTGAATGCTAAATGATGTAAGCAATTTTTATTTAAATATAAATACAGCCATTAGGAGTTGGTGTTTCTAAGACTGAATTATCCTCATGTTGCAGCATTTGGGAAGAAATCACATTACAAAATTTAAATTAAGGTTAAATTTCAAACATTCTGATAGGGGAGGGAGAGAACAGTTAGGGTGGTAGTGGGGGTTGGTCCTGCAATTGCTTAAGTACTGTTAGAAGAACACAGTAGCTTTTGGGATAGGCTTATTTGCCTTTTTTTTTTTTCTTAATTCTGTAAACTTGACTCTTTGTCTTTTATAGCAACCAGTGAAATATTATGGAGACAGGTCAAAAGAGAGCTTAAAGAACTTTGCCATGCAGTATGTTACAAGCACAGTCACTGAGTTATGGGCAGGTAATGTTCACGTGTTTGGCTTGGGGGGCTGTTGTTGAAGTTATTTTTACTATATAAAATATGGCAGAAACTATGCATATGACTGAATCTGTCCACTGTTGCTAAGTCTTTTTGAGAATAAAAGTAGTTCATGTAATTTGCTAATATAAATATAAAACCTTGTTTCATGGTCACATGTACCTAGTCACAAACTCATGCAAATTGTTTCACTCTTAGGAAATTTTGTAAATGCTATTGAAACTTCATTTGCTTCTGGTGTTGGTTGGCTGATCACCTTCTGTGCTGAACGTGGGGGTAGGTGTATGAAATACTTTTCAAATAATGTGACCAAAAAAAAAGACTTCTGTTGATAGCAGTGTAATCCCTTTTGCTACTAAAAAACATCTTAGGTCACCACAGTATTTGGCCTGTGGGTCATTTAAGCTCTCTGTTAAAAGCAGTTTGACAGAAGGGACATTAATGGAAAAATTATGTTATTGTGCTTCTGTAATGTCCTGTGAGTCATTAAAGCAGCACTGGAGTGTAACCCCTCAGGAGGGGAAGTGGCAGGAAAGGTTTCTCCCTTTGGTATCCAGCTCCAGTGACAGATACTGCTGAGGCACATGCCAGCTTCTCGGGAGAGCTGAGTAGCAGAAAGGCTGTATCTCCCCCTTAAACCACCCATACTAAAATTCAGCTGAATAATAAAATCTCTTTAAGTTAGGTTTGCAAACAGTAATTGGCCCTTACCACTGGTTTCACATCAGAGTAGTTTTTTGTAGCTATTTTTCCCTGGCTTTCTTGGGATCAGTACTGGATAAAATACATGAGAAAGTTACCTTGGTTAGTTGATCAAGCTAAGTAAATGCACTACACCTTTGACAAATAAAGACTTCTCAACCTTATGGAGAGTCCTTTGTTCTGGGAACTGAATAGCCAGAGCTGCAGTCTTGGATTTACATTTGTAAATAGCCTGATTTCAAGTTGCAGCCCTTTCATTATTAAGTTCTCAGCTTTGTTTCAGTTAAGGAGAAGTTGATGCATCTTACCCTTTTTAAAAAATCTGCATCCAAAGGGAACTATTCAAAGTCTGGTTGGATAATTAAAGTCTATGATATATTTAGAGTAGTGAATTATTATTTGTATCACAGAAAATGGATATTTCCATTGAAATATCATTCCAAGACTTTATGTAGATGCTTAGCTTAATTTTTTTAAACATTGATTAACAAATTTTAAAGGTCAATCTTTTCAGTAAATAAAATAGTAAAAATTTTTAAGTGAGAATTCTGTGTTGATGAAGCAAGAGAATGTTATTTGTGGGGTTTTTTTAACTTGGAGTAGACAGTCATTAAGTGCTGATTATTAGATGTGACAACTCCAGGAATACTGGATGAACAGCCAGGAAGCATGCCATTAGAAATGGTCATGTTTTCTGGGAGGAAAGGGGCAATTCTAAGCAAGAGTAGATTTAGTGCATTAATAAGATGAAGGTTTATGTTTGTAAATAAATAATTTTTGTTTTGCAGATTGCTTGAGTTACCAAACCCGCCTTAAGCTAGCTGGCATGTTGGTAAGCAGTGTTTCACTTTGAAAGCATTACCTGTTATGTTTAAAACAAAATAACAGAAGTGAAAGCATCAAATTGTAACTAAAACACTCACTGAGTTTAGTAGAACCAAGATACCACCTGTTAACTTTTAGAAGAATTAAATACTTTGCCTGAGTAGCTTTTAAAATAACAAATTTTTTTTTTAGAATTTTATAAAATAAGAATTAATATTACATAATAAATTACATTGTTGTTTCTTTTCATTTTCTAAGTATTATCTATAATTGCCTGCCTGTGTTGGGATTTTCAAAAGCATTTCTGTACCTGAAGTTAAACAATACTTTTCTTTGGATTTGTTTTGTGTTGTTTTTTTCCTGATTACAGGAAGGTCTTGTTAATGTTGGCTGGATGGACTGTGGCACCCAGGGTGAGCTTTGTGATAATTTAGATGTCTCCTCTAGTACTACTGCATACTTTCCACCTGGAGCCACCATAAATAACAAAGAGAAAGGAGGTGTTTTGGTATGATTTCTCATTGTCTATTTAGATAAACCATGCTAAAGGACTGTATAAATAGTTTCTAGACTGATGATACACAACTGAAAAGATGCTTTTTTCTTTTCTCTTCTAAGCTGGTATGCTCTGCTGTGAGTTTATATCCCTGTGGCTGCTCAGGCAGTGATCCTGGAGATGATTCCAGCTGGCTGGGAGAGTGACCAGCAGCCTGTGGCTCTGCCTGGCCACTGCCCAGGAGCCTCCCTGAGCATCTCTGGGAGTGCAGGGCTGGGAAGTGCTCTGGGACTGGCCCAGGAGCTGCTGCTAACACTGCTGTCCTGGGCAAGCCTGGGAGTCTCCCAAGTCAAAACTGATGGAACAAGAGGAAATGGTCTCAAGCAAGGGAGGTTTAGATTGAATATTAGCAAAACTTTCTTCAGCAAAAGGGTTGTGAGGCACTGGAAGTGCCCAGAGGGACGTGGTAGAGTCAGTATCCCCTGGAGTATTTGAAAGACGTGTGTTACACCTGGGGACATGGATTAGAGTAGTGAATTTGGCAGCTGCTTACAGCTTGGACTCAATGATCTTAAAGGTCTTTTCCACCCTAAATGATTCTATGATCTTTGATGTGCCCCTGATTTTTTATTCCAGAAATAATATGCTCCAGATATCACAAGTTTGAGAAATGCTACCCTGACATGTGTGATAAGAGTACTCCTACAGTGTCTGTCAGTACAAATTTTACTGCTCAGTTCTATTCTAAAATTGCAACCTACATTTGTATGGTAGTTTCAACTTCCTTAATTGATGGGAGACATTTCTGTTTAAAGCATGACTTCTTCCTTTATTGTCAGTACTGTTACCTGTATTTTTAAAAGGAGGAAAATAAATTGCAACCTACCTACTTTGAACCTTTTAACTTACCAACTCAGTTACTGATTCATATTACTTCCAAAATTTTACAAGTTAAGGAAACCTAAATATATCTACAGTGCAGTTAAAGAAGACTGTGAAAGTAGATTGGAAATCTTGTAAACTTGAGTGTTGGGTTTGGTGTGAAATTTGAATTTCACTCTTTGGTCCCTATCTTGACAAAATACAATTTCTTGAGTTTAATATTGTAGGCAAGTGAGCTAAAAAGCAGTATTCTGAGAGTGATGTTTGTGAAATTGCATGTATGAAAAATAAGTTGATCAAATAAAATATTATTAACTACATTCTCTATTTGATTGAAGGGAACAAATCAGAACAAATTCCTGAACCTTTGAGTACTAATCAGGTTGATGTTTGGAATTCCTTGTAATAAAGACAGTTAACTTTCCATCCTAGTTTCTTAACTCCTTGGATGCCAGAGAAATATATCAGGAAGTAATGCAGCATCTACCGGACTTTGAAATCATCTCTGCAGCATCATTAGAGGTAATTTTTAAAAAATATGCTAAGATTTCTTCAAATAATATATTTTTATATTTTTATTATTATTTTCTATGTTTTTTTAACCTGTTGACCCAACACAACTTACTATTTAACTGAAGATTGCTTCTTTTTATCTGTACCCAAAATTATTTAACACTGTTTGTCGACATTTACTTCTGTTGTTTAGCAAAATAACAAAAGTAAAGGGAGGAGATTTCATAGGAATATAGGAAATCACAGAAATTGCCATTGCAACTCACTCTGCAACTGCAGTTTTCTACTTATTTTTTGAATCAACTACATCGTAGAGAATTTTGGTTTAAGCTTGTTTTTGTTTGGTAATTTAGAAAAGAAAAAGAAAATACTTGTTAATCCATGATAATTTATGTATGAACTGAAATTAGGAGTCTTAAAAGTAACTCATGTCTTGGAGGAAAAACAAAAGGAAACCTCTTTCCACACTTGTAGTTGCACATAGCAGTGTAATTTACAACAGGAAATCCACATACAAACAACAATATTAGAGTGCAGCTTGTAGCCAGCTTGCTCTCAGATTTTTTCCACTTCCTTGCTTATGATGCAGTAAAAGAAAGTTTAATGGAAGGACTACATGAAAGAATTTGTTTAGTGGACATCTTTTGGAGATCAATAACTGGAGCAGTGTTAGAAGCATTTGCCTTTATAAAACACAGAAGAATTTTACATGTTGGTATAGGTATTAAATTTTTGTGGTTTCGTTGGTTTGTTTTTTCCTGTGGTTTAAAGGACCGTCTGGCTCATCACCGCTGGCTGCTTTTCTTCCAGTTTGGGGAGGGTGATAAATCACATCTGCAGGAATTTAAGAAACTTAAATTTTTACTTAAAGATGAACATATTCAGGTAAGAGTGCTCACTCATCTAATGTTAAATGCTGTTTACATTCCAAGAACAAGTCATGGTTTTCATTGTTATTAGCTGTTTCCACCACATGCCACCTCTGGTACCAGAAGAGATGTACTGTCATATGGTAGCTCTGCAGTAAAGTTTTTTATTTAAAGCAATCACTTAAGTTTCCTATATGTTTTGAATAATATAAAAGTAGAGAGAGATTATCTTTTAAATCTGTTCTGTCATTGGAAATGTTGCTGCAGATCCCATTCAGTTAATAATTATAAATTAACATTCCAACATCAAATTTATATATGTGGAACTATATTTTAATTATTCAAAAAAACCTGTGATCATGTTGATTATTTTCTTCATAAAAAGAAACCAAATTCAAACTTGGCACTAAAGGCCTATGGATTGTATAATTCTATAAAGTATGTATTTTTAAAAATGTGTTGCTTTGACTAGAAGGATTTTAATGTTACATTTATTTTAATGTTACATTTATTTCAATTTTAATGTCTTCTTGCTTCCTTGCTGTTATATTTGGAGGGGAGAAAAGAGAATTCTTTAAGTTTTTATTCCCCATTTTGGCCCTTAAATTAAAAATTAGCAATCAGCCTTATAGAGTTGTGCTAGTAGTTTTCCTTGAACATCAATTTGTCTTAAGATCTCTGTTGTTTATAAAAAAGGCTATCAGTTTTCCATATTTTAACTTAATTTTCCAGCTCTTACTTCCTTTCAAAATATGTTAATTGATATAAATTAAGCTGCTTTAATCAAAATGGCATTGTCTGTTAAATATAGGTTGGGAAGTTCGACTGTCTTTCCTCACCAACCATCTGCAACAAACTGTATGTTTATCAGCCTTGTTTAGCCGTCTTCAAAGGAAAAGGAACTGGAGATTATGAAATTCATCATGGTAAGGGAAACTTGGGCAAGTTTAAATCATGACCTAATCCCTTTGAGATGACAAAATCTTTGGAAAACAGCAATTGTTTTCCCAAAGAACTGTTTTGTAGCTTTAATATTTGCTAGCTTTCCTCTAACCATAATGTAGTCTTACACAAGCTATTTATAGTTTCCTTTGGTTTTCTTTTTTCTGTTTTTCCTGGGTAAGCAGTTGTCAGATCCCGAGGGATGTATTTTGTCTTTGCAGTCTGTTTCAGCATCATTTACATAATGACATACAAATGAAATCTCTGAAGCTGATCAGGACAGCTTCTGCTTTGGGTAGGATAACCAAGGAGTGTTGTAGGACACACCCTTCAGAGAGGCTTAACATGCTGGTTACGCAGTGCAGCCAGTTTGACAAACTTGGATTTGGTTTCATGTGTCCCTGCACTAAAACTAATTCCATGCTTTGTTAACTTCTGTCCAAGATATTGAGACTTTCACCACTTACTTTCATTTCCAATATTGCAGTTTCCTTTCAGGAAAGGCTGGAACTATGTTACTATTTACTGCTGAAAGGATTCAAAAATGCTGGTTGAAGAAGAAGGGAGCCTGAAGCCAAGCTGTAGCTTGTAGGAACAGGTGTAGCTTCATCCAGAATGTGGCACAAGGCAGTTATGCAAGATGAAGTTCTCATTTTTCAGCCTCTGAGGTATCAGAAACAGCCTGCTAGGATTAACTCAGAACCTCTATACTGTTATAATCAGGAAAAGTGAAAAGTTCTTTGCTGTTTAGAAAAGATCAGGCTTATCAATGGGGAGAGATGATCACATACATCTAATGATTGGTACATAAGGAAAAGCCTTATATACTTCTGTAATTTATATTGCTGCAGAGAAGGCAAGAAGAGGTCACATCCATGCAGCATTTTTATAATGGTGTGGATTACAGTGGAAGAGAACTACATTGGACTTCAGTGCACACAGGGGGGTTTTTCTGAATGGTTTGGTTTACTATTTAGAAAATAGATGGCATGTAGAATATTTACCAATAGCCATCTCACTCCAGTCTTTATGAGAAAATAATCCTCAAAAGAATCAGGCTTTTTTTATATGCTATGTTGAAGGGCTTCAGCAGTTTAAAATCTAAGAACAGTAATAAAGCTCGGTAAGTCATTGTGCAGTGACTTAGATTTGATTAACCTGAAGTTCTTATTCTCAGACAAACTCTCATTTCTGCTGACAAATATGTCTACAAAGGTTATGAAGAGACTGGATCTTTGCCCACTGGAGCTGTGTGAGCAGGAATTTCAGTTACATCTAAATAGCTGTGATTTATCAGTATGATTTATTTTGCTTGAAGTTTTTACCTTGTCAATCCCTTTGCCAAGTCAAGTGTATCTAGAATTGTACTTTTGAAGTCCAATACAAGATGGCAAAATGACCAATAATCCTGTCACAAAAAATTTCATCATTTTGTTTGACAAAAACGTGGTTTGTCTTGGATAAAGCATTTATTTGTCCAGTTTAATATTTAGCCATATATCAACTATTAACTACAGTATGTCCTGCCTGTGTAGGTTTGGACAGTTTAACATTGTCTTCTTAAGGAATAGCAAGTCAGTCCCTGCTAAATTTATTTAAGCAGGCTGTGTTTAAAGATTAGACAAGGGATCTGAAAGACTCCTATTACTTTCAAAGAGTTTTTTAACTATACCTCTCATAGGTAAAAATTGAATTTCTTTTCTACATTGTTCTTTGAAGGAAAGAAGATCTTATATGACATAGTTGCATTTGCCAAAGAAAGTGTGAACTCCCATGTCATTACACTGGGACCTCAGAATTTTCCCGACAAAGATAAGGAACCATGGCTTGTGGATTTCTTTGCACCGGTAAATATTGAATATCTACGTGTTCTTTCTTCTAAAATCTGTTCTGTAACTTGTAACAAGGTACTAAGGAGTAGCTTGAAAGTGCCCTTCAGCATCATGAGAAGGTGTTCTAATTCCTCATTCCCTGGCAGCTCTAGTTCCTAACTGGGTTTTGTATTTAGTGGACTCTGTTGTCAAAGCAGCAGATTGTTAATCTCGAATATTCTCCTGAGAGCTACCTGTGGGAAAAGCAATTGCACTTACTTGCATTTTGTCTTCTAGTGGTGTCCTCCTTGTCGAGCTTTGTTACCAGAGCTGAGAAAAGCATCTAAGCATCTTTATGGTCAGCTTAAATTTGGAACACTAGACTGTACTGTCCATGAAGGCCTTTGCAACATGGTAAGGTGCAGGAACTAAAAATAAAGAAATACAAATATAATCCTTTCAAACAATATTTTTTTCTTTGAATTGAGGGTATGAGGATGTGGGCAGACAATGCTTGTCCTTTAATGTTACTTTCCTAAGGGCAGTAAATTGAACAGGCACATAATTTTTTTCAAAGAAGTTAATTATATAACCACTACAGATAATGTATTAATGTGGAATAAAGGTCAGATTTTATTCTAATTTCATAGTGTTACTGGAAGACTTCAGAAGTCTCAGAATTTAATAACTCTGGGGGCTGGGGTTATTGCTTGAAAACACATGGAAAATGAGCAAAAAAGGATTAACTTTTTCAAGTTTTATTTAGATGTGTTTACCCACTGAGGAATTCACATGGCAGGAACCGACTGTGTTCAATGGTAAACAATAGTTATTCACACAGTACAAACATTCCATCTGAGGACTGGGAATAGTTTTAAACCTAAGGCTTAGGAGGCCCATGGATTAACTCCTGTATGTATGGAGCACAGCAAAAGAATTAGTGGCTGGTTTTTAAATTGAGAACACACTATGCCATTTCTGAATACAACTGGTATCTTCTCTGTACTGATTTGTTATGGTGTCAGATTCCCACCTGCATGTAAGCCTGAGCACTTGTACTGTACAAACTGAACAGATGAGCAGCTAGAGCCACCAATACCAATGACAGTTAGAGGCAAGTCCAAGAACCTTAATCATTCCATGCAATTTGTTATTGTCTGTTTTATCAGCATAACATTCGAGCTTACCCAACAACAGTTGTGTTCAATCAGTCTGATGTTCATGAGTATGAAGGACATCACTCTGCTGAGCAGATCTTGGAGTTCATAGAGGTATGTAAATGATAATGTTGGTTGCAGTCTTGTTCTGTGCAGTTCATATACAAATACATTCTTGAGGAACACACATGCAGAAACAGGGGCCCAGAGTGCACTATATGTATTCCTCTGCATTCCAACTTAAATAGCATGGCTGTTTCATAACACCTGTTTCTGCCAGGTAAGCCAGATTTCTTGTTGTTTACCTTCTTTTATTGAGAAAAGGCAGAAAACCTGCCTTTTGGAGCCTGGGTGTACTTTTTTGGTAGTTTTTCTCAACAAATTATGCATATGATTTTTGGGTTGAAGGAATGTCTTTTGGTAGTTCCGTGCCTTTCAGTGGTGTGGAGTCTTCCCTACCAGAGCAACAAGCAAATTTCACTGAACATTCTCGGAATTTGGCGCATCCCTTTGTACGTGATGGCCCTAGATAGGGGATACACTGTGCAACAGTAAGTTATGCCCATGAGCTGTCTGTATTTAGGATCTTAGGAATCCATCGGTGGTCTCCCTGACACCAGAGACATTTGCTGAATTAGTTCAGAGAAGAAAACAAGAGGAGATCTGGATGGTGGACTTCTACGCTCCGTGGTGCGGACCTTGTCAGGCTTTAATGCCAGAATGGAAGAAAATGGCCAGGGTAAATGACATTCAAACACTTTCCTGCTTTTGTTCTTCTGGGAAATTGCTGAGATGGCACAACAGCTTTCTTAAGAGAATTGTCAGCTGAGGAAATTTCGAGTCTAATACTGCCACCAAAACAGGCAATTATTACCTGACAGTTTTGTATTGTTTCAAATACAAAGTTTTTATTTGGCTTTTTAACAGCTTCAATACACTGATACTGTAGTCCAGTTTTTCATGTTGGTTACAAGTGTGTAAGGTCATTACAGTGTTCTCTCATTTGCAAAATAATATTACTGTACTGACAACTATTCCTGAAGGTGTTTCCAAGAATTTGAACTAGAAAAGTTGGGAGGTGAAAAAAAGGGCTTTGGAAACAAGCCAGTGTCTTGGTCTGTTTTGTTGAGATT
Organism: Dicaeum eximium; assembly: GCA_013396995.1. NCBI lineage: Eukaryota > Metazoa > Chordata > Aves > Passeriformes > Dicaeidae > Dicaeum > Dicaeum eximium. Next base: position 528,915 of record VWZP01009762.1, on the reverse strand, counting down.
TTTTTCCCCCAACTGAGTTATGAAGACTTAAATTCTGAAGTATTACTGAAATTGTAGTAGTATTGGTTAACATATTTGATGGTACATTTTCTTCTTTCTTTTTCAGATGTTAAATGGATTAATCAGTGTAGGCAGTGTGGACTGTCAAAAATATTATTCTTTTTGCCACCAAGAAAGTGTTCGGGGCTATCCTGAAATCAGACTCTTTCCTCAAAAATCAAACACGGCTCATCAATATTAGTAAGTAGATTGCTTCAGTTTGGGAAACATTCCATTATGTGAAACAAGATAAATACACCTCTTCTGTTGTGTATAAGAGGTTTATCACAGCTATTAAAATAGGCTGTTAGGATATTATTATACTGATAGCATTGGCTTTGTTACTTCAAACTAGTGATTTTAATTTGCCATTTCAGTAACTTGAAATGACACAGGAATCTTAATTTTTTTTTTTTCTCTTTCTTGTCTAGGTCTTCTAGTCCTTAATTCTGTAGGTTTTACTTCTGTTTGTGAGACTTCTCATTTATTCAGATTTGAAAGCAGGGTAGAAATATATCCTGAAACATATGCATTTACATTCTTTATTTGATTATCACCACTCTTCAGAGTGGGTTGTTTGTAAGTTTTTTTTCCAAAATAATTCAAACTACTGTGCAACTGGCTTTTTGTTTTTTCTTTAATGTTTTTATAGTAGCTACAATGGATGGCACAGAGATGCCTATTCACTCAGAGGCTGGGCATTGGGGTAAGTTACTGCACTAAACTTTGTTCAGGAGCTGCTTATGTAGTTGCTTGCTAGGATAAATTAATATTTAAATACTATGCAAATTACGAACGAGAAACACTTGGGTCTATATATCGCTAATTTAAGATGTTCAAGTTTCTACATCTTTTAACTTACCACTTGTAAAATTTGGAGAAATATCATACTCCTTGCTGTCCACCCATCTCCTGAAGACCATATTATTTTGTTCACCACGTTTAAGAAGTTATTCTCCTATAGTACAAAGTGTGAAATAGGGATTTCCAGACTACTCATGTTCTTAATTACAAAAGCTTTTCTTAAATAGAATTTCGATATTGTTTAAAGTTTTTAATGTATTACAACTGTTACTCTTCCTTTACACAGATATTTACCACAGGTGTCTGTAGATCTCACCCCTCAGAGTTTCACAGAAAAAGTTCTGAATGGGAAAGATCATTGGGTCATTGATTTCTATGCTCCTTGGTGTGGACCTTGCCAAAATTTTGCTCCTGAATTTGAGATGCTTGCAAGGGTATGTTTTTAAATGTACTGGCAGCTTGTAATTGTAATGGTTAAAATCTTACTCATCGGCACTTCATTTCTTAGCAGTCCTCCAAAAACCACAATACTTCCATGAGCCTCCTACTCATGGAATGATGCACACTTCTAGGTCCCACTGGACAGTGGGTGTTGTCTCTTCCACAGACAGACACAAAGAGACCCTCTTTTGAGAGAGATTTCAACTTTCGATGGAGTGGCCTTTGGAGCTGTGGTGTGCTTTTGTGTTTTGCCCTGAATTCAAGTACAACTGCTCTCTGAATACATAGAGAGACACCTGACACAAGGTTGACAGTCTGGGAAGCAAGCAAGCAACTATTCTGAAATATTTCTAGGATTTGAGCAACACTTTTTTTATTTTTAGCTGCACTACTGGCTTATTCCACTTATTTGCTTATACTCCCCATGGAAACTTGTAGTTTGTTTCTAATAAACATTTCTTTTCAGGCCGTTAAAGGAAAAGTAAAAGCTGGAAAAGTAGACTGTCAGGCATATGGTCACACCTGTCAGACTGCTGATATCAGAGCCTATCCTACTGTTAAGTTTTACCCCTACCAAGGAACAAAGGTAAAGTGTTACTGGTGAGCAGATACTGTTAGTAAATGTATTTCATTTCACTTTAAAGAGAATACTTCTATAACATATTAAAGTGAGTTGTTTATATATTATTGTGTCTCCAAATAATCAGTTTTCCAGTAATAGTTAAAATAGTAGACAGTGATACAATAATAATAAATTGCAAATTAATAGAACTAAATAGAAATAGAATTCTAATAGTATTAGAATACAGGCTTAACCAGAACTAGAGTTTAACTTGCAAGGTCTTGGGTGACAAAATGTTTTTCAATCTTCACCAGTTCAATCACCAGCTCCCCAAAAGTAGATGGTCTCTCTCTAAACGAAATATGGACAACTTCATTTTGGCTTAAAAGAAATATAATTAAATGCTGTTATTATATTGAAAGACCAATTTTGACTTATATAAGGTATTGAAAGATAGATAATTAATGAAAAAGATATGGTTGTGTTGTCTCAAAAACAAACCTTATCAAACTACTTCAATTCTCAGTGGACTCTTTCAGATCAACATTTCCTACTAACAGAGTAATAGTATAAATTAAAAATACAAAGAGTATTCAGATAGTTATAGGGAATTGCCTTTATTCTTGTAACACTTTAAAATTTCAGAAATATAGTGATCTTTTTAAATGTATTAATGCTGAAGAGAAAGTATTTAATAGTTTCTGATAGAGAATTGGCTTAGCTTACTTTCCTTTTCTTTTTTTTTAACTGAATTTTTAAAAGGAAGTTCTAGAAATCTTTCATCACACAACCCCACCAAATTCAATGAGATTTTCTGTAGTAAAGACTTTATAGGTCTTCAAAGTAGCTACCCACAGTGACAGATTTCACGTAGATTACAAAGTGGCAGACTTTGTAATAGCTCTGTTGCTTAAATACTGACCTCAATAAATGTGAGCCAATTGTAAGTATTTCAGGTTTCTTTAATGATCAGGACAAAACTAGTGCAGTTCTGAAAACTAGCAGCTAAGAGTGGTTCTTAGTACAATGCAAATTAGCATTGTTTAAACAGAGACAAAAATATATCCATGAATCATAAATCAAGCTACCAAGGCCATTGTATTCTGCCCTGCTTTCCTCTTGAATTTTGTCTGAAAATTGTGTGACATATTACCCATGCTCTATTTTTATTTTCTTTTAAGAAAAGTGTTCTTGGGGAATACATAGACAGCAGAGATGCAAAAGGTATAGCTGACCTTTTGAATGAAAAATTAGAAGCAATGGAAAACAAAGGAAAAAGGAAAAAATCTAGAAATAAGGTAAGAACACTTATTGTAGAGCCTCTGCAAAACACTTGCTGTAAATAATAACTGTTTAAAATTATGTTAGTATTTGTTCTTTCTCCATAGTATTAATGCAAATTACAAAGGCAAGATTGGGTAAACTTAAGAAGATCCTAACACAGCTACTTCAGAAACATTTGTCCAATTGAAAAATTAGTGCTGCTGAAAACTTTAAAATCATATGAAAAAATATTTTTGTTTGTAGTTTCAGAGAAACTCCATTGTTTATTTTCTTGTCACTAGGATGAACTCTAACTGGTGCTGAAGTTAGATACAACTCAAAATATTCTGAAGCTGTGAAGATAGAAGACACCACAAGGAAAATATAAGGATAGTTACATTGATGACAGGACAAGACACATGAAAACGAGTTTGAGTTCGCAGGCATACACAACTGTATGAGTTCTGTTAAACTGTGGGGAGATGAAAACATTTTGGTTTTGGTGGAGGCAATGTTTCTGCATGTCCCTCTTCTGATATACCAGCTACCTTCTTCCTGGCCAAACACTGGAGTTGACCAGAAATGTGGACTCAATCACTTTTGCCTACCCATTTACTAGTTCCTTATATTTTTTTCTGTCTCTTCTCAAATGCTTTTTGAATGTGGCACTCAGCCTGTGGCTGAATATGCGCTCAAACCACTCTGCAATGCAGAACATAATGACGGATTGTCTATTTGAAAGACAAACAGTTGTACCTGATGATTATTCTGCTTTTGGGTTGCATTATTGTCTAGTCAATGGTTAAGAAATAAAATCAAGAACTGCTAGGAGGATATGTTTATTGAATTAAATTGCTCTTGCTCTCAAGTGGATTATTCTATTGTGGCAGTGGTGATGCTGCCTGGATGAACAGAACTTTGAAGAGCTTTAGTTGCTTGGTTTGGTTTTGGGATTCTGTTTATTCTTTTTTTAAGTAAGAAAGAAAAAAATAAAGTAATTCAAATGTGGTGTCAACTTTCAAAGTTTAAATTATGCAATAGAAGCATCTGGTTAAGTCATTAGATCATCACTCTTATCACTGTCTTTTTAAATATGAATGTATTCTGTGGACATATTTAACCTCTTTTGGCATTACCACTTTCCCTTTCCCTGCAGACATATTTTTAGATGGTTTTTTTGTTTGTTTGTTTTTATATAATCTTCAGGCAAGCAGGAGAGCAAGTGCCTTCTTTAATAATGAACACTGTACATTGCAGTGTCTCCTCACACTTCTTACTAGAATTCCTAGTCTAAAGAGTAATATTTTTCAGAGCTTCTCCATGGACAAGAAAAATTACAGAAGATAACAAAATATCTGCAAATGGTTTCATGATTTCAATAAAATCCTCCCTACCACTTGATAGATGGAATTTCCTCCCTGCTCTGTATGTATTTAGATCTAGCATGACTGGTCAGTGTATTATGAGTATTTCGAATTTGTAAATACATTGTTATTGATAAGTAACTTATTTCATAAAGAAGGCAGCAAGAAGGGAAGAGATGAAAGTAACTGAGACATTCAACTGTTTTTCCCCTATTCTCAGGGTTTCCTCTATTGATTTTTCATTTTTGCAGCATATTATTCTAAGAACAAAGAGACTATTGCATCTATTTTTTAATAAAGTAGACCTTCCTACATCCAAATTTAACTTCAAACTATCACAGTCAAAAATTAAAATTTTAAAACAAACTGTTGTGGTGAGGTTTTTGCATATCACTGTAACTGCAGTTCCCACCTTCTAAGCTCTTATTGGAGAATGAGGTCTATGAAAAGTTTTGAAACATTATTTAGGCTGTTGGGAAGAAGATTTAGTTTAAATATCAATAAAGTTCATTTTGAAGATATAATTTTGTATAAAGATATTCTCTTTGTTTCCAGATTTTTAGATTTCTGAGAGACCAAATGGCTGGGTATGGGTGGGGGAAAATAATCTTCCAAACTAGATGATGGAGGTTTCTACAATTGTCCAAGTTTTAATGAATTTTTGGCATGCTACCCTCTCTGAGGGTTTTCAGTAAGCAGGCTGGGGGGAAAATGGAGTGGGTAATAACATCTTGCCTTAATTTCTAGCCATACAAATAAATAAATACAACCTTTTATGAATAGCTCTCTCTGCAGCCTTCCCTAAGGACAAATTCACAGTTACATTATCTAATTTTCACTAATGAAGGGTTTAAAGTGGTTATTCAAGACCAGTGGAGCAGCACTATTCTAGAATAACTAACCATGTCCCTCAATTTTTTCCTGTAGGATCATGGAGGTGTCAGCATAGCCATTAGAATTCCACACCTACCACTCCACATATAGTACAGTATACATGTATTTTGTGTTTTATTATGTGTTGCCCTTCTTTTATACATGTGTAGTTACACAAGAAGGAAAAGGTAAAGACCAGCCTCATGTTCTGCTGTTTGTCATTGGAATTCAAATGGCTTTTAAATTTATCTCTGGAATCCTATCTTGTTTTAATTAAAACAAGGACTTCTGTGACTGTTTAGTGTCACTGAACTGATAAGCTATCATGTCTTATCCAAAACCAGCCACTTTCTCAAAAGATTTGGCTCATTTAGCTTCTACTGGTGCTAAAAATAGAATAGAGAGAATGTAGCAGAAGTTTCAAGCAACATCCTGGGTTTATATGGTCTGCAGTTGGAAAAATGTTTTGACCAAACCTGGTAGGTTTGATCTTTTTCCATTCATGGGCATACTTCACATTTAATTAGTTGTGGATGTTCAATATATTTTATCAGTTCATAAATAGACTTAAAATGTTCTATTACTTAAAGTTTTCAACAGGAATGCGTAAGAATGTACTCCAATTACTGAAACTTGGCGTCTGAAAACAGTGATGTTCCAATCCCAAATACTTTCAACCTTGGTCTTCTCTCTCTGCTAGAATTCAATACTAATTTTATATCCCCATATATGTAAAGCCACCACAGTTTTGATAATAAACAGCTAAAGGTAAATCATCAACATGATATTCAGTACTTATCCCTAACACTGAACAGACTCCTCCTTGTACTGCCAAGTTTCTAGGATCCAACAGACTTCTCTAGCTGCCAACAGATATTAATTACAGTTAGTTGTACAAAAAAGAAGGATGTTTCCAAAATTAATGTATATGATTGCTGTATTCTGCAGTCTATTTCTTGACTAAGACCACAAGAGTCATATTGGTTAAAATTTGGTGTGTATTCTGCAGAAGCCAACAAACACTTCCTGTAAGAAAATGACTACTTTACTTAAATGTCAGAGTTTCAACAAAACATTCAAGCGCTGGATTAAGTAGTGGCTGAGTTGTTGTAAAAACATGTTAGTTCTGGTGAATTCTTACTGTACAACTGAGCTGGCATGGAAAATACAGCCTGAAGATGTTCTGCTTTTTAGGGCTTAATAGACAAAAAGCAGAATATTGTTTTTCCATAAAGCAGTTCAAGTTAACATGAAGAAGATATAATTTCTGCATGTTATAGGCTGCTATGGAGTCACATAAAGTTGTCTTATTCTTTTTCTACCTAACAGACATATTAACAAGAATACAATTCAGTCAGAATTACAGATCAACTAGAAATTCATATAGCTGACCTGTTTCCAGAAAATAGTTTTCTCCCTATATTATGTATTTTAAATAATATTTATAATCCTATTAGAGAAACATTTTTTTTCTCTTGTTATGTGCATATGTGTACATTAAGCAATCCCAGCTGTGCTGTCCTAGATGTGTAACTCTTCCACCAGGCAGGTAGTTTATTTTAGTTATGACACAAGATCTCAGCTAGTCTAGTAACAGAAGCCCATACCCAGGATACTTCATTTTTTCATACCCAGGGTGTTTCATGTTTGCTGAAGCTATATTAGAAAGATATCCTATGTAAACAATGGAGAAAAGTTACTATATTCCCATCCTGTCTCTTCAACTGTAATTCAATGCTCTTCTGGGTAATTGTGTTCACTTACTTTATTATCCTACCTATGGTCACCGGATCATTATTTCTTGAACTAACGGTGCATTTGTGCTTCTCAGCTTCATGCCAGAAGCCCCTCAAATCCCCTCACTCATCTTTACACCAGCAGCAGGCAGCACTGCCCCTGAATTGAGTATCCCATCTTTTCCTTGCTCCTACCCCCATGGGGGGACAGGTTTCTGGTGCAGTTTCATACTGCAGCAGGCAAAAGAACTCAAACTCAGCTGGCAAAAAATGGTGATTGCACATAATGCAGGTAAAATCCTCAAGTTTTAGATAGGGTTTTATATTCTAGGAATGAACAAGTCCCCTTCCCAGAACTAATCACAAATTATTTTAAGACTTAGCAAGAAGGTTAATATACACCAGGTTAACACAAAACAATCAAAAAAAGACATTTATTTTCAGATCTTCTTGGATTTTTTTCTTTATCTAGTCCACTTAAAAGAAAGTTATGGAAATACCTGGAATGTGTTCTACATTGTGGCAGAACTGGGCAAAGGCAGACCACCACCTGCTGGACACGACTGGATCCCTGTCTCACACAGCATTGTGGTAAAAAACAGCTGCAGAGAAGATGGAACTGTGTAAAAGGTTATTTGCACATTCTACTGCCACTGCCCTGGGGAGCTGCCCAGAGGTGCTGCAAGGTTCAGAGACAGGAGAGGCATCTTACACTGCACACAAAGCTGGCACTCTGCTGCACAGCAATCCCTGCACAGTGAGCATCCCTTGCCTCTGATCAAGAAAATGGGATGCAATGAGACCTAACTGCTCCACACATGGAACAGACTCAAGTGTATTTTAATCACTTTATTTGTATCTATATACATTACATTTTGATTCTCCAAGTAGTCAAGGCAAATATTCTCAAATAGTTTAGTACATCAATGTTATAAAATACAGCTGAACCAAGTTAGAATAGAAATGCATACATTATAGTACATTAAGTGCTTTGAAGAATGACCAGTCTGGCCATCAGCTAGTGAGCAATTCATTTGGTTTTGGTCATTCCCACAGAGGAGACCCCATAGGTAACTCCCCTGAGCCCACTAGAACTGCTCTACTAGTAAGAGTCCCTCATGTGCTTTTTGGGGACAGAATGCATCCCTGGGCCACTAGTCAGCATTCTGCTGTCCACATGATGACTCAAAGTCATTGCTTCTGACTGGGACAAAATTTAGACATTTGTCTCAAGGCCTCAGATCAAAACAACAGAAGAGTGAGTGTAGCTCTGAAGAAATTCAGTCTTCATGTTTGCAACTGGGATTTACTTACACATATGCTAAACCTGTGTTATAAAGAAAGAAATAAGCTCTGACCAAAGGGTTCATCCTTGGGAATTCTGCAGGGACACAGACTGAACACAGCCTCCCAAGCAGCTCTCCAAGATTTGTTCTGCATGAAGTACTGGTCTCCTCCTGAGAAAATTAAGCGTGGTAGTAATTGAAATGTCAGGACAACTATTATACTGAAAATTGAGTATTTGAGGAGACCCACTCAGCTGCTGGGATTTGGACTAGAAATGCTTACAGCTTTACATCACAGGACACCCAAGACGACCCAACTCCAGCTGATACTGCAGCTACTGTGATAGTCATGACCAGTAGTTTACTCTATACTCCAGTCTAATCAGGACTAGTCTATCAGACACATCCTGGCCAAAAAATTAACTGTTGATGCCAGCTCAAGATCATTCCTACAAATCTCTCCAACTGCTGTAACTTCAGTCCAAGAAGGTCACAATTCACATGCCTCTGGCTCTGTTCATAGGCTGCAAAACAGTGGAAGATTCTGTCCCTTCTGCAGCAATGAGGGCCTCGTGCTGTCACGTTCAGAGAAGTATTAGCAACTGTAGGATGATCAAGCTGCTTACAGCCATCTGCTCAGGACTCTGGCAGACAAGCAGCACAGAGCAGCCACACATCCCAGAATAAGGATAAAGGTTACTGGTGACAGACTGGGCTAGCACGCCACATTAGCCTAGTGCAGGTGCCATGACACACATGCCCACACTTGTGCTCCATCCACCAGTCCACATACTGACTAAGGTGGGACACAACACCATTAGCTGCTGTTGGGTCACCCTAGCTGGCCAGGACAGTGAAGTTTTTCCCTGTAAACTTTAAGAAGGGAAGGAGGAGAACACATGTAAACTTCAGCTGAGACTGGAACATAGGCTGCACGGCAGGTTGTTTCACATCGAGGAACTTGGAAATTTCCACATTGTACTGAGGAAATCAGTACACTTTCTTTTCTGCTGCTTCAAGGCCAGCATCTTTGCTCATCCTCTAGTACAGTGTTGCAATAGGTTGGGGAAGGCTCCTTCCAACACAAAAGACTGTTGCTTTCTGGGAGCCCAGACAAGACCTGGACTGATTTGTTAGGAGCAAACAGCTCAATGCTCACTGCTGGCCTTTTCCTTTTTCAGTGCCACCCTCTGTTGGTCACTCCTAAACAGCCACTACCATCTGCTGTATAAAATTACTGAACACAGGAGAAGTGAACAAAATGCACATTTCAATCCATAGTTACAGTGATGAGGGCATTATCAGGCAACTGGTTAGAAGTGATCCCTAAGAGCTATCCTGTCTCAGATTCCATGTTCCTTTCTCTTGTTCTCTTCTTGTTCTTGTTCTCTTCTTCCATCAGAGACTGGATGTCAAAGGACAGGATTCTTGCCTTTCAAACTCATTAAAACTCCTCCTATTTACTGGCCTGTATTACAATGAAACTAAAAAGTAAACTCATCACCTACAAAAATGAGTAAAAATTTTTTAAAAATGGAAAGAAGTGCTTATTGTAATAATACAGAGACTCACAGATCTCTGCACATCTTATCCATCATACAAGATACCAGTTCGTTCAGGTTTTCCTTTTTACAGAAAACAACAACTACATTCATCTCTGTGACAAAAAAAAAAATCACGTCATGAAAGCGAGAGAAACATTGTCCTGGCAAAATTTCACCATGAGGTAATTGCATTGCTTGAAAGTAAAGGGGAAGTGAAATGGATTTGAAGTGATCTGCCAGGAATGATGGTTGCATTGAGGAGAAAGTTGTCACTAAAGCAGTATGCTTCACTTTGTCTACCAACCTACTGCCTTTACTAAGGAAAGAGTTCATCTGCTTCATAACTATAATTAATCAAGTCTTGTTAAATTAAAGGGTATGTTAGTTACCTGTTTCCAGGAATTTGAGCAACATTCAGATCAAAGTACTGTTTAGGAGTGAAGGGATATGTTTTGAGTTTTGCAGTATACTGATGACTGACAACCCATTTTTATGGGATTCAGCTAAAATGCAATTATGACAGATAAATCAGAGCTGTACTGCAGTAACATAACTTAAAAGATGGAGTCATAGGGCATTATAGATGTGGAGCTGCCTTAAAAAATACTGTTTACAGAACCCAGTAAGAATTAAAACTATGGAGCATAAACAGCACAAGTTATTAACGGATCCTAAATAGGTCAATTACAGACCTCTGGTACAATAGCAGAACTCGCGCATTAACTTCATTCTTGTCTACCCCATCCACATTTGGGGGGTTTATTTCACATTTTCAGTACCAAGTACCCACCACAGAAACATGAGCTGCGCGTACTTAACACCATTTCGGCAGTGCAAGACTTCCAGAGACCATGTACTTCTTCACCATCAGGCTCTAGATAGAATCTCAGTCCAGTACTTACAAGGAGATAGCATCACCTTCCTAATGACAGCAGGAATGTCACTTAACAATGCTGTTCAGTAGTACCTTACAGTTTAGAACCTTACTGAGGCAGGTTTGCTTATTATCCTCCAAGAAGTGATTAAAGTGCAAGCAGATTTCACACTCTGCAACATGATGCACATGGTCAGTGTAGAAATGGAACTGCAATCCTCTTGCTTGCTGCTAGACAGACCGCTGGAAGAGAGTGGCCTATAATGTCATTGTCCTCTTGTGCTTTCCCAATATGGGCTTGAGCTCAGCAATTCAGGCCCAGTCCTGTCCAGTGGTCTGGCACCATCAGGAAATACTTGTCCATAGCTTCACAAAACCTGGTGCGGTACAGTTCTGGAGAAACCACAGTGGGCATCTTACCTAATGTGTAAGAGTCAAGAGCAGTTAGAAATGGGCTGAAGATACTGCAGTACAGACATCACATGAGATTACACCAGCAGACAGTATAAACTTGAAGGCAACAAGATAGAACCTTATCAATATCAACAACAAACAAGCATAAGGTTTTGCACCTGGGAAAACAATGCAGGAGCACAGCACAGGCTGGGATCTCCCTGGAGAGCAGCTCTGTGAAAGGGACCTGAGGATCCTGGTGGACAAGCAGCTCAGTGGGATTGAACAGTGCTGCTGCTGCTGTGGCAAAGAAGGCCAGCAGGAAGGACACTGGGCTGCATCAACAAGGACATCACCAGCAGAGAGACAGAAGGACCGAAGTCATTATCCCACAATATCCCAGCATTATCTTTCAGCTGGAAGGTGCTACTTCCAGGCCATACCTAGAATACTGGACTCAGTTTTGGTCACTGCTATATTAAAAAAAAAAACAACAAAAAAAAAAAAACCAAACCCATGTGGATGGGCTGAAGAGGGTCCAGTGAAGGGTCACAGAAATGATCCAAGGACTGGGAAGCCTGCCATATGAGGAAATGCTGACAGAACTGGGTTTGTTCAGCCTTGGAAAAAAGGCTGCTTAGAGATGACCATATAACCATGTTCCAGTATTTATAGGGTGGCTAAAAAAGAAGATGGAGACTCATTTTACAAGGAGCCACATGGAAAAGATGAGGGGTTACAGATATATGTTACTGCTGGGCAGATTGCAGTTAGACACAGGAATAACATTTTTCACAGTGAGAACAACCAGCCATTGGAATAGTCTCACCAGTGAAGTGATGGATTCCCCGGCAGGGGGGATTTAGGATTCAGCTGCACAGGATGCTGAGCTATCTTGTCTAGACTGTGCTTTTGCCAAGAAAGATTGGATCAGATAATCCTTGAGGTCTCTTCCAACCTGCTATTCTACTATTCCTTCCTCTGTTCTTGACAACTTAATCTGTCACAAATTTGCATGGTGGGGAAGTTGTGACTCTATTAGCAGCATTAATAGAAAGCTTCCACATAACAAGGAAACGTGATCAAAATCTTTGCTTTCAGTCTGGACTTACCTTGTCCTCCCAAGATGCCAGTTGACTTGACCACCATTTCAAGCTTTTTGTCCCAGGTGAAAGTCCGAATATAGTCTGTTACAATAAAAAAAATCCACACACAAATATACTTTATTTGTTTTAATCCAAGTAACACTGTTTTAAAATGTATCTATTTCCCCCCAAAGAGGGCAGGAAAGCAGCAGTGCTTTATAGTCAGAGCTTCAGTGTTTTCCCCACCAGTTGCCTCATTTTCTGTAGTATTGGGTAGGGTGAATACAGTATCTCAAAAGCCCAGCAAGATCACAATCAACTCTTTCTGTCTCCACAAGAACAGGCTGCCCAAGCACATCTGTCTTTATGCACATTAGAGTGTCTAGGGCCCATTTACAAGGGTCACTTCACTCACCCTCATCCCAGAAGCCCCACTAGAAGCACTCAGGCTTAGTCACCTCTCCATTTAAACCAGTATTTCTCACCACTGCAGCCACCTACAGGTTTGATAACAGAATGGAAGGGATTGCCACTTTATGATAGGGAGGACTGGAAACATCACCAGTGACCCTGACTGGAAGAGTGGGCAGCAAGAAGACAACTTCTCGATTGTTTCCAAGCCAGAGAAAGCATGCTCAGGCAATACAAGCACATGAACATTTGGGTCTGCAAAGCTAAAGCTGCAGTAAGATCGGTTTTCACAGATCTAACTTACTTGTTTTCTCTATCACATAAGGATCTAAAATAGGTAAAGATACTGACTTCAGATTCAAACACAGTCCAACACAAATTTAGCTTGAGTACTTTATAAGTTCTCAGGGCATCATCTAGAGAACATTCCGATAGCCTGATACAGCAGACATGTTGACCAAGTTCCTTCAGATATTTGTGTTAAACACTGAAGGAACTGGTAGCTTTAAAATATACTCTTTAATCAGATAAGACTTGACATAGGACAAAATAAGAAAAGCCACACAAACAAGAGAAGCACATGGTCAGTGCAGTCCCATCTTGTTTACTCCAATATTCAAGAGTCTACAAATCTAGAAAGTAATAACAAGTTGCAACAAACTTTTCTTTGTAGCTGGGACTTTAATTCTCAACTAGAAATGTTATTGAGATGGCTTTCAAGCTTTATCAGAATAAGAGTAATCCAGACCTCCCATCCTGAGATGTCATCTGGAAGCATTTCTGAGCTGGGTTTCAAGACCATTTCATTTCCCTAAATCAAGTCTTTTATACTACAGAAGTTTGTCTGTCTCAACTGTCTGTCTGTCTCTGCTTTCCAGTCACAAGTCAGAGGATGCAACAAGGTAATTACTGCATTGCCACCCATATGGTCCAGGTCAGATTATATGAGATCCCAGGATGGTTAACTTTTCCTCCAGTCCTACCAATACTGTTTTTTCTTAGAGCCCCTCCACATAAGATTAAAAGACTATGTCAACATGACTAAACTGAAGTTTACAGATTAAGCACATAAAAGCATACAAATAACTTGCCCTACTTCATCTGGAGTTGAAGTGTAGGTTAAACTACCTTTGAGGCCTCCTGCATATACTCATAGCAATGCAAATGCTAATCTGAGCCTATACAAGACCTGGAGAGAAGATTTCCTGCCTCCACTTCGAACAACTGTAAGAGATGAGGCTGGTATTCCACCAGGGAGAGCACAAGATTTCCTGACACACATCTCTGTGGTGATGGCACAGTTTTAAGAGTACTATGAATACCTAAACCAGAAGAAAACCATTTCATCATCTGAGAGCAAGAAAATACAAAAGACAACCTACCAATGATGCCAACAACCAGCTCATTGTTGGTATCATCACGACCCACCAGCAGGGAATAGTCGATGATGAGATGGCTGGAGAGGAACTGGGAATCACTGTGTATGGAGGCTTTCAGCACAGCTTTGCAATGGGAACGGATGTACAAAGGATTGTCCCGAACCATCTTCAGAAGGTTTTCATCCAGCAGGACTACATCACAAGTTTCCTTGCCTGTGTCTGTTTTAACATTTCTATTCCGGAGGGAGCCCTTCAGGTCAAACACCTGCAAATGGAGAAGAGCACTACATTGTTTCATTTTTCCGGGTTAAAGACTTTAGTACCTAACATTTGGGAAGGCAGCACAGCTGGGCAACTCCTTCCTTCTCTTTAGGAGGAAGACAATTAAAAAAAAATATTTTGTAGAGAATAGCATTTAAGCCTGGGTAAAAGTTCTGCCACCTCAATTGACAAGTTTTAGGCAAGTTATTTCACTAATATTTGGTCTAAATTAAGAGAAAAAGGGTGTCTCTACTTTTTATATTGTTTAGATAAACTCAGTTTTCCAGTCAGTTTCTACAGAGTTAATTGCTGACAAAAGCAAAGCCACTGAAGAGGGAGGTGGGTGGTGCATGAAGCACCAGTTAACACTGGCAAGGCAAAAGCAGACCCATCATGAGGCTGGAAATGACCTCTGGAGTTCTCCAGTGCAAAGTCCTGCTTGAAGCAGGCCCTGTTCGAGAAGGTTCAAGTTCTGTCCAGTCAAGATTTCACTAACTTCTGTGGAATAGAGTCCACAGTCTGTTTTGGGTCTCTTTTTTGTAGTGCCTGAGCCCTCCTCATGATTTAAACAGACAAAAAGAAAACCTGCAACATCCATCTAGAATTCCCTTCATCCACTTCCTCCCACAAACATTCCCTGTTTGAGATCAGGCACTGAGAGGTAAAGTGGAAAGAACTGATACTATCTAGGTTTAGAAGTGACGTTTGTTTGAACTTCCTTTTCAACTTCCAATCTCTATTTAAAGAGAATTTTCCCCTAGTCATTTTAAGGTCTTCATTCTACTGCTCGGTAAAGATTGCTTTTCCTTGACTAAGAGCAAGACTGAACTCAAAATCTTGTCCCACACCTGAAGTGGTTCCAAGAAAGAGCAGTGGGTTGAAAAAATAATTACCTCCCCTACTATAGAGTAACTCTCTCTGAGTGAGGCACCCATTCTAAACAAATTCGTTTGTAATTCCAGTCAGTTCCTCTGAACGTTTTGTAAAAAGACTTTACATTTTCATAACCAGGTTAGTAATGCTTTCTCTCAGACACCAGAGATGCAGGGACAAACAAGACTTCCAAGACTTCTAAAGACTGAACCCTGCATAACAGCTATCTGAACTAGCCAATACAGGCACCAAGTTCCTGAGGATCACATGACAAGGAAGCAGCACAAACTGTCACCTTTGAGCAGCACAAGATGTCCACAGCACACAAACTTAAAAGTCACCTGGATGGCTATAAATGACCCTGCTCTTTCTCCCAGTCACAACTGCACTGCAAGGGAACAGAACACTTCCTTCTTACCTGAGCCATTTTCCTGCCATAGAAAAGATTTTCCATGACAAGCAGATCCAGCTTCTTTTCAGTGTTGTTTTGAGAGTTCTTGTAACCAATTCGATATACCCCAAGGATTTTAGCCAGTGCTGTGGGCTTCTAATGAAGACAAGATATGGGTTAAGATCTGTGTAGACACAATCAGCAATCCCATACCAGAAGCACCACTGTTCTGTCTGACTGTGTATTACAGTTTAGAAGTCCAAGTATAATTTCCACTTTACATCTTAAAAACACATTATTAGTGTAACTCACACCCTCCAACATTTTCTTTTCTTTAAATTAGAAAGATTAGTAGAAACTTCTACTAGTCTTTAAAATACAGAACACTGCCTAAAATAAAAGGCACTTTTTTTTAATACCTTCTGCTGAACTGCATTAGTGATGTAAGTGAAGTAGTGTGGAGCAAAGTCAAGGAATGACTGGACTTCCAGACGAGGCATTTGCTTCAAGATGAATCTATCATCTGTTTTAACATGAGACAGAGGCAACAGGGTTACACACAATAACTGATGTATATTTGCAATTTTTTTAGGGCTGTCACATAGCTGAAATGGTTTGAAAAATTAAAGTACTACAATTCTCTTAAATCCTTGCCTTCAGAAGCTCATTTTTAGATTCTTTTTACTTCATATATTCTGAATTTCAGCCTCCCTGGATTTCTACCTTCTAGTACATCATGGACAAGAGACTGCCTACACTAAATCTACCTCAGCTATACAGGCTTCCTATATAGACAATAGGAACAGCCTATAGACCATTTTGTTCAATACTTGTTTTACCTAGAAGCCTGGAAACAGCCACAGCTTAAAAAAAAATGAGATTAACAATAGCACATGAGATTATAAGAAACACTGTATCTTTAACAACAAGTTTTCCTTGAATTATACTTAAGTTTTTGTTTTCTGAAGCCTGGTTGAGAGTACAACCCTTCTGTTCAACTGGCCTTCCTAGCTGCTACTGCTGAGAAACAGAACTACATTTTGTTCTCCTGCACATACAAAGAGACAAATAATTTGATGTTGAAGACCTGAGAAAACCCACTTAATTTTCCCTTCTGAGTGGCCACTTCACAATCAGCAACCCTCTGGACAGGGGTTATCAGGGACTAAATGACACACTAACCACCACCAAACAGAAATAATACCTCTAATTACGAGGGGGGAAGAAGCTGCATTTACCCTCAGTCACATAGAATGCAGCTCCAGATTTGCCACCTCGTGCCTGCCAGGGCATCGAGTGAGAGAGGGATCGGATGAAATCCTCTTCACTGCTCCCCAGGATCACTTCCCGCATCCTGTGAAACTCCCCAGCATAATAAATCCGGCAGTAGAACTTGGCATTCGCATCTGAGAACTCTGCAAAAACAGGGTTTCCTCAATAACAGCATGCAACACATACTGACTACCCAAGATAACACTGAGATTCTACTCATGTCTAGAGG
Organism: Dicaeum eximium; assembly: GCA_013396995.1. NCBI lineage: Eukaryota > Metazoa > Chordata > Aves > Passeriformes > Dicaeidae > Dicaeum > Dicaeum eximium. The sequence goes on along the minus strand of VWZP01009762.1, from coordinate 511,835 downwards.
AGTATTATTGTGCTAAGCATCTCTCTCACACTTACTGTAATACAGAAGTTTCAACCAAGGAGATTTAAATGGAAAATTGACAGGAAAGTCAACTCTCTCTAGGTTAGCTCATAGTGTATGTCATGAGAAAGTGTTTGGACAAAAGAACAATTAAAAATGTTTATGGAGTATTTTTGCAAAAGAGATTGATTGCAGTAAGTAAAGATTGCACTGCTCTTTTCTTGATTTGCTTTTCCTTCATGATACAAAGAATACCAAGAAAAATACCACGAAAAACAGCTATTGATTTAAAGACTTTATTACATGTGCGTGAAGAAATGAGTTTGTCAGCTAAGACTAAGTTGTTATGTACAACTACTCACGGAGCTCCACATGGGGATTCACCACCTGTTTCTTCTGTCCATCTCCTCCATCTCCATCATCTGAAGGCATAAAGGACATTCGGTCAGGGCTCTTCACCATTATTACTAAGAAAGCCACATTAGGTACTAATTGTGAACTCACTTTATAAGAAAAATATTTCCTTTTTTTTTTTCCCAGGAATACAGAGGGAACTAGAAATACAGCTATAATTGTATAATATAATACATATGCTTGAAGGGCACTGCTGTTTTTGGACACAAGTCCAGTCTTTCTCTTCATTCATTTTCCATGAGCTAAAACAATGAGAACTAAACAGCAAATGAGAGATGGGGCTGCTTAACTAGAGTCAACTCAATCCAAAGGCATTCAAGACTAGACTACTCCACGTCCCTATAGTTTGGGTTTGAAAGATCCTGTTTCCCTTATCACTAAGAAAAGCAATGTATTCAGGAAAGAAACATATTTGACGTTCAAATGATTCATTTTCAATGCATGCTGAGTAACCTTGGACTGTTGGAAAATTACAAGCAGGAGTGCACTTGGAGCCTCACACAGATGAATGAGGTTTGGGAGAAGTAACAACCCAAGAGAGAAGATGAACTATGCAGTCTTGTACCTTGAGCCTCTGCTCCTTGGTTTTCTGCTCCCTCTTTGCCCATCTGTCCAACCTGGTAGTAAGCACTGTCAGCACCACGTAAGGTCTCTTTCTTCTGCGAAGACAAGTCTGGGCTCTTCCCTCCCGTGCCACGGAAGAAAGACAAAACACTAGATGGTTTCTTTGCTACAGTGAAAAGGAAGAGAAAAGATGGTATTGGCATTTCCACAGGCAGTTTAATAACAGCATGACTCCTATGAACATTCCCCATTCATTGTTCTATCTAGAGCAATGATGCCATTCAACTGTAACTAATTTGCTACTCTTCAGGCAACTAAGGTCCATGAGGGTGAATGATCTAGTGTTCCGAGCAGCATCCTAGAGTGCAGAGACATTTGAAAACATAGAAAACACAGACCAAGAATAAATGTCTTTAATACAGGAAGAACTTCATGTTTCCATTTCAATATATTTTAACTGCATCTCTTTAAAGAAGGCAATGTCAAAAGAAGGTCATCATATCCCACTGAACAGGATAGATTGAACTGATGCCTTGTGAAGGCATCACAAGAACAACCCTAGGTTCACTACATAATAACATTAAATCAGGGAATGACAGTTTGATCTTATAAAAATCAGAGAAAGCCACAGACTACAAAAAACAAAAAACCCACACACTCTCACCCCTCTCATGTGTTACATTACGTCAACACTAAGACTAGTCACAATTTCAACTCAGAATGCTGCTTTTCTTTCCCACATGAACTAGAATTTAGGTTAAGTGGACTCAAGTCTGAGCTGAGATTAGCACCATGGATGATTTTGGCAAAATGGTCTTACGCTGTTCTGGCTCTGCATTGCGAAGTGGACACATGTTAGCCTCAGGCAGGCGGACAGGGCTGCTGCTCTTGGGTTTGCTGTCTGACATGCTGCAAGGAGAAAGAACAAACAAGTCATGAACCAACAAATACTGCCACCCAAGACACTACTGCTTTATGCCTGGACATTTATTTCTCCCCACTGCCTAAACACTAAAGGAAAAAGACACCATTTAAAGGTGTAACAGTGTGGGACTCCCCAAAGTTGTCGTTCTCCATCTTCCTAAAAAATATCTCCTGGGATCCATAGCAACAGTTCCATCCATGACCATAGCAAAGGTAAGCATGCCCAGTATTCCTACCATGTACACAGCCAAGAGATTAGGTGATGGAGCCCGCTTGGCCCATGACGTGAAATGGCAACTCACATACTGAAGTATGTTTTGGTCATATGGAATGAATCAGATTCCATCAGAAAGAAGAGATCCTAACAGGGGCATATTTTGAGAGTTCTTCCCCATCCTAATTTTGGCTTATTCGCTACCATCACTATGTCTTCACTCTATGTACTGTAGTTCCCGCATGTAACCTGTTTGGTTGTAGTCCTTCCTCAGAACTGCTCTTCAGAGATGCTTTGGACAACTCATCCAGGGCATTTCTGTACTCCTTGCAGCTGATGGGGAAAGAAGAAAAGAAGGAAAAGGGAAAGACCAAAAATAATTAAGTGTTCTCTTGGAAACTCTGCAGTACCAGCCCAAAGATTCAGTACAGAGACAACCACAGGAAACAAAACACCACAGTAGAAAAACCTCTGCTTTATTTTTTTCTTATTATTAGAACTTTGTTTTCTTAGAACAGAAGCAGCTCTAGACAATACTGCAGGAAAAATATCCCCTTATTTTTCCCCCTCCCACAATTTAGGAACACACTTCAAAAATCTGCTGCCTTGTGACATGCAAACCCAAAGGTTTACTGAAGCAGCTGGTGAGAAGAGCTGAGCAGTAACAAGAGCTGCTATGACCAAAGACAGGCAAGAAACAGACTGCAATATCAATACTAAGAGCTGCTCCCCAACTCTGTTGCACTTCTTCTAGCTGGAGAGGCTGAGCAAACCTTAGCTGCATTTCTTTCTCCAGTGATCTCTCATTAAAAGAACCACCACACAACTAAGTAATTTTTGCTAGAGTTCCACTAAAAAAGTCCAAAATCCAGTTGCACTTTCATTATCTCAGCAGTAAAAGGAAAGAACCCCATCTCTGGCAGAAACTCTAACACAGCTTAATGTGTTAGAGTTAGAATAGAATAGAAATTCAGTCATGCTTGTTCTCTATCATCAAAATTTAAAATATTCCTCAAACACAAAAGCTACAAAAGTACAAAGTATGTCAGATGAAAAGCCAAATCACACCAGTACCTGAGAGCAAAGGCTATGATGGAGCTTGGTTCTTTCTCACAGACTGCAATAGGTACACGTTCATGCTCGTACATTAAGTAGTGCTTATCTGGGTCACTAAATGAAAACAACAGACTGTTAGTAGATCATAAAAATTTGTGTGAAGAAAAGAAGTTTTGGTCAAAACCCAGATCTCATCACTGCACTCCCAGGCACAAGCTGCAAGTCTCAGCATGGAACCAAAGCTCACCAGATCAGCTTCTCCCAACACACACATTCATAACTACGTAGTTAATTCTAAATGACAGAGTGTTAGGGCAATCAGCATTTCAAGCAAGCTGCTTGGATCAGAAGACCAGCTTTAGGTTAGAAGAAGAGTCTATTTCTGTTTAGCAGCCACTGTTTCTAATGGCACCAAAACCTGCCTGAGTTTTGTTTGACTATTCAGCAGCATAGTCTGTAGAGTGAACTTAGGGGACAAACCTGGACTCTTTTCTAAACAGGCAGTTTATCACAGAATATTCCCCAAAGCCTCCTGGATTCTTGTATGATTTTCCTTCACTTATCTGTAGAGTTCAGTCATTTAGCTTTTACCTCATCAGCCCAAGGCCTCCGCTCCTACCCTGGGGGTGGATTCACAAGTTAAACTCAGGCTGCCAAACGTTAGGCTCATGTCAAACGAGAAACACTACAAAGCACACAGACCAAGTAGCTGAGAGACTTTCCAGCCTGCCCATCTTCACATGAGAGGGAGACTTGAGGGCACATGCAGTAGCCATTGAACCTGACCTACACCCAGACAATGCCAATCTGAGTCCAACCCTTGGAAGAGGTCTGGAAGCAAAAACAAGCAGGCATGTAGCTTTAGTTAAGTCTTTGCTAAGAGAGGGCATTCCCACTCCCTCCCTGCAGCATTGAAGTTAGAATGCACCTTTTTCCCTCTTCCCCCACCCCTTCTTCTCCACAAGAGCTCAATATAAGGGCAGATCATTCATAAGAAAGGTGAGTAACCTACAATCACCTAGAATGGACACAGAAAACTTCCTACCTTGACAAAGTTCTCTGTCTTACTCAGGCAAACTCAAGTAATGACTTAAATTATACACTGAGCAAAGGAAGCATGCATGGCTCTGCCTGCAATCTGACAAGGTTGCTAATTTTGTATATTTTATATTATGCAGTACTTACAATGGAAAGGGAATGGGGTTATAGTTGTTTCCAGGCAAAAAGTTAGCCAAAATAGCTTTCATAGTAGACTTCTCCTTCACTTGGCTGTCTGTAGATCCCAGTGAGTGTCCATCAAACACATCTGGAGCAGACACATGCAAGGTTTGCATCACAGTATTGAAGTTAAAGATGTAAATTCAGAAGGATGACTACAGACCATAGAGTTACTAGTTATTTGTCACTTCCTAAAAGGATCTTATGGACTTGACACAGAAAAGCAAGAGAGAGAATACAAGATCACAACTGAACTATACCTTCTGAGCTGCTTGTTGTGTCCTGTTCAGAGAGCGTGTTGGCACCAGTCATATGCTCTGATGCAACCTCTGGAGAGGTGGGCAGCTGGAGATGGGTGGAGCCTGTGGAGCTCTGACTTGATAAAGTTGTCAGGAAACGATCCTCTGAGAGTACAAGGACAGTTACAGACAGAAGAAATAATTTTACATGGCTGTTAGAAGTGATACTGTTTGCTCCCAGCCCAAGCTACAACCAGCATCTACTTTCAGAAAGATTTTATTCAGAAGGCAGGTAAGGCCACACAGACCAAAGGACTGGGCAAGCTCATCAGTGTAGCACATAATCTCCAGAAAATGCATACTCTTATACAACTACCACCTGCAGCTCCCACAAACTCTCAGTATGCCTCACAGGTAAGAGACCTCAGCACCCATAACCAGACCACAGAAGAGGCAAAAGGCATTTTCCCAAATTCCATGTAGTTATTCAGTTATTTAGAAAGCTTCTGAAAGTTTTTGAAGTAAAGTTCAATGGAAAATTCTTGTTGGTCAATTTACTAATCACTAGTAATTCAGCTTCATATTAGAAGCAGCTGGCCAACTTCTATCTTACCATTAGAAAAAACAAATGTGACATGATTTGGTACTTCTCTGATTGATCAAATTTGGCAAAAGCTCCCATATTATGTCAGGAAAAGGGCTACAACATGCTTGTATAGGCATCTTATGAAAAATAAGTAACAGACCTTTCTCTCCATTTTGCAGTGCTGGAGAAGCATTGCGTGGGGAAGCATCCATGCTACTGATCTAGGCAGAATAACAAAACACCAGTGTTAATGCCAAGCTCTTTACAGCTGTATTCCCTCCTGTATGGAACACTTACAAAAGCAGATGTGTAACAGAGCACTCCCACCCATGTCTCAGCCTCTGCATGTCACTGTATCTGTTACCATAGAAAAAAGAGAAGGCAACAGCAACTCAAGTTCACAAGGTGCTGACTGTTATCTGTGTATGCTCTTTAAACACTACACTCCCTCTTTAGGAACCTACTCCCTGCTAGATCAAGATAAGGTTTGCTTTAGCACCTAACAAATACCTGTTAAGTGGAAGGGGCATGTGTGCATGCAGCAGAGCAAATGCAGGGTCTCTAGGAGTTTTTAGTGCACCTTGCTACTGTAGAACTATTGGGAGTTCAGTCTCTCAGTATGATGCTTATATTGTGCAGCCTTGCAGCCCAGACATTTCCTCAGAGTTCCAGCTCCCCAAAGGGTGGAAGTGTAGCATGCTGGCAGGTGTATCCTTGGACAGAGCTCTTGAGGCAGCAGTCCAAAATCATTTATCCATCCCTTCAGTCAGTTTCCACAGGATACATCACAAAACATCACATCCTGAAAAGCCATTATCAGTCCTTCCTGTGTCATTTGCTCTACCTCTCGATATTATGTGTCTTTTCTTTTTCACAAGGGATGCACCTGATGGGCAACAATCTAGGGTTGAAGGAGATAGCCCAGTTCCTATCTGGGCACACACTTGATAATGACTGCAGCTTATTAAAGAGAACTCAAGCCAGTCTTAAGACTATTGTGCTGCCCCAGGGGAAAAAAAAAGTTTAATAGATTTATAGCCTGTTAGCCATACCTTGCTTTCTTCACCTTGCCTCAGTCTCCCAGGGCTGGGTGGTACTGATGGACGTTTTCTCCCTTTCTCTTGTTGAAAGAGATCCTGCAATCTTAAACAAAAAATAATAATAAAACAAACAAACAAAAACAACCCACACAAAATTACCACCACCAAAGAAAAAATAATTAAAAGGTAGGTTACTGGTGTTCTCTCTGAATGACACAAGTTATGAAGTTTCTCCATACTGAACTTAGATTGCTGCTAACATGTGCCAAAGATGTATCAAATGGCCAAAGACAGCACATTTTCTTCAGCTCTGAGACTATTTCGCCCAATCAACAGGTCCCATGCTCCCCTCTTCCCATCTCTTCCACCTTTATTCAAACGAAAATTTCTCCTCCAGATGCAAGTTGTGCTCTACAACACAACGCTTTTATCATATGGCCTCAAATTATTTTCTGCTCCAATCAATCAGCTGTGTGTTCTTAACCAGTAGAATACATTCAGCACAAGCTCTGTAGAGCAACTGTTCTATAGTGACAGAAACTGCAGCTGAATCTCCCAGAACCAACACAGTATCAGTGTTGCTCATGATTCCAGCTTGTGTCCTCTTACCTATTATTCCAGGCTTGTAGCATCTCACAAAGTCCTTGCTTTTTAGATATCAGAGACTCAAAAACAGATTGCAGCTGTTGAGGTGTGTCCAGTGATGATGAAAGCAGCCTTGCTTGGATTTTCTCAGTCCAGTTTCGAAACTCTCCTTCTTCCATCTGCCAAAAGGAAAACTGCTAGCGTTATCTCACCAAGATGACACAAGATCTGAGTAGCTCCTCCACACACTTAGCCCATGGACCACTGATGTAAAAATAGTCTATTACCTCCTTCTGGGCAAAGAGGTCTTCCATCTTCTCTTCCCTCGTTTTGCTGAAGGTATCTGTTTTCAGAGAAGCAAGGCGATCATCCACAGCAAGATACACTTGTGACACTCTGTCAACAGCAAGGCACAGAGTTAAGCTGTGACTACTTGGAGCTTCTTCAACATTCTTTAAAATAGTCTGAATGTGTTTAAGGTTAGCATTTAAGAATACAAAAGACAATATATGCAGCCTTCCTGCACAGTAAGCTGTCCAACTTTATTCACAGAGAAAGCTGGGAAAACTTCGTTAGTAATAGGAGAAATCTAAAAGTTACATATGCTGACATTTGTCTCCACAATTTATTCTTAGCAGTGGAAGTTGTCAGAGGGCAATACAAATGTCTCAAACACGTTTTTGTACAGGGGAACTGTAGTGTCATCTGTGATTAGAAAGAATCTGGGTCTGCAACCTACACCTCCACCAGCAGGGCTCAGAAAATCAGTACCTCTATTCCAGCCCTAAACAAAGCTCCACAAGTATTGAAGTCAGATAGTCACAGAGACATACAGCAATACAAGGAATACTGTGACTAGGCAGAACGGCAGTCTGGCCAGATTTTACAGAGTTTTCATCAGGCCTGTCTTCCACCTTTTTGTTCCTACATTTAGAAAGTTTCTGGGCTCATGGTAGTTCACCTCAGACTACAAGGAGGTACAGTCTGCCTGCTGTTACCATATTCAATTGCTAACAAAGGCAAAGACTTTTATACACCAGAGAGTTCTATTGCCACATGACCAATATAATGACAACAGTTCTGTTCCAACAAGACATTTGAACAAGGTCTTTGCAGTTTTTTGGGGCTGAAGAATTGAAACCCAGTCAGATGTTCTGTAAAGGAACATTAGGGTAAGAGTACGAAGTATAACCTGCAGTTTACTGGGTCAGCCTTCTAGGATCATCTTTTCCATTTCATTTTTAGCATTAGAGTGAAGAATCAAAAGTACTTTAACTGGTATTTCATAAGGTAACATTCCAGACACCTGCTGATGGTCAACCTTTCAATGGCAGCATTATACAGAAACACGTATGTGACTCAGACATCAGTGCAACATCCAGAGATAGAGATGAAAAGAATCTTAGTTTCTACTGGCAATGTTTAACCTGACTTGCCACCAGACAAAGATTTGAGACATTAGTACAGACAGAGCAAGCAAAGGTAACAAAGATTTCAATACCACTGTCCCTTGGAAGTATATATGCATACATGTTTTAAACTATTATTTTTCTACCAGATAATGAATTGTTAGCCAAATCTCATCATACTAGCAAGAATAGTTATGTGTTCTGGTAAAAAAAGTACCAAATACAAATAAGATTAAGAAGACATTAAAAACAAAGCTTACTTTTGTGAGAAATCCTTGAGATCCTGCAAAATAGTAACTTTTAATGGAGCCTGTCGTTTAATGTAGATCTTGGGGAGTGGGACACACACTTCCAGCAGCCGGATTGGAGAGTAACTGAGAAGGCAATACAACAGCTTGTAACAAGACCCACACCACACAGTTCTACACTATACTGAAGTTTGAGGCCCTTATATGAAAAAGGGCACCGTCAATGTGTCCAGGGCTTTAGTTACTTTTAGCAGCAATAACACTGTTCATATATATATCTCCCAGGCAAGAAGTAAAACCACAAATCATATTGCAAAACCAAAATTTTGAAAGCATTTGGAATTAGATAGGGAAAAGCATTTCCCTTCTGTATCATGAACAGGAACCATGACTGCCCACTACAGCTAGGACAGTGATGCCACCCACAAAGCCCTCTGCAAGCCAGCACACAATCCTGTACTTGTGGTTGTGGTACAGTTATGCTATCCTGTGCTGTATTCACACTGAAGGACAGAACTGATGAATCCTTACTAGAGCCATATGCTTCATACAATACCAGAGAGAGAAGGAAGTTTTTAGCAGTGGAACTCACCTGAAAGATGCCACCATCTGATTATAGGAAAAATACTGGTGATAGTCATGATGAATGGAATGCCCACAAGGCTCTGCATTGGCCCTTCGAGTGTACTGGTACCCATAGAACCTCAGCTCAAGGTATTTTGCAAAAGACATAGACCAGGAGTCATTGGAAAGGGGAACAACTGGTGTCACCTGAAAAATTGAAAGGCAACCGTCTAAATTTCATCCTTCAAACAAGATTAAGGAGAGGATAATCCAGACAGCAATCCAGTATTTCTAGTACCAGAAGCACCCACAACCCTGAAACATACTTAACAACAAAGATAGCATTTATGCATAGCTAAGGCAAACACATAGTTAAAATAAATCTGTTAAACAACAACTGCTAGCTGATGATGAAAGGTTCTAAACTGGGGGAGTCCAAACATACTCTTGATGGAAGCTTATTTCTGGGATGCTATTTCTCTGTATAGAGTCAATTTTCAGCAACCCAGCCAGCAGCAGTGGCCATATCATACACTTTTTCCCTGGTGATTCTCCAGCTACAAATGTGTTGGTACTGCTTTGCAGCATATGTCAACTTCAGAAGTGCTTGCAAGCTCAGAGCAGACACCGCTTCACACATTTAACAGCCTCAAACACGTAAGTGTTTACATGAGCACACAAAAATAAAAGGCTACAGAGCAGATGTATACACAGGGCTTGTGTCAGCAACTGCGTCAACCTCCTCTAGGTATCTGTAAATCCAACACCCGTGTTTAAGGCAGTGTAAGTAGGTGACCTGAGTCATCCATATGGGTAATTCAGATGTTTTGCATTTCAGGTACTGCGTGAATCTTTTTTCATTATGTTTTATTCTCATCTCTTTGAAGGCTCTTCATGTTTAGCCAGACGTGAGTATCCAGTTAGCAATGTTTTCTTAGCTAAATTAAAGAACAAGTTTCAGATAATACATGATCTTACTATCTTGTGGGCTTTCTAAAGCAATTTAATATTTCTCTAATGAAGATGTTACTGTCTAATGACTACTAAAGGAACTCCAGACATCACACTGACGTAATGTAGGCTGTTCAGTCTGCAGCAGATCAAAGAACAGCAAGTGGCTTTAGCCAATTACTATGCTAGTAGGTCTTGGTGTCTGCTCTTTCCCATATGCTCATAAAGATTCACTGCAAGAAAGGGACCATACTCTTCACCTCCAAGTGGGCAACTCCATTTTTTTCTGCTTAGATCTATCCTCTCAAAGTCAGTTTTGACACTTGCTAACAAGACTACCTCACACAAGATTTTTCACCCTCAACGGCCCCAGTTCTAAAAGAGGAATTTGTAGGTAACATAAGAACATACATATCAGTACCAGGTTTTCTGCCAGTTTAACCACAGCTCCAGGCATGAGCACTTTCTCAAAAATGCTGCCTTTCCATACAAAGCCAGCCACAATAAGAATACTAAATTGGAATAGCAATGATTCTCAAGTCCACATCCTTACCTGTTTGCACAGTCTGCACCAGGAGTAAGTCAGAATGGTGTGCTGGTACCCAGGGACAGGGGAGTCCAGCTCCTTTAACACAATCTGCACACAGCCTTGCCCATGAACAAAGCGACGAATGTGGTGCACCATTGGTGTTTCACAGAACATGCTGGGGCATTGGTAGGAAGGCCTTACAGAGAGAAATAAAAACATCTGTGAATGATCACACACCAGGCATTGCTGAAGAACTGATTCAACAGATCTAATATGCCTTTTGATATCATGGTACTATTTATCTTCACTGTAAAAGAGTTTTCTAAGCCTGTAATGAAGGCTGTATCTGCAGAGCAATTTAGAAGTAGCACAAAGTGAAGTGCCATTGACAACAATGGCAGTGACTAGATACTGGCTGCTATCACCTTTTTACAATGAATCACTTCCTACCAACCTATTCTGTATAAGGATCAAAGCAACTGTGGAAGTCCTTGGCACCAATTTAAAGGACTGCTTTGGCAGTGTACCCCAGGAAATACTACCGAGGACAAAGACGTGACAGAGAGCTTTATGAAATGGCAATGTTTCAGCTCCTGAAGGAACAGGTAAGCAACACACTGCCATAGAACATCTCTGAACACTAAAACCCATAACCTTTCTTTGGATGGGTTTTTTTTTAAGCCACAGAAGAAAGACGAATACCAGAAAAAGAAAAGCTAAATTGTTTAGGTACCAAAGTCAGGTAAGATACTCTTCAAAACCAGAAAGAGCGTGAAAAAGCTCAGATTCTCCTTGCTCATGTGAAAAAATAAAGAATCTTAATTACTGACACTATGGAGATTGAGAAGCATTCACTTTAGCACACACGACCTAATAACCAGAGAGAAGCAGGAATTTAAAAGTGGGCAGCTAAGCTCCTTGTCACTGATCACCACAAGGAGAAATACTTGTTCCTCCAGAAGGCTGAACACTGAGAGCCTTCTGCTACTGCAAGTGGCCAGTGGAGAGAAGAGAGTAAGCTTGTCTTTTGAGCAGGTTACCTATCCAGCTTCACAGCCTGCTCAGACTCTGCATGGGGCTGTGACAGCACCAGTTATTACAGAAACATAACAACTTACACCTCTATGAGATGAAATAAATGACACAGTACTTTTCCAGGGCTAAAAGTGTTCTGAACCATTTACATAGGCCACCTTGCACATATGACAAAGCCTTACTCTGAGACAGTAATTGAGTAGTGTTACCCAACACTTATATGAACTTTCAAAGAGGAACCTCAGAAAACTGTGACCAGAACAGTTGCTTGTCTTGAAAAACAGACAGTTGGAATACATGTTCAGACTCTTAACTTGGCCCTTAAACCCTAATTGCTACAGAAATGGCTAAGTGAACACATTTGTCTTTATGAACTTATAAGCCTTGTTTCATAATCTGTTTCACTTCTTCATGAAGGGAAGTAAGAAGGACAGGGCCAAATCAATGGATGTATTTGCTTGTAACAAGTGAGCATGAGTGAATTAGAACCAACTCCTCCTTACCTGAAACAGTAGCGCTCCAGAAAAATCCCTAGAGTTAGGTCATTTTTCCCATAGAACTCCATGGTCACAATCCTAAAGCAGAGAAAGAAAAGCTTTAGAGACTGGATGCCATCACCATTAGCTGTGTAATGGCCTTTAGGGGCACAGATCTACACCCACTGCTGGCTTGTTTACAACCCTGTATAACGTCAAAGATTTTTTTTCCACTTGACTACCCTTCCTAGATCCCTGCTATTTTTTTTGTCATGTTTGCTAATAATGAGATCAAAGTCCTACTAGAACAATTTTAAACTTGACATTTAAAAGTCCAATACAATTCAACTGCATTTCTGAAGATTATTTTCAAAAACATCTAGGCACAGAAGTCTAAACAGCTTTAAGCTTCAAGCACTAATGTTTAAACAGCTACAAAAAGCATACATCCAGAACATGAAAAAAGCCTCAAGAAATCCTTATTCTTCTACAATATTTAATAGCAACTTTAGTTTCCCAGAATCTGAGGTGATCAAGCCATTTAAATTGCATTATCAATTTAAGGGTCATAATTCGGATATCCCTAACATCACCTAATTTACATCCTCTCATTGTTGCTGCTTAGTGAGCATTATCACCATCTTCCTTGGTTAATTTCTAAGCTTTTTCAGGAGCTTTAGACCTTTCCCTGTAAGAGGGTCATCTCTTTACTTTCACCTCAGTTGAATGATTAAAATCACCTAAGCTGATGATTAAACACCAAGACCTGTCCTGTTTAGTAGAGATAAAAGTGTGTCATAAGTTGCACAATTTACAGCCCCCTAAGATAGAAATAAAGCTCTTAATACTGCTGGCTATAGTATGAGAAAGATAGCAATGTATTCCAATGTCACTGTTGGACAATACAATCTACAAGTATTCCAAGATTCTCACAAGGCTCACTTTTGGGCTTGGACATTTTCCTGTGTTCATTTACACTAACTCTTCTCCACAAGACTGCACGCAGTGCTCCCCACACAGAGACATTACTCTGTAGTGGAACACCAACTAAAGCATTTGGTTTCAGGCTGGGCTTTCTCCTTCATGCCTTGGGTAGTACAGAGCTTGTGCAATACCACTGTAGATTCACCTGACCATGGAAGACAGAAGTCTTTTGGCAAAGGTTCCTGTTACAGGATGGGCACAACCTACCAAGGAATCCTCAAAGAAATACTGCTATGAGGCAGGCACTGACTCTGACTTTGGGAAGGAAAGAATAGCAACTATCCAAGCTGTAGAGGAGTAGTTTTTATACCAGGGGCTAACACAGGCACTTGGAGCATTGCTGGACTGAGCAGAAGAGCTGCTGAAGAGAACACAGAGCCTCTGATGGTTCACTGGACTCAGGCAATCCACCTAGTAGAGAGAAAACAACTCATTCACTGGTTACAGACACCCCCACTCACACACAACTTCTGTTGACAAAATTCTATTCTAGTAATTTTATTCAAAGACAAATCTCTGCTTTCTCCTTTTGTACAGATTAACTTGGCATTATCTCTCAGCCTCAGGTAAGCTTGTACTATGTATAATTGCTAACTGCCATTTTTAGAACAACATAACTCATAACAAAACCAATGAACACACATGTGTTCTCTGGAAATGAAGCCAAGAGGAACAGAAAACAACAAAAGCCCCATGACAAACACCCAGAGTCTCTAAATTACTGTATGATGTAGGACATCTTGGATTCAAAACTCTGCCAATATATTATACTTCAGTTACTCATTCAGGCTATAAAACGATTTCCATCTTTCTATCCTCTGGGAAGAGATGTACCATGCTGCTCTTGGAATGGAGCTGTTTTCCCTTCCACACCCTACAAAACTATGATGTTACGAAATACTTTTCTTTGATCACTGAGTAAATTTAAAACAGCATCAACCAGTCCAATCCAGAGCAAGGGCTACTCTTGCAGTTTTTAAGATTATGGTCTGTGAAGCTACAGAGATCTATATTTAAGTGCCAATTAAAAAGTGACTTCTGCTCATGAACACACGGGCTAATTGGCTCAGGAACCAAAATGTTTGATTGTTTCAACAGATCAATTCTGCTACTCCTGTTCATAGACATTTTTCCTAAACAGCTCACAACTCAAGCTAGTCCAAAGATCCTTTTCCTCAGATATGAGTTGGTTACTTTCATGGCAGTTTACCAAAACTTTAAATATTTTTATTACAAACATACTCCCTTGCTTTGAAATTTGAAAGAATATTCCTTCTCCTCCATTATGTGATTCTCACTTTTCTTCAGACGACCCAAACTTTTACAATCAATCAAGTACTTTAATGTAATTACAGCCTACTGCTATTCCCATGACATTAAGCCTTCTGAAAATGAAAGTACATTTCTACAAATAACCAAATACAAGGAGCAAGAAGGCTCAGTTTAAGAAACTTCTTAAGGTTTGCTCCCTCTTCATGGACTCATTTTCAGAAATCAGTTAGGTACAGGCCAGTCAAACAAGCAAAACTGATTCTGGGCTGACTTTGTGCATTTATGAGAGAAATTTTGCAGTCTCTTGCTCTGAATGATTGCAGAGCACCGCAATCTAAAATGGAGTTATGACCCATTCAAAAAAACAAAACAAAACCAAAAAAGCCATAATCTAACAGAAAGAAACAGACAAAAAACCATTCCCTCTGGCTTAATATGAGACCCTACACCTTCTATATACCATGAGAAACACGTAACTTGAGTTTTGAGAAGCACAACTCAATTTTACCTTATGAGACCATGAGGATTCACTCTGAGCCAGTCCCTTCTCCTCCTCCTCAGTTCTGTTCCCAGTTTTTCCAATAGGGACACTAGACACATCCTTATTTTGGGCAAAAGGATCTGTGCTTTTCTGCAGTATCCTCCCTCCTCTGGCTCGATAGTCAGCCAGCATTCTGGCTAAGCTCTGGCTATCACGTAGATGTTCTGCTATTCTAGTATTAACCAACTCATGAGAAGGCAAGATTTGGATAGCCTTGGCTTGGACACTCCCATTCCTCCCTTGTAGTCCAGAGAGATCCCGCAACAATTGCTTCTTCCTTCTGCTCTCCAACTCCTTGTATTCCTTATTGAGGAGAGGAGACCAATAAACTTGCTCGGGGAAGTATTCCCGGGCAGGGCATCTCATGCCTTTTTCAGTCAAAAGAAATGGTTCCCGGAACATCAGTACTGGAGAAATGCAGAGAATGACATCTTTCAACTCCTGCTTAAATGCTGCAGAGTAAGTTTTGAGACGATCCTCTGACGAAGTTACCTCTTCTGTGACATATAAACCAGTATCATCCTGGAGAGGGTCTCTGAAGACTCTCATCTGACTCTTGGATTCCTGTAAATCATCTGCTTGTTGAAGAGGCTCTAGTGGCTGGTTATCCAGAGTGGCCAAGTGCTGGTCCATGCCATGGAGGGGCAGTGGGGATGTTTCAGGTATTGCATGAGGTACAGAGCTGAACACTGCAAATGGTGACTCCGCTTTGTGGTGCTCTTGCTGCTTGGAGGACACCGTTTCCAGCTGACTGTTCTCTTGGTCACCTCTGTCAAATACACCTCTTGGTTCAGCCAAACTGACCTCATCAGAGGACACTGATTCAGAGATTACAGGCAGCTTTTCAGAGGATAGTTCAATGTCTTTGACTGCTGTGCTGAAGTCCTCACCATTGAAGAGGTTCTGTTGTTCGTTTTCATCTCCTGGCTCCTCAATAAGGGAGTGAAAGGAAGCATTTTTGGTGAGAGTAGGGGGCATGGCAAACTCATCCATAAGAAATGAGATTTCCAGCTGGGAATGATAAGCCACGCAGACCATGAAGATCAGGATCTCCTTCACACGAGCCAGCTCGTACTCTGCAGCACCACACAACTTGATAGTGCAGCCCAGGTGCTGGGGACACCCTTCAAAGAACATCAGGGGTTTTGTCTGGTCTAGAAGTAAAACATGGGAGTTAGGATGACAACAACAGGTAATCTGTTTTTAGATACCTCACAAACCCAAGAGACTAAGGAGACTAAGTAAAGGAGACTAAGAGCAAGTAACATGGGTAGCCACAGAAATTCACATTACTGTACTGAAATAACTTTTTAGCAAGAAAAAAAAGCATTGGCTATAAATCTTCTCCTGTTTATAAAACAAGTCATCATAAAGTCAAGGTGAAGGCCATATGGAACACCCTGACCTAAACAGAGTATTCTAAGATCACTGTAGACTCTGCACCAGTGGGCAAAAAATCACTTCCCTTCCAGGCACATTTGCTCATCCTTACAAGTCAAAAGCCTATGACATTCTGAGGGCAATTTCAAGTCTAGAAGAGGCAATGAGGAAGTGGAAAGGGAAGTGTTCCAGGACAGATTTGATTGAATTTGGAGCAACTTGGTCTAGTGGAAGGTCTGGTTCCTGCCATGGCAGAGAAGTTAGAACTAAATGATTTTTAAGGCCCCTTCCAACCCAAACCTTTCTATGATTCTACGAAGAGATGCCAAGACTGCATCTCCACAAAGATCTGCGTGCACAGCATTTATGTGTGCCAGCACCACTGGTAACCTGTCAAGCAGCATTTCTTCCCACTGCCTAGGGGAATTCCAGAGAAAAAGGAACCTTTCTTAAAGGTGCACAACGACTGGACATGGGCAAGTGTGCACAGCTCACAATAAGGCAAATTTTGATGGATTTATTAAAGTAGGACCAGGTAATCTTTTGAAGCCCCTTCCAACACAGGCTGTTCTATGATTCTCTTATTTCAATGCAGAAAAATTCTTGAGGATGGTGCCCAGACAGGCTACAAAATCTCCGCTCTGCAATATTTTCAAGAGTTGGCTGAGTAAACCCTAAGAAATCTGATGCTGCATTGAAATTAATCCTTCCTGTTTTGAATGGGAAGTTGGACTAGACAAACTACAGCATGTGGGAAGAGAAAAAACAGTTTGGAAGAAAGAAATCAGTCTAATTAAAATCCATAGAGTGTCTTTTCTTAGTACGATCATGCTTTTCTCTACACAGGCAGTTCACTGTAGTTCCAAGAAGTAACAGAAATAAAATGAGTAGGATAATACACGATCACACAAAGAAGCCAACAGTCAGATCTACTTAAAAAGGAGCAAAGCATTCATCCTTTCACACACATAGGTTAAGGCACATCAAGCTTTACTCACCATTGGGCAACTGAAAAACTTGCATATAAAATTTATGACAGGTCCCCAGCTGAGGTTTGGTCAACAGTTGATCCATTGACATCACTAAGTCCCCCTGGGTCATTCGACTTACCCGGTCCAACACTTGCTGTAAAATTGGAAAGAACAGTAAGAATCTACAATGCAAAGAGAACACTGGCATCCTTATCTTGCTCTTAACAAATCAAAAAACACCAATGTAATCTATAAAACCTCTCACTGAGATGCAAACTCGCAGTTAAACCCAGTCCCACAAACCCACATCCACAATATACGAGAATCTTAGAAACACAGTTGTGCAAATACTTCTGGTGAGATTGTACCCTGCCTAGAACTTCTCACTTGACTAGATCCAGATAGCTCCAGGAGGTGCAGTGCAGTCAGCATAATGCTGGCTCTGCCAGGAGCTCAGCCAACTCCCACAGCTACTCTGTTTGGCTGTCTGTACATTGCCTCACAGGGACAGAGGCTCTCTGGCAATAGCTGAGGACCCACACATTATTTGCTACAAATGGATATCAAAGTCAACTAGAACCAAACCAGGGCACAAGGACCCATCAAACAAGGACACACCACAGTAGCTGTGAAGAGCTGAGGAAAAAGTAACTCTCCAGATTTGCCTGTCTTACCTTCTTGGAAGAGAATATTTGGTTAGAGAAGAAAATAAGACAACTCTTGGCTTTCTCCAGGAAGTTTGCTATAAGGAGTCATTAGAAATCTAATGCTCACCGGCTTGACATTGATGACCAGAGTGATACCATGCTCTAAGAGCATGTCCTGGGCAATTCTGGACACAGTCTTCTCAACAAGGACCAAATTGGGCTGGACATCAACTATCCGCTGCACATAGTTCTTCAAGAACTCCCTTTCCTGCAGACAGCAACAAAGTATAGCAGTGAACTACTGCAAACCCATCTGGAAAATAAAACCACTTTAATACTTTATATTACTTTTCACTTCATTTGCATACTGTCCTTTCCTATAAAACAGGGAAAACAGCTATCCAGAAAACACCATCAGTAGTCCATTGTGAACATTTTCCCATGCCCACAGCACAACACTAGTTTATCAGTAATATTTTATAAGCATTTAATAAAGAAAAGGTCTATGTACTTCAACATTTTCATATTTAAGGCACATCCCTGCTCACAGGGGCAGGGCACCTGTTCCAAAGTGACATTTACTAGTTCATCACTCCATTAGGTTGGTGGTAGTTCCATTTTTAAAAGCCTCACAAAATATAACATGGGTGTGACCTAATCCTCACCTACACTAACTTTTCAGGTATTTCTTCACACACCTAAACCTTATCTACCTCTAATACTGTATAAGGAACATACAGTTCAGAAGGTCTCAATAAAAACAGAAATTTTCTAAAATGCTGCATGGTGAGAAACAAAAGCTCATGTGTTCTCAGGACATGTAACTTGAGGACAAAAACCTCCGTGCAAGGCTTCAAGTTTGTACTGTATTTACTGCAGCAGCTCTCTTAGCTACCTTACTAGAAGAGGAAAGTTGTCTCTTTTCTGTGCAATCTCATTCATTCAACTCCACCTTACACACTGAAACAATTTTCACTGATCAAGATTTTGTTGGGGTTATTTTAACCAAGAACAAAAGCATACTCTCACCTGAAGTACTATAGGCTCTATGCAGGTAAACTTCGTTTCTTCTCGATAGAGGTACTCAATTGAGCACTTTAGCAGAAGAATTCTGGGATTTTTTAAGCAGGAGTTCATCTAAAGAAGACACAAAAATAGTTAAAACAAAAATACAAATACGTGGAGAGGAAGAAGTACACAAGAAAAAGATAGACTTCCCATGATTGGCCCCTGCTACCCCCACCTCCCTTTAAAGTGTCTCAGCTATCCCCCCCACAGAACCAACTACACATTCCTCCTTCTTCTGAAGTTGTTACACCCAGTTGTTGGAATTTCACAAGTACTGTCCATAAGCAGTCCATGCTAGAGAGGATTTCCAGTCACTGCTAAAAGCCCCAAAGTCTTGATACACTTGATTCATGCAGTTCACTTCTATCTTGCCCTCCTGCCTTAAAGACTCATTTTGCTATACTTTTACTATACTAAAGACTCATTTTAAGTCAGAACCACAAATGACTTTTTCTGCCTAAAAGCTGGGGTAATTATTAGATGCCTCATGTTGTGGTAGGGGTGGAAAGGATGTTTTTCTATACATGCACGAGGAAAGTTTCTCCCCTAAAATCTCTGGGCTAGAAAAAAAACCAGCTTGGAAAAGAAATGCTTTTAAAGCCATTCTTCTTTGGGGCCTCAAAGCAGAGAAAGCTCACAAACCTTCAAGGTGGTGAGAGAAGCTTCCTGACACAAAAAGCAAGTCAGAGCACCCTTGTTTCCACAGCATGCATTACAGTAAGATTAAGCAAGCTGCATTACCTTTTTGTGTGCAACATTCTTAGTACAAACAAATCCATTCACCACCATGGAGTCAAATTTCTTTCCACCAGGGATCTAACAAAGCAGAGAACATTCTTAGAACTGTCACATACTCCCACATCTTGTAGTGTAGTAAAGCTAATACATAGAATACCTTTGGTAGGTGATGTACAAACTTCAGCTACACCCTCAATTACCAGATCAAAGATCAGCTACAGTCATGCTAGACACATAAATCTTTCCCTTTAAAGCCTGACAAACTTAGGACAACATGAAAACAAGTACTGAGTTCTAAGGTTTCTACACCTCTCCCAAGAGATGATTTGTTAAACCAGTATACTCCAGCACATGACAAAGGAACCTAATTTTGACAGGCCACGAGGAGCATATACCTTGGCACATGCCATTTCTATTCAAAACAAAGGAATTGTAAGGAAAGGGAGGAAAACATATAAAATAAAGAAAGAAAACCAAAAGACCCTCTACCTACCAATTGAACACATCAAACAGTTGACTGGTGTGCCTGCAGCCACAGGCAATCCTGGACATAATAAACAGCATGAAGCAGGTTTCTGAATAACACGTTTCAGAGGACATTCATATTACCAGCATGTGAAAATAGCAGACAGCTATGAAGAGCTTTCACCTCTGAACAACTGCTCTTCTAACTGGAGTTTCAGGAGAAGCAGGAACAAGTGGTGCTGCCTGAAGAGATGCCACAGAACTACCACCGGAATCATAAGGTTGTCCTCAAATCTCATATGGCTTTCAAATAAAAGTATTGCTGAGGTGAATTTGGCCAAAAAAACCTAAGCCCAAATCTTCAGTCCTCAGTCACGCTAACACCTTGGATACTATTTTCACATCAGACTCTCAGAAGGAAGTTTGCATGCCAGAACTCCAGACTTAACAGTTCAACAGTGTCAACACTGGGTCATCTGGCAGAACTGGATACACCATTCCATAACAATTAAGTTTTCCTCTTGAAGAAAGTCGTCGTAGTTGGCATGGGAGGAGTTGAATCCTCCATAATGGACTGGTACAGGGCAACAGATTGCTGCACCATGTCCTGCAAGGTACTTATCCAGCATTTGGTATATCTCTAATTCAAGAGCAAAACAAGCAGAAACCAAAAAATGAACCAAGTCATTACAGAGGTGTTACTCTTTGCTACCTTCTGCAGCCTACAGCCTGAAAGAAGAGGTCAGCCCCAGCACATTAAAGCACTTTTCATAGCATGCCAAGTTCCCTCTGTGTAATTTCGTCTAGAACCCCACCTTATCCAAAGGGCAAATCAGCCAATTACAGTACAGAATATGCTGGGGGCAGTGGAAAGGGGACTGTTCTCTTCAAACAAGAGGTACTGCCAACAGCTGCACCCTTTTGTTTCCCTACATCCACTGCTTGAAACTTACTTTTTTGATGTGGACAAACTGGCGGATATCCATGTCATCATCTCTCTTCTTGACATCTGGCCGTACCGTTTGAACTACCTGGCAGACCACAGGCACAATAATATCCCTCCAGGACAGTGACAGGGACTCATTGTATAGAAGCTGCTGAAGCAGTGCCATCATGTGGTTGTGATTAGCAGACCTATAAAAAAGGCAAAATAAATAGATTTCTCATTTAAAAATATAAAAAAATACAGTGCAGTGATTAGCTGAAGTCATATTTCCGAAGTAATTTTCTTAACATTTAAAAGGCAGAAGTCCTCTGAAGGAACAGTTGCCTAGAATTCTACAGTCAGCTTTGGTCCTGTACTCAATATATAAACATCACAAGATAAAAAAACCAACCAAAATATACTGTAAAAATGCTGCATTCTTAATGCAAATTAGTTCCTTTTATTGCCTACTGTAGCTCAAGTCCCACTGAAAGTTGGTGGAATAGAGGGGCTTCAGAAATTGTTACTCAAAATACGCAAATTTCTTTTTCTACATGTTTCTTACAGCAGCCTTTCCATGGCTTGTTTCTCCCCATTCTCTTCTCTCAGCAGATCCAGATTGCTGTGGTGCCAGCCTAGGGGTGTGAATAAGAGTTCTTTGGACTTCTCCTCCACCCTCCTGTTGAATAATGACTCTGCAAGAGACAAACAAACCTTGTAAATGTAAGGTCACAGTTGAATGCTTGTCTTTCTGAAAGGCTGCTTATAAAAGGAAAGAATTTACTAAGACATAAGTCTAGACTTCCTGAAATACTGAGTTTAAGGTAAATGTCATGGCCTCATATTTGAGAGGGACTGACACTTTCAATCACTATATTGTGTAGTAACTCCTTAGAACTGTTCTCTGTTTTGCAGTACCAAAATTAGAGGTTATTTCAGCACAGTCTGTGCTTTGAAAGAGTTACTAGGTTATTTCCTGCATGGTTATTATGATATTACAGAGGCAAATTATAAACTTCCACATTGACATAATGGCTGACCATATTATAAGTCATTTATACTAGTAGTGCATAAATGTTCATCAAGCAAGTATGTAAGCCTTCAGAGTTCAAGCTTAAAACGCCTCAGCGTTAAAATCTTTAGACAACAGTAATCCAAGGAGGACTACTGAAGAAAAAGACTCTTAAAAAACAACAATTAACTTCTTCCAGATTCTCCACACACAATATTAGCTGTGCAGAAGATGAACAGAAGCTACATTGATTTCCCCCTTCCTTCTGCAAAAGCTCAGTTAAAACTAAACACCAGTTTAATCCAAGACTTTATTTTTCAGGCTAGATAGACACTGGGGTTTCTCCCTTATTTCCTCTTATTTCCCCTTATGAGCACACCAAAATAAACAGCATTAACTGGGAAGAAAAAAAAGCCCACAAGTGCATCTGGCCATGATACTGGAAAACAGGTGGGTTTAAAAACTCACAAGTGTATATAATGGCCTTTCACTTCAGAAGTAGTGATGATGGTGGTGATGACAAGAAACCCAGAAAGATTTAAGAGAAGAAGCTTTAAGCTACTCTGTAGAAGCAGTGCAATTAATTGTATCACATCTTCATTTGCTTGCACAGGAGGTTAAAAATCAGTTACATAAATTTGTTGGTGGAGAAACTGTGAATCAACTTGCCACTTACACTAATTTTTTTAAAACGTAAAATCTTTTCTTTGAGTCTTTTTGAACGCAGGAATCTGAGAAGTGAAAGAAATTTAAGCTTACAAGTGCGTTCAAAAAGGTTAAAGTATAGCTTATACATCAGTTTTGCCACAAGTAACTTCAGATTTACTGTCAAGTAAATACTTTGAAATGGTCAGTGCTCTATTAAAGGAGCATTAAGGACTTTCCACCATAATATTAAAAAACACACAATAGCACCATTTGAAGTCTTTCCTTACCTTTAATAAAAGCGTCACTTATAGAGAACATCTGCTGCCCTCCGTTTTCAGGATTCAAGTACTCTGGAAGAAGAGAGAAGAGGGATATAGGTGGAGACAAAAAAAAAAAAAGGACAGGTTACACTGGTGTCCCCACATAATTACAGTGTACACACCCACACCAGAAGAAGCAGCATTACTCATCCAAGTGTTTAGTCACCAATTTAGCAACAGCTTGGTGAGTGGTTAAGACAAGAATATCCCCTCATTCTTGTTCTATCAAAAAATTCTACAATGACAAGAAAACAGTGCTTATTAAAATGTGAAGAAACAAAACAAACAAAGTAGACATGAGCAAAGACTGAACTCAGAGTGCACTTTTCCAACTGACACAGACCACTCTTTTCTAGACCTGAATACAAATGTGTTAGAATGTGATCAGACACCATAGGAATGTCTTCTCACTCAGGTCTAAAAATGCAGCTTCAGAAACCATTTTCAGAAACCACTCCATTAAACCATCTCAGACTGAGGGAGAGGCCAGCCATAAGGTTTATTGCAGACAGTGTAAAAAAAAAACAAGACAGACTGTCTTTCAAGAGCTGAAAGTCTCAAGTCAAGAACAGTTCAAAGTGTTTTGAGGAATCCCTGCTGACACAGATGGATTCCTAGAAACAAAGCAGGGCAAGAGACTGATTATTTTACATGTGGGAAATATAGTTAGAGCCTGGTGCTAATAATGCCAAGGTTGTGGATTCATCTTGTATGGGCCATTCACTTAAAGAGCTGGATTTTATGGGTCCCTTCCAACACAGAACATTCTGTGGTATTTGTGAAATAGAATGAAGCTCCACCTATTACCCTCATTTAGCTTGCTAGATCTTGAACTTTCATGCTGACTGGGTACAAAAAGCTTGTTTTCTCCAGAAGCCATTAGCTTGCTGTGCCTTTAGTTGGCTCCTCACTTACACAAAAAGGGATTCTACAATGAGAAAACAAGAGCAGTAGCCCAACTGCTTATACAGCACACCTACCTGAAGCCCAAAGCCAACCCTTTACCATCTTTCCTGACAATGCTCCAGACCCATCACAAACAGCAAGCAAATCCAGGTTGCTTTCAGACACCAACAGAAAGCAACA
The DNA here is from genome assembly GCA_013396995.1 of Dicaeum eximium. NCBI lineage: Eukaryota > Metazoa > Chordata > Aves > Passeriformes > Dicaeidae > Dicaeum > Dicaeum eximium. The sequence goes on along the minus strand of VWZP01009762.1, from coordinate 487,726 downwards.
GAAAGCTGACAGGACATAAACAATCACAAGGCTCTGAGCAGCAGCACTCAGGAGACCCCTTTCACGCCACCATTTGAAATATCTGAGCTTGTTTGCAAATAGATACTCAATAGAGGGTAAGTGTACCAAAGAGAAGTTACAAGCCTCCTTTGTAGGTTCCTGGTTTCCTTTCACCTTTGCTTAGTTTAAGAGTTCAGCATTACAATAAACCACTGCTTGATAAAAGCTGCCCCACCCACCCTCAGCATTCATTCACTCACTGACTATCTGGAGAAAGGCACATCATACTCTGCCTACACAAGAGCATGTATACTAGCACCTCCATCCCTCTCCATCTTGCAACAACCTCGGGGCATCAGCTCTTACTGTAAACACACTTAAATTAGGTCTGGCACAGACCCCCAACTGGCACGGCCAAAGCACAAGTTATCCCCAGCTGAAGCCTAACCTTAGTTATGCTCTGGACAAAGACATAGGTAGCACCTCCAAGCCACTTCTAGATTTGTAATTTTCTATGTTCTTTCTGATCTTTGACATGATCTTTAAGGTCCCTTACAACCCAAACCACTCAATTTTCCTTTTCAATACAACTTCAGCTCCCATAACTTCACTTCTGATTGGTTTCCAGGGGAAGTTCCTGACAAGGTAAGATACCATACCCTTTCTTAGCCCAGACAGATAATGCACTTAGACGTGTGAGTCTGAGTTGGTCTAGAGTGGCTAACACACACATTTCTTACCTCACATCATCCCTACATGCATCATGCTCCACAAAAGGAGGAAGGGGGATGGGGAAGTGTTTCTGTAGCTTATTTTATAACCTGAAAACTCAGGCACCTTCTCAAAAGAAGAACCAAAAGGGCTCTGGGCAACACCACACTGAGCCTTGGCAAGCAAGACTAAAAAGGAACTGCATATGGTTACTCAAATCTTCTCTTTCCCCCTCCTAACTACTTGCATGCATCAAAAATAACCAAAATACATAGTACCATAATCAAGGATATCTGTCTGGAAAGATGTTTACAAAATAGAATTTCGCATATTGTTAACTGTATCTCTTTAAAAACAGCAAAAAATCCCCATATATAAAATTTATCATGTAATCTCTTCTCCCAAGTTAAAAGCAGAAAATAATCTGACTTTGTTTCCCTTGCTAATAGATACTATGTCTTTAGGCAGATGATACTATAAATGAGTCACTATTCTCAGCTAACTTGAAGTCACCCAAATTTCATGGAAACACACCAGACGTTAGTCAGCCTATAACACCACAAGAAGTTCTGCCATTAGAGTATATACAAACCACTCTGTGCTAAAACACAGCTGGTGGATACATCACCAGCCCTTGCTTCAAAGTAGCTGACCTCTGTGACTCTGGGAAATTGCATATCCCTTAATCATTCGAGAAACCCACAAACTGCTTAGATCAAAGCTGACCTGAACTGCTAGCACTTGATGTTTTCTATTGTCAGTCCTCCCCACCATGAAATTACTGGAATTTACACAGTCCTAAGGAAACTAAATTACAGCTTCAAAAGGAAGGTGGGATCTTCAGTTTCACTTCATTATTTCAAAGGAAGTCCAGTCACTGTCACCCAGTCTAAGGACAAGAGACAACTCCAACACAATCAAGCTAAATAAATGTGTCCATAACAGTCATAGGGAAGTTACTGATGCTAACACTGGCAACCACTTCATGTCACTGATTAACTACAGAACTCTCTTAAAATAACCACCCATTTTACACAAATGCTTAACTATCCAGTTTTGGCTGTCCAATCAGTGTGATATTCTAGCATCTTAGATAGCATCTTTTCTTGATTATAGCCAGGATAATCAGAAAAACAAGGTGAAAACCTTAGTATTAACTTTAGTGTATAAAGCCTCTGACATTAATATTTATGGAACAAAGTTTTAGAAGTCATGTATTTCACCACCCTAGGCACTGCAGCATTCACTGTAGGGTTTTGTCCCTCCTCACTACCCACTAAGTTTCAGTCTGTTATTGCCAAGAAGTGTTTCATGCTATTCAAGATATTGCTACTCATTTTAACTTGTTGCTCCCTGGCTACATCTTTTCTCTAGAGAGTCTCACACCAGGAATTACAAACACAAACAAAATAAAAAAGGTTCACTAACTTCCCTGTATTTGCAGATACAAGTTTTTCAAAAAGCTGCAGGATACCTACCTATCAACAGTGCACTTCCACCCTATCCCAGTTCTGGGCCTATTACTGGTACTATCCCCTCAAGGGAAATCCATTCTCTTGGAAGAAATTGTTACCAGTTTTCTACTGCCAATTACACTCCTACAGAATAACCTGGTTAAGAGACCACATGCTCAAGGAACATATACCAAGCACCAGCAGAGATTCACCAAAGATATCAGTGTGCTGCCAGCACACACAATTCAAAGGCAAAAGTCTTTCTTTTTTCAGTCCCCTCACCACTTGCCTTTTCTGCTGATCTTCTCTGAGCTCTCCACCATTAAAAACTTTTTCACAAGAGCTTTCTCAAAAGAGTTCTGGCTCTGAGCAGCCTTGATTTGGTCAACAGTTTACAATAGAGAGGCTCTCTTACATTTCCCCTTCATAATGTAGTGCTCCTTGTAAAAGGAGATAAAGAGTGAAATATGTCTGAAACCAGACAAACACCCGACAAGTCCTTTAACACTTGGTAGAGCCAAACTGACTACTGCCTGCTTTACTGCCATCACACACTGGTAAAGATAAACCTGCTACAGCTGTAAATTCATCACATACTGCAGCACATCTGGGCTTGTTTCAAGCTCACTTCATCCAGCACCCCTCCTTCCTAAAAGGAATTCATTGGTGTATTTCTCTCCTCAGCTTTCCTTCCCTATAGATGCATTAGCTTTTCATTTGATTAGGGCATCAGCTGGAAACAAATTGAAAACAACCAATAATGAGTAGTGCTGACAACCTATTCCCAATTTGGATCATCTGACATCAACTCAAACTTTTGAAACTGTTCTGATTTTTTCTTTGGGGGGAAATAAGCAATTAGATTTCCTTCCTTCTAGGCATATTTTTAGTAAATAACAAAAGCTGAGTAGGAATCAATAAATGTCCCCTCTAATTTGTCGCATTCTGCCCTATATGTCTAGCAGACTTAGAAAATTAGCTATGACCACTTCTCCTCCCTCACTGTCTTCAGAGACCATTTTAGTTTCAGAATACACAATCTGTATGCAAGCTTAAGGCTGCTGTTCCATTCTGATTCATAGCAACACAAGAGATCTGCTAGACTTTATAGAAGAATGAATTAATTAGGAGTACAAATTATTTAACACTGGATCATCTTTAAAAGTCAGAAATACTGAAAGAGTGGGGTGAAACACTAATTAAGAAACTACTTAGAAGCTGCCAAAGAAACAAGTTTACAAAGCTGATGTAAACTTATGTAAGGAAGCAGAGCAAAGACATCCACGACTACCCAACATGTAAAGCAACTAAAATTTACTAGACCCAAGCCAGTGGCAAGCCCAGTTTCAGACAGCCCTTGAATCATTTAGAGAATCCAGTTGTCAACAGGCAGGCACATTATTTCTTCCATAAGGATGTTGCTCATAGAGTCTTTTAATTTAGTACTTCTTTAGGGGAAAATCCTTTCAAAATCAGCCTTCAAGAATTAAATATCAAGTATTTGATTTCTTCCTACTTAAGTAAATGATCTCTTTTGAAGAAATGCTATGTATATGAATTAAGTTAGGCCTTATTGTTTACCAGTAAGATTCTTCTGTAAAATGTAAGCTTATTAAGGTGCAATTTTAAGTCAGCACAGAACTCTTCCAAGTTAATCTTGTTCTTTTGTTCTCTGGGGTTTTATTTCTTGCTTGCTTTTTTAAGTTCCATCTCCAACTGTAGAGTTATGTATCAAACTGGTTTATGTGTGGATTATTTTTCCACCCCAGTCAGCCAAAACACATATGTGGATCTGTCTATTATGCATGGGCAAGAGACTTTGCTTCAACAGCAAAGAGAGTCACAGGGGAAGTTACACACTCTGCAGAGAAGGCATTTCAACAGTCTATTGAGCCTCCTCAGGGGTGAGCAGATCAAAACTGCAAGCAAGTGCCTGTTAACTATCATATTTTCCCCTCTGTAAGACACCTACATAAGCAGTGTCCAGTCAGTAATATTAGGGCCAGCTCTCCATCATGTGCAACTCCAGCTGGTGACTACCTCGTACCTTTTTGGTCGGCAGGGTGAGGGGGCACATGTGGGTACTTGGAGTGCTTCTTGATATGGAAGTTCACGTTGTCCAGCTCCACGTTCAGGCTGATGGAGGCGGCCGAATCACTGTCCATTGTGGACTGGAAGCTGCTGACTGAAGTGCGCTTGCTAGGGCTGGCGGAGTCTTTTAGTGTTGGGTGAGGGGGAAGATACAGGGAGGAGAAGGGTTCAAATGGGTATTGTGAGGGTACCAGAGAGGAGAGAAATTGTCTTTAATACATAAAGACCAGTGTGCAATAATACAGGAATACAGTATTCTCATGGTTCTAATCTTGTCTTCATGTGGGCATGCTGACATACTGGACATTCTTTAGTGCACTACTATAGGGCCCAAATCAAGCTGAAGTCCGCCTGAGAAACAGAAGGCAGCAATTCACATGCTTATCCTTCATTATAAGTATGAAGCTTTACCAGTTCCACTAAATTCAAAATACTGTATCCACTGTGAGAAAGCAGGAGACTAGACAGGCTATAGCTTTCTTAGATCCTTAGGGCCCCAAGCACACACACAAACACACACAACTAAAGCAAGACATGGTTAAACTACTAAGTCCTGAAGGACTGGGGACAACAGGGGAGAAGGCAGAGTGAGATCAAGACTCAGGTGAAACTTACTGGCTGAGTTGTCTTCCCCTTCATCAGCAATCTGCTCTGTGTCACTGTCATCAAACTTGATGTCTTTGAACCAGGATGGCTCAGAGTGGCCCTCTACAGAGTTCACAGAGTCACTGTCTGGAGATGGGGTTTCTGAGAACTCTGTGCTCTAGAAGACAAGGAAGGAAAAAAAAGTTATTGAAGTGCAGCTCTGCTGAACTATTAAGCAGCCTACCACAAATGTAGATCAGGCATTTTAAAATCAGAGGATACTCTTGGCGGGCTGAGCCAAGTTAGTCACAGAGCTACCCCCTTTGGTATGAAGTAGGAACTCTTTGGGACAAGAAACAAGTACTTCTTTACAATTCCCAAATGCTTAGTGTCGGCCTACACTCTGCTTCTAAACAAATTGTGACTAAGTGGCACTAAAGGACAAGTTTATTATTCTGCACGTTTTCTGTCATCACATCCAGTTAAGCAGCTTTGAAAGTTTGCTGTCTCCAGCCAAGGTGGGGGACAGCCTTATCCTTTGCCCAGAAACCAACACACAGAGCTTTTGGTGGAGCCTAATGCTAAGTTACTGAAGCAATTCTTTAACTGACCAATGTAGCCCCAAGAGTTTCAATCCAGGATGGGCTCTAGTTGGGCCTACTGTGTCAAAGCATAGACTGGCCAGAGTGCCAGAGAACCAGCAGACTACTTAAGTAATTTCCATCAGCCTCCCTCATGCCTTCAGGCACCTCAAAACAAAGTTATCGTTATCATGCCTTTGGCTGCAGGGACTGCAGCAAGCAACTGAGTCAACACCACCATTTCTCCAGACTCTTGTTCAGAAGAATTGAGATCAGACAGTGCTACCAGCTGATGAGAACAAGAATTTGTTTTAAACATATAACATAAGCACCTTACAAATAGGGATGCTTAAGGACTTGCTAGTTAAGAGCAAGCTTTTACCAGGACACTGAGACAGCTGACTAGCTGAGATATCAGATGAACCCCAGAGCAATCTCAAAGGAAGCCATAGGATTGTGACCATATGACTGAAATGCATGAGGAAGACAAATGCTATCAGCTGCAAGCTTTCTGTCTGAAGCCCATGGGACAGCTAAGCCATTCTTCATTGTACAAAAGTGAAGAACATGAAAGGCTCTTAACTGAATGTTTTCAGTTGAGAGAGGCTACAGAGCTATCTTGTCCAAGCTAAAAAACCCAGTATAATCTCTCAGGCCAGTGACTGCTCTTATCCCACAGCAAGTTTGATTCCAGTGAAGTATGGTAGGACAGAATCTCTGGTCACTAGTTCCTGCCTCCCCTCAGGTAACTAGTCCTGTTTGGGAGGCACGAAAAAGACCCCATCCCAAACTTGGATCATGTGGCTATGGTACTGAATTCCTTATTACTCCATCACTGGAGATCAGAAACTGGTTGCCAATACAATACATCTAAAATATCCATTTGGAATTTTTTTTTTAAGAATTTTGAAACAGAAGATCACCACTGTGTCTCCATCACCAGTAAGTGCACACAGGTTCTAAATTCTGCACATGACAACACAGCTGCCACAAGCACAGACTGTGCCACCTTGAGGCCTCTGTGGAAAATGTCCACCATTAGAGGCCTGGCTCTGAAGACCCTTTCCTTCACTAGAGGCAGCACCAGATATAACAACTCATTCTCAACACAGGACAGCCCCAAAGCTTTCTGGGCAAAATGAACTTCCTCAGTCTTCAACCCACTAAGGAAAAAGGCCTGTCCTGCTATTTTCTGTATAGGAGACCTGATTTAGAAGACATACTACAGCTGTTGAGAACAGGATTAGAAAACATTCTAGTCAACAACCAAATCCAAGAAGAACTGCATCTTTCAGCTTTCCCACTCCTTTTACCTGCAACGGTCTGTAGAGAGCATATTCATCTCTGAAAAGCTGATCATGATGACTGACACATTCCAGCCAACGTCCATCAACCAGTGCCTGTCCTATTGCAATGGCCTGGACCCTGGAAGTATAATAGAGATGGTTTTCTATATTTTGCTCTAAACACATACGGTTTATGATACAAGCACACTACAAAAGGGAAGAGTCATTTGCTATGCACTATTTGACCTGTTGGTATTCCATTCCCATGTTTACACAGACACTTTTACAACACTGTGGTGAGGCATCACAGAGTACTAATTCATGCATGGAGCTAAATAAAGAGACTGCCAGTACTCTGAACTCAGCTGAGATGTCCATCATATGATTAAGACATGTTGTCTGGGCTCCTCCAATATTGTTAATTTGAGTTATGTATACTGATCACCTCTGAGGGAAGACTGTTGCTCTACACTTAAGAACCATCTCAGTTTTATCCCATTATCACATAATTAAATACACAAGATTGTTTATATTCACCTATGGTTAAGAGTCTGCCAGCTCCACTGAAAATTTAGCTATCAAACACTATTAGTGATATCTGATCCCAGAGGCAAACTTGCTCTTTGGAGTATCAGTGAACACTTTTGGACAATTTTTTAATACATGCACTGCTCGCCAAGTGAGTAATACTTGTCCCATAAGCTACCTCCCACAATGGTTTCCAAACTGGACAGCTTCCTGTGCCCTGTTGTTTTGGGGCACATGGAGTCAGAATGCAACCTGTTCTGGGTTAAAGGGGAGATTTGAATTTTCTCTCTCATCTCCCTGCAAAGGGGCCTATCTCTGCAGTCTAAGGTACCCTTTATCAACTCGAACTCACAACCTCCTCTCATACAGACAGAGGACACCTGTTGTCCTAAAGCATCAGGGTTACCTCGTGGTTATGTGCCCATTTCTCATGAGCCAGTTGACCAGCTCTTTTCCCACAATGCAGTTGGGATGTGTCCGCAGCCAGTAGCGATGGTCCTGAAATTCCATACCACTGTTATGATGGCAGATTTTCTTCCACAGATCTTTCAGCTGGACTGAGTCCTGGCAGGGAGATGTGCCAGTTAATTACCAGTCTAATCTCAGCACTGGTTCCAAGGCCATCGATCCAGGCCTTCAGATCAGCTTCTAGATCAAAAGCCCTCCATACATAGGCACAGAATCTAAGCCATTCAGCATAACCAGTGCAAAGGTGCAAACAGAAATAGCAAACAGATATAAAATCACCTACTTATTTCCTTCCATTTATATCCAGCTAAGAACAATAAAAAAACAAAGTGGGTACCCTTAGGGATAAGGGGGTTTTGATGAGGCAACATTTTTTTACTGCCTGCAAAATACTTACGTCCTCACTACTGCCCTCTTGTACCCTATTCTTAAACTCAGGAGGTGTAAGCAAACAGAGGACATCATCCTTGGCAAGAAAGTTTTCTCTGTATTATCTGTGCTCAACCCAGGCGTCGTGAACTTATTAGTCCAATATCACGACCAGATATTAATCAAGTACTTAACACAGCAATGTTCACTGCTAGGATATCTCTTCTTGGGGATCTGGTTTTGTATTCTCCATTATGAAGCTTTTTTAGGCACTGTTAGCTTTGGCCACAAAGAAAACAACGTATTCCTCCCAACTCAATTAACCTTTTTTGAATCTATGAATCTATTCTCCTCACCACTTGGAACACTTCAGTCTACACCTAGAACTTATTTTGGAGCCTGCTAAACACGTGTGCCAACCTTCTGTCGCCTGTGCTCCTAGAGCTGTCTCTCTGCACCTAGCCGCTTTTGCCTTCCTATACGTGCCCTCAACTAGCACAGTACAAGCCATTATTGCAGGGGGAAACTGGGATCTGGGATTATTTTGACCAAGCAGGACATCACTCCAAGGTGTGGAGAAGAGATGCTGCAGCTCACTTTGTCAAATACCTCATTTGTTCTATTTTTGTGTAACAGAACTCTAATTAAATTTTAACTGGTTTCAGCTTTCCAGTTAACTGTCAGACCCACGTTATTGCACTTTCCGAAGGATGCCCTGAGGCTCAGGAGTCATGCTCCCCTTTCATTACTGGACTGGCTTTCTGCTTTCAGTTCCAGCAGTGGCTGCTCTGGGTATTACCCTAAAACCAATGCCAGCAGCTCCCCTTCCATACCAGGTATGGAGTCAAATGGATCAGTACCAGAATATGATAGGATCACAAAATTTGATGCAACTGGAGTCTTCACAGTTCAGCTGTCTTGAACTGGTAAATACAGTAAACTGAAGAAATTGGCAGAACAAAGCAAATCCTTCCAACTCAAGGATTTTAACCTCTAGTTCATTGAAGTATGTGTTTATCCCAGTGTATGCACAACCTTCCCAACCTTTATTTCATTAACAAAGTTCATTCGTTTTCTCCATGGACTAGGTTAGGCTTTAAATTAACTCGTGACATAGGGTCAACTCCACACAGTAAGGGTTATTAAATGAACAGTAGGAATGCAAAGAAAATCCTTCATTAATTGACACTATCTTCTGCTCTTACATGAACAAAATAGCACCAGTCCTCTTCTTCCTCAAGAAAGAAAATGGACAAAAAATTAAACAACATGAAGCCGAAAAGCACCAGGACTTGAACATCTTGCTTCAAGTTGCATTCACAGAGGTTTAAATTTCCTTTTTCCTGCATCAACATACAAGTATGAAGCAGGGTGGTATAAAGATGTGCCTTAAACATGTTTCTCCCTCAGGTGGTTATCCATTTACAGAGCAACTCGGAAAGGAGTTTTGCAACTAAACAGCAGTTAGTGTTTCTACACCCTCAGGCACACTTGAATGCATGCTGCTGACAGCAGGCAGAACCTGGTAACACAGAATGAGCCTGATTTTAAAGTGGCAATGCTGCGCAATCTTGAATCTTTTAATGTGTGAAAAACACTGCCTTTCCCTCTCTGCAACTTCTTTGTTGGAAACACTGCCTGATTTGTTGGAAACACTTCTCTTTCCTTCCCTCAAAGAAATGAAACAGTTTTTTACTGTTTAGAAATTTATACAGTAACTGCAACCTACAACATTGCCCCTGGGGGAAGGGATAATAGGATTACACAGAACCCTTTTGCACATTGACTTTTCTTTTAAAAAGTACATCATTACAACCTTCTACAAAATCTTTTACTTATTCTGCAAACAAAGAAGGCCCAAGTTACATTTTGGCCCAATAAGCTATAAGCCGTTTAATTTATTCATCATAGTGTAACTATTTCAAAGCAGCCATTTAAAGCTCCTGATTAAGTGGCCTGTGAAAAAGAAAATCTCAACTTGAACACAAAAACAGGTCACTGCATTACAGCTGCAACCACGACAGGTTTAACTCAAAGAGCCACCATACACTAACTCTACACTTAGCAAGATTAAAACTGTAAACATTTGTATGCAAAAAACCCATGAAACTATGATTTATTTGAGGAAGACCGTCATGTCCAAAGCAGCATCAATATTCTCCATCTCTGCTCCCCCTAGAGGAGAGGTGCTGGTAAGAGTGATTAGAGAAGAGCCTTAACAGGCAGCAAAATACTCCTGCTGCATGACACAAGGAAGGCAAATTTCACTGTCTTCACAGAGCAAGGCAAAGTGAAAGGTACCAGAAGGATTTTGCGCTCATCCTCGCTGGTCTCTGCCTTCATATGAGTGCGAGTGGCCTGGGGGCTGACGGACGTCTCATAGGCTGGCACCATGGGTGACCCTGACCGATCCAGAGACAGGTTAGTGATGCTGGCTGACCTGCAGGGGAACAGAACAATTGAAGTGTAAGTATTCATCGTGTGGTGCTTCACCAGAGCAGGCCTTTATCTTACAGCATACTAAAAACCAGCTCAAGCCTGGGACACTGTTTACTCTTGTCAGTACGGACTGCTTAATGCTTCTTCCCTTGTCAAAGTAGAAGAAAGGCTCCCTAGGAAACAAGTGTATTGCTTTGGAGCTGCAAAGGTAAGCATAAACTTCTGTAAAGATCTTGTATGAAGCAGTTGGAACTAAGTGTAGGCAGAGCAATTCATACATGTCTGTATTTAAATAAACTGGGGAAGGGATGGGATGCTGGGTAATTAGAAGCTCCAGCAGTTTGGAGACAAGACAAAGGTCAGCAAGGGTGGCCAACACCCAGATCCCTGCAACAGAGCACTGAGATTTCCTCCTTTCCTTGTCCCATTTAACATTCCTCGTCCTTAGCTCTCAAAGACATGGCTGAAAGCTTGCAGAGTCTGATGTTTGAGCACCTGTTCCCCAAAGTGGCTAAACCATTTTCTGAAGCTGGAGGTCACTGCAGCTGGCAATCCTCCTTGTAATGCAACATGGAGCATCCCCCTTATCTCAGCCCAGCTGTTAGGAAATCTCAGCTACGCACTCCAGCACAAACACACCATTTTGCAATTATCATTGCGAAGTTACAAATGAAAACAAGTTCCAGAAACCTTCTGCTCCATTAACCCACAACTCAACCTGAGACTCTGAATAACCAGAGTGCAACTTCTCATCACATAGCAGCAACTGCAGTGTAACCTATCCCTGCTAACCGCACTCTGAGGAGTGAGGATGGAAAACACTTCTGCATATATCAACAGGGAAACTTAAAATGCCAGTGCTGAACTGACTGAAGAGGCTTGCACCAATCTCATGAAAACAGTTGCCAGCCTCTAGCCTTCGGAACGAAACTTTGATAACTTCAGAGAGCTTGCTAACTGCCTAACAGACACGCTATAATTCTTTCCAAAAATTCTTCATGGATGATGCAGCTCAGCCCAGGCATGAAAAAAGCAATGCCACTCTATTTCAGTTTTTATACTGCAGAATTATGCAGCTTAACAGAAGGCATCCTAATGCACAAGATGAGGCTGACATGGAAGTCCATAACTAAGCACTCTTCCCAGTTGCTTTGCAACAGCTCCTTTAACTGTACCACATACCTGTAAGCAGCAGGGATTTTTTTATTTGGGTGTAATCAAGTTAGAACAGTGAGAGTTCACATCCGTGTATTTACCATCAACCATTATATCTGGGCCACTATTATATATATCTTTTTTTTAAAACAGAGAGAGAGATTTTGCAATGAAAATGCTTATCCTTTAGAAGGACCTGCAAGGGAACAGCTTGAGCCGTACTTGCAACATTTGACTGGCCTGCTGGAGTTTTGGCCCCTCATAAAAACCAAGACTGAGAACAAATAACACATTGCCCGCTCAAATGGAAAACAAATATCAATATGTAACTTCTGTTACCTGCCTCTAAATGCAATCAAGCTGCATTTTTTCTGCTTCATCTTCTCTAAAAAGAGGAATAGACAAGCTTCTCTCAAAGAAATGGCTACAGCTGCTTTGAGAAGATCTAAAGACTAACATCACTTAACTCAAAGCCAACAGCTTGCTTTCCAAAGGTTTAGAATTTACTCATCAGGTTCAGAATATACCTCATCATTACATGTGTCCAAAGTACTTTTGGTGAGGCCAGAGAGCTAAAATTTAACTTGAATAAGCAATCTGGGCCTGCTAGATCAAGATTAGAACCATCCTACTACTGCACATTTGAGCAAACAGCAAAAGCATTTTAAAATAGAGGTATATTCAAACAGGAAGCAGGAGACCATCCTCAAGGTTTCAGACATCTCTTGATGTCACAGCAGTTATTTAGCATTGGACTTTTAATTTTAGACTCCTTGCCATGTTTGCCTAGAACTGATTTTTGGTACTCATTTATTCACCAGTATTTTAATCCCCCAGGTGAGCTCTTTGGGTCTCAGATGTACAGTCAGTGTGCATCTCCTCCTAACCATCCTCATCACCCAGAAGATAAAGGCTTCAAGCAGTCCATTCTCCGAAAGGGACACCCTGCATCCTTCTCAATTGAGTTCCCTTTTCTTCACTAGTCCTGCCAGATCCATCCAAACTGCTAAAAATTCTATACTCCTCTAACACCACTGCAAAAACAATCTCTGCATGTCCCAATTCCAGTTTTGAAATCTGGATTATCTTTGCTCTGTTCCTCACCTCCCTGCCTTGTCTTCATTTCCTTCATTTAACCATAAGGGAAGCATGCAACCAGCTCCATAGCAGAAGCACTGTGAAGTGGGAGCTACTTGTACTTCTAATACCAGCCTATTTAATGGGATTAAGCTCAAGTACTCAAAAATTACACAAGAGTGAACACAAACTCTTTCAAGTTCATCCCAGCACTCTTGCATAAAGATCCATGAAGGGATTTGAGCCTTAGGAAGACTGGTAATTTAAACAAGAATATCCTTAATGGAAGAGCAAAGGAAGCAAATGGGGATGCACACAAACAAATAAACAAAAACTACACCTCTGCTCCTCCTTGACCTGAGTTTTTTTGTTTCTCATTACCAAGTATGGGTTACTCCCTTTACTTCAGCTTCCTCAGAACTGTAGCATTTTCTTAGCTACTTCTTTTCTCTCCTGCCTGTTGGAATCCAGGGCGCAGAGAATAATAACACAGGCTTTACAGCAACAAGTGTGCTAGGAGTGCATCCAGAACAGAAAATACTCAGAAATTATTAGTTTACCTGTTCCTAGCTGGTGACTTCCCTGCATCCTCCTGGACAGACCCAAGGCGTGCAGACAACGTGGTCGTTGAAGAGTCTGGGTGAATCAAACTGCAGGGAAAGGAGCATGATAGAGATGTTTGAGATATTTGTGACATCCAGAGAGTCAGAACAGCTGTAATTAAAGTACAATTAATTGTCATGTTACCTCTGCCACACCCATGATTGTTAAATCAACAAGGGAACAGGGAGAGCTTTCCCCATCTGCAGGCCAAAGGTATCTGGAAGAAAGTGCTCCTGTCTTATTCCAAACTCAACTCTTGAACAATACAGACTATTCCTACTTCCTGTATTATCCTGCTTTCCCACTTTCTTGCACATCTTCCTTTCCTACAGGCTGCTAGCAGATGCTTTGGCTGTAGATACATTGCCCCCATCTCTCCAGCATACCATCTTTGCAATCCAAGCAACGCTATCCATAGCTACTGCTAGACAGCTTTTGCCAAGATAGCCTGACAACCTTCTGTAATTGTTTAACCTGATCCAGATCACCTTTGCCCTCCTCTTTCCAGCCCAGGAGGAAGGACGGCAGATGTTCAAACACCATCAACAGAGATTCCTGTTGGCAAAACTGTATCAGATCTAAGCCACTACAGGACCAACTGATTCAGCCACCCTGCTGTGCTGTAGCACAATAAATGTTCCTAGCATGATAAATGCTCTTCATGAGCAACTGTAAGCAATGCAGCTTTGCCAGAGTACACCACTCCTTCACTTTTAAAAGACGTGGCCCTTCAAATTAGTTAAAGCAGGAACTCTGTGTTCCAGCTGTTCAAAGAGCAGAGCGACGTCTGACAAGTACATGCATCATCAGTCTCCCTAAATGCTTTTCTCACTGCTTTGCAGCATCTTATCTCAGATACGTTACTTTGGAAAGAGACAACTTCCAAGTTTTCTTTTGAAACAAACTATTTCTCATGCAGGAACCACAGAACACAACCTCTGCTCCATTATGAAGTTGTGAGTTGCCAGTTCCCATTGTGGCACCATTTAAATTCAGTATCTTGAGTTTAAATCTCTTCAGGTCAATCAGGAACTTACCAAAGAGTATTTAAGAAAAGCACTGCAACCCACTGCAACAAGCACTGACGAAAATATTAATCCTGCTAAATCAACAATAAACCATCTAATCCCAAATCTCTCTTACTCTCATGCATAAAAGAGGTCAACATTTACTCAGTGTCTCCCAAAATGACTGTGTTCCATTATACAGTTATGAGCCTTTCAACAATAGGAATTATTTTGAGTGCTACAAGCTGCACCAAATAAAGACATAAATTCTTTCTTTACATGTTCATGTCTACAGGCTGCTGAACTGTCATTATAAAGGCACTAACCGCACATTTAAAAACAAAACTAACAACACCTTCAGTATTTTGTACATTTGAAGAGAAGATTCTCAGAACACCTACTTATTCCCCAATTCAAAATTTAGTAGTATTTATCCCAAGCATTGTAACATTACCACTTTAAATGATCATAACATTAAACCAGAAGTACTTTCCTTTATTTAGGCCTAAAGCTGATCATTTAAATGCTTCCAGATAGAAGCATGGTATTCTGAAAAGCAATATGCAAAGCAAGAGTCAGGACATTTTCTGAAGACAGAAAATGATTTGACTTTTTTTTTTAAATACTATCAGAAGAGCTGCTATGGGGTAAACGTCACTATCACTACCACTCAGATAAACAAAGGTTCTGACTCAAGACCTCCTCAGTAGTTTCACATCTGCCTGTTTTTCTGTTTTAGAGAAATGAGCACAAATACCACACCTGATTATTTCTTCTTTCCCTCAACACTAAACTCAATGTATTCAAAAAAAAACTTGTATACTTGAGAAGTACAGTGTTCTTTTACTCATGGTCCAAAAATAAAGATCCCCTCATTTGAGAGCAACAGGAATAAATATACTTTGAAAGGCGTTTAGAGGACCTTTAGAGCTGTTTTTCAATCCCACTTCATCTGAAACAGGTGGTTACTTCCATCACTTCTCTTTTACCTACACAGAGAGCGTTTCTTACGTTCTCTTGCCCAATTTGAAACCTGACAGGTAAAGCATCAATGTTACATTGACTTGCCTCTCAATACATGGTGGTTAGATGGTGTGATTTTGGTTCTGTCTTTTTAAACTCTGAAGACAAAAGCCTGCTCTGTCACTGTTACAGAATCACTGAATCAGTACATTAAACGAAGAACTACAAATAATTTAAGACACCACTAGAAATGTTTCCACATTTCAACTTGACGAGAAGAATAATACAAGCAAGCACAGAATTAGATTCTTTTTACAGGAGTTGGAATCTAAGTTTACTAGGTGGAAACCACCAGCTTTTGTCTAGGCAGATATCAGCCTGAAAACTGTTGAGATTCTGGAGCTCAGCATTGACTTTACCTTTGCCAGGTCAGATCCTCCTCCAGGAAGATGTTGCGGCTGGCTTTGCGGCTCCCAACCGGTGTGCGTGGCTCGCCAGGATCCAGCACGGACACAGAACACGCAGAATCTGACAGGGCATTTAAGTCTTCTCCAATGGAGTTACTGTCTGTGGAGTGTGCATAGCTTAAGGCTATCTTACGGCAGTAAGTGCAGGCTCGGAGATCCCCTATGGAAAAGGGAACCACAGAGTGTAAGCAAACAGGAACAAACAGTACTCTGTTCTTACAGGATCAGAGGTGTATAGTGGTGGAAACAGAAGGATTTTCTGTTTCAAAACCTCTTTGCAAGTCTAATGCTCATACTCTCTTAAAGGGCAAAACCCTGGATAATTACACGCTCAGGGAATTCTCCACGGCAAATGATGCCTAACATAAGATCAGTGAAGGAGGAGAGAGAAGAGAGGCAAGGAGAGGAAGAGGGAGGGAGGGAGGACACACGTGCCCACTGAAATGATGGCAGAACAACAGCCAGTCAGATATGACACACCAGTTGATGTCTAGAATTTGGTAACTGGTATTTGAAAGACTTTGCCCTCACCCTCAGACCTGTACAGCATTTTCTAGAAGATGCTAGGATCTCAGATGCAGTAACCCAAACAGAGCTGAGCACACAGACTGTTCTGTTTCTCAGAAAATAAACCCTACCTGTGTAGCCCATGAATTTTCCAGGGATTTCCTGATTGCAGCATCGACTACAAAAGATCTGCCCACAAAGTCGACAGTGGTGCCTCCTTCGGAAAGTGGTGAATTTCTCACTACAGTCATAACATTCTTTGCACTGGCTGTCAGGCATCCAGTACTGCTTCAAGTCACTATCCTACAAAAGAAGACAGCAGATAAAGCTTTTTCTTTTGTAAATAAGAAAGCATGTTTAGTTTTACGACTCTGTCGACTATGCTCATGGAAAAGAAAATTTCCTATATTCACATATCCGTGCACATGTACACACACTCTTGCATAAAAGCATACAAAGGATTTTTCATGTGGTTTTACAAGGAGGCAGAAGGCTGAGAGTTCTGAACTAAGAGAATAAATCCAGCAGGACTTTGCCTCCTTGATCCAAGATGGAAGCAAAGCAGAATAAAACTACCATACGATGTAGATAAAAAGAAAAAGTCAAAAATAAACAAATATATGAAGTAGTGATTGCTCTCCCCTCTTATTTGCCCCCAGCACATGAGAGGTCCTCAACTAGCACAATTTAAAAATGAAAAGAAAAGAAATCCACCACATTTTAGTTGAAGCTGTTATCTAGGAGTAAATGAAGTTATCAGAAATGATCACTGCAGGAAGATCATTTCAACAGCTAATATTGGGATATGTTTTGAAAGGATTATAGATACATGTCCATAGTTTTATTATTTGATCAAATTCTTCAACACTTCAGTAAATAGTTGTAAAAGCCCATCCCAGATTGATCTTCTTTCAAAACTCCAGGTTAAGTGCTATGTGAAGAAAACTGAAATTCACATTCAGCAGACAACAACATATATGAATTAATACCATTAGTATAGCCACAGGCAAAACAACATCTTAAAACAGAGAGTTAAAACTTCCATTGGTGTTGAAGCTATAGAGCAAGACAAACTCTCAATTGTGATTCTGAGCACACCAGCTGCAACTCCCATGGATGGAGACAACTGCTAATGGTCACATGACAGGCTGCCTGTGCAACACTCTTTGCTAGAGCTCAGCTCTGGCAAAAAGCCTTTTCAGAGGGACTGAATACTCCATGTTTTTCTTAGGAAGAGAAACTGCTGCAAGTATTATCTCAAAACAATCACAGAACACAGTAATCACACAAAAGAAAGGTGATCCATGCTCTCATTTTCACATAATCAAAAAAACCCACTGGGTTTTATTTTCAATCGGGATTTATTTTTGGATATTCACAAACTAAAGTTTGGCATAGCTGCTAGACCAATTTTGAGACCAAAGCAGTTATGATCAACAACACAACACTTTAATGCTGTCCTCAGCCAAGAAAACCCGCACAGAAAGAGGTTGAAGACTACTCAAGACAGTCTAGTGTTTTAGAGAATCTAAAAGTTTTTAAGATAAACACTCAGCTTCAAGCAGGAAAAGTTGGAGTGAAGAGCTTTGCCAAGGAGCTGCTGCAAAGCTGCAGGGGATGCCATATAACAGTTTATGTTGCAACTCTGCATGATAAGCCAGGTCTCTGGATCTACCACATAGAGAGGGGCTGTTCCAAACACCAGTGCTGTGCCCCACTTGCATGTTGACTATGTGTCCAGAAACCCAGCCACTGCTGGTGATACCTCCCAACTCTCTGCCTGCCTTGCAGGCTGTTCTTGCCATCAGGGAGGGTTCAGAACAGAAGTCTGGCCTGCCTTAGCAGTAGAGGCTCATTAGAACAGCACCTTCCAGAATCTGACACAAGCTTTCTGACAAAAGTAAAAAGATCTCCTGTAGAGACAGGCCACGTATACGGCAGGAACAAACTGCTGCCTGAAGTTACTCAAACAAAACACGGCTGCAGTTAAGGGCAGTGATGCATTACCTCTTTTACAGAAGTCAGCACGCTGACAACTAACAGACTGTTTCCAGAAGACCTGGTCATATTCATTTACTGCTGTATCCTATCTGTTTCAGCACTTCTCCAGTAGCTTCAAATACATCTGAAAATCTCTAGGGCCTTCAGAAGTTGCCACAAACTGAAACATTAGTAAGGGGCATACTCAATGACCTGCTTACTGCAATGAAAGACTTCTGCTTCACTTTCAAAAATCTTGCCCTTTCTATCAAAGCAAGATTTCTTACAAGCAGAATAGCACTGGACGCTAAGTAAGTTTACTCAAAGTCTACCTATAGAAGCTATCAAGCCAAAAGCCTTTTCCTTCCTCTACCAGTTTAATTAAATGTACTTTTGCTTGTTCATGTCTTGCCCACAGACATAGCTATTTATACCCTCAATTATAAATAGTTGTGGATTCTTTCCTCAACTAGAGCCTCTTCTTAAAGGTATGGTCCAACTCAGCGGATGGAGGTGAAATCAGCAAATCATAGCAACCACCAGACTCTTGTCTATCTAAATCAAAACTGATTAATGGGGCACACCTTTCAAGCAAATATTGCTGACCAATCAGTACCACAGTAAGTGGCAGATTTAAATCACTCCAAGAATTCTCATTACTATTTGTGATAGTTAATGTGTTTTACCTGTCCATGGTTAGCCTTCTAGAGAGAAAACTTAGGGGTTTTTTTTCACTAGACTGGGTAACACATAAGTGGGAAGGAGTCTAAAAAGAGAGCATCTGGTCCAAGCACAAGAAGCCAAGTAAATGCAATGATTCAGTCCCCCAGTATGACAGATGTTTGGCAAGTCAAAAGTCAGCATCAAATGAAATTTTTTCCCCTGCATTCACATGATGCTTTCTGAGTTTATTCACTCATTCTTCAAACATCCAGAACGAAAATTCCCATGATGTATCTAAAAACAAAGCTCAGAAAAGCCCAGTAAAGAGTTAATTTTCTAGATGGTTTGGCCCACAAATCCTTTTAAAGAAGTACCTGGCTCTTCCCCTCCATGATTTCTTTGAGGCGTTTTAAAACAGTGCTGAGGCTTCTTAACTGCACTGCAGTTCGAGGATCATGACTTCCAAGAGGTGTTTCTACTTTCCTTCGATTGTCTGGAAGGGAAGAGAGACCAACATTAATTTCTTCCATGATACATCAACATTCACATCACAACACAAAGCCCCATTAGAGGGAAAAATATTCACGTATACAGACATTTTACAAAGTTACAATTTGTATCACTTCTTGCCCTTGCGTTCTTTTTTTTCCTCAAAGGAGCTTCTGATGCCAAATAGTTTGCTGTGACTGACATTTTAAATACCACCCTCTGTGTTTACAAGAAGCCATTTAAGTTCTCTGAGAATGAAAACATCTTTCAAAGAAGTGATTTTCAACCTACTAGCTGAAACTTGTTCTGTTACAAGGCTTGTTACACAGCACTGAGGTTGCATTTTTGAAATACCCTCTAGGATACTAATGCTTACAAAATAATTGCTACAATATACACATTCATTTTAGTACAAGTCAATGCTTTAACCTGAACTTATTTATACATTCCTATAGCAAAAATCAGGACGCTGTTCCTCAGTTCCTATTAAAAACAGTAATTCAGAATAAAATGCATTCAGAAGTTCACATTTTTGAGGTGTTTGGGGTTTTTTTGTTTGGTTTGGTTTTTTTTCCTAACAAAAACAACAGGCTGTTAAGAACTTGTACAGTCATTCTTGATTAACTACAGCAAAGACACTCCTGAATAAAAATGTAATGCAGCCAATTTCTTTTACTTTGAAGCATTGCTGAATAAGTTACGAATAGGCTCCTTCTGTCCAGGAAGATTTGAAATCACAGCTGTCTATTTACCTAAACATTTAAACATTTTCAGAGTCTCTTTCCTAGATTAATCACTTTCTGAATAGTTTAAAGTTTCTTACCAGCTTCGTTGCTCTCCATCTGACTAGTGTTTTATTCAGCTTGCCCCTAGCACAGAAGAACAGACATGGCTGCTCTCTGTTTACTGCCTGAGCTATCCCTGATGTCAGCGGAACACTGACAGCTCTGCCCAAGCCCGTTAACTGTTGCAGTGCAGTCACAGCTACGCTACTGCTTCCTGTGCAGCAGACCAAAACCAAAACCCTGCCTGCAATGGGACTAAAACCCTGGGATTCCATGCCTCCTCTTCAGCTTCTTAGGAGGTATTTTTAGTCAAGCAGCCCACACTTTGCTGCAATGTACAACAAAGAACGCACAACATTTTCCTTTTTAAGAAAAGAAACCCATTTCTGTAACTAGCCACTTGGAATTGATTTCTTTTTAAAACTCAAACAGACTTTTGGGCAGTACAAAATTTAGTATTTTAGGGTCATTAAGGGGACTTTCATATTTCAAGAAGACATTAATAATATCAGATAAACCTCTGGCTCCTCCTTACTTCTATCACGAGATCTATACTATGTTTACTTCCTGGTACTTTCTCTGAATTCAGGAGTATCTCCTTTCCAGGAATGCTGATTCCAATTCAAAGAATTATCAAACCTACTGCCTAACTATCAATAAATCTTGTCAGGCAAGTGACTTCCAAAAAACAAACATACACAACACTGAGGAAATGCCACAGGTAACTCCACACTGGTTCTTGTTAGTTAAATGCCCTTTTCTCTGTTCCATAAAACAATGTCAGAAGGATGTCACCTACATAAGAAAAGGCATGCCATTAGCAATAGCAGCACATGGCCAACCTGTTTTTACTAGAGAAGCTGACTGATACTCAGTCTAACTCAGCTGGTTCTTTTCCTTCTCAACCATGAGATTTCTCCCTTTCTGAGGAAAACCACACTGTATAGCAAGACAGTAAAAAGTTATCATTCCTGCAGTAAAGAAAACACTGTCTAAAACACCATCCTTCAAAAAGAATTCCTATGTATCAATCTTGGGTTAACTCTTAACCCTGATCCAAACTATATTATTATAAGTTAATTTTTAACTCCTACAGCTAATAAAAGAAAAAGCTGACTTATTTCAACACTAAATGTCATCCTTCCTGTATCTATTTATGGTTGCTGATCCTCATAAAACCTGTGAAAAAAACCTCTGAATTATAGAAATATGTTTTCACAGAGTTTCATGACTCTACAGT
Source organism: Dicaeum eximium (assembly GCA_013396995.1). Classification (NCBI taxonomy): domain Eukaryota; kingdom Metazoa; phylum Chordata; class Aves; order Passeriformes; family Dicaeidae; genus Dicaeum; species Dicaeum eximium. The sequence continues at coordinate 466,278 of VWZP01009762.1, read as the reverse complement.
ATTTTAGCATTCATTTTACAGTGAATGACAAGGCAAAAACATCACAAGAACTACTTTGTTGCAACCTATAGTTTCAGTTTATAGGAGAATTGACCATATACTAATACAAGAGGTAGAGATTCACACAGTTTCAACAATAAAAATACCCTTGCCAGAGGTACAGCATAAAATTTCATATTCAAGTTCACTACCACAGTTCAAAAATCACATCTTCCTCAAGTCACTGCCATAAAAAGTAGGAAAACTACCCTTAACTTCATTTTATAACATGCATTTTCACGTTCGAAAATCTTTTTGATTAGAAATGATGTTCTGGTAATAACTCATGCTCCACAATGATTTCCAGTAACTACTACGTGCTTTCCTCAGGCCTTCTTCCCCCTATATGATCATTGGCCATTCCTTTGCTCCTGCTAAGCTGCTTTGCCACTCCCTATTACTGCCAGTCTGCTACAATTGTCTAGCATTAACAGCATTATCCTGCATGACAGAGTAACAAGCTAGAAGTGCTTTTACTACCCATGCTCCCTCTGCAGCAGTCAGCATTTCCAGTTCTCCCTAAACAGGATTTGCAAGCTGTGACATTATCTCAGTGACAACAGTCTCACTGTTGGACTATTTTGGTTCCATCCAGCACCTTGAAACCCCTCATCTGACAGCACAGCACACGCAGTCCCACACAACCAGCACACAATGATGCAACAGACTACCCAAGAGAGGCCACACAAGCCATGGCAGAGTCTCAGCACTGGTTCTTCAGCCACACAACCCTCAGACCATCTCTGACATAAGCCAGGCATCCAATAGCTCCTCCTATTTTCACAAAAGCCAGTAAGGAGCCATTATAATGTTTTTGTGTAAGCAGTCCTGAAGGGAAGCACAGAACTGAAACCCTACATAACTGCTGCCAGACAGTGTCCTACAAAAGCCACCATCACTCCACACTGTTCCACACTTGCAGTTGTCAGACAGCACGGTCCCCAGGTAATCAGATCTGCTGCACAGACCCTACAAGGTGATGGACAGATGAGGGGTGAGGGTCAGCATCTTCAGGAGCAATTTCATTTCATCAGTATTTAGAGGTACCAGCAGCAGCCTTTTATTTATTCCTTTCCGGTTGCTTAACTTGATACATTATTTAAGATCAATTAGGCTAGAAAGACATTTGTGAAGTGTTTATATATTTTCCTGCCTACACTTGCTCATGTTATTAAGTATCTAAATAGTGGTAAAAGCCTAGAGAGACATTTACAGGCCTGTGAACACAGGGCCACAAAAAAATTTAACTCAATTAGACACCTCTTTGTCACTGAAATCAGTGGGTGACCCAACCTACCAATCTGGATGTTTAAGTAAATCCCATCACTTATTTTCCTGCTTTTCACCATTTAGATATGATAACAATTTCTAAGATTATTTGTGCAGGCCAGCATCCGCTGCAATAGCAGAAATAAAATTCTCTGCTACTCAAAGAAAATCCTCAAAGACCTAATTATTCAGCACCATATAATGTAAAAAAAAAAGAAAAGAAAAATAATTTTCTAAAGTTTGATTCAAAAAAACCCAACGCGTGATTTTTAGAGAAGGAAAATGCAAGTATTTTTCCCCCTCTCAAAATAAAGTGAGATGGCCTAAAAAACTCCCCCAAACCTTCTCACTAATCCAGCACACTTTTACATGTGTTACTCAGAGCTCATGTTTGTTAAAGCACCAAGGTTGTTTGGGAGAAAATACTCAACAGCAAGTCAGGCTGCTCAGCACACAGTACCACAGAAATCTCTTCAAAAAGTGAGCAGCAATTCCTGCTTGTCCTAACTTTACTTCCTTACAGGCTAATTCATTGTCAATTTTTTCTAAGCATACTTGCATCCAAACCCAGAGATTTGAACGGAGGTCCTGAAAAAGAGCTGGAATAATACAGAAACAGTTCCTCCCACACACCTTAAACTAAATCTTATTCCCTGGCTGCCCAGTCGCAGAAGTCAAACAGCAAGATTAATTCTGCCTTCTGAATATCAAAGAATGTACTTCACCTGAAGGTTTCCAACATCTAATCCCCAGGCAATTTCCAAGTGACTTACAAGAGGTACCAAGAAAAAGTAGATTGGCTTATCAGCCAAGAGCATCTGGCTGTTCTTGAGACATTTGAGAAAATTCATTAAGAAAGAGCCCAAGCAAATAAAACAAAAACTGCACATTAATTAATTAATTAAACCCCTTAATTGGTTCATTGGAAGAAGTACAATTAAAAAGATAAAATAGTACTAGAGGGCAAGGAGGAAGAAGATGAACACGTTTAACTAAGCATGCAAATTACTTAGGTAAAAATGCTAGTTCTCTGTACTAGACTCTTGCCTGGCTACCAAAACGACATGTCTTTCTAAAAATGCCATACACATTAACAACATTTAGGATCTGATTTGTTTGCACTAGGTACCACACTCTTGGAAATACTATCTTGCACAAGATTGTTACGCAGTTTAGCAGTTTCCTCAAGGCTATCACCAACAACCAACAGTAACCAGTCAGATCTCAAGAGGGACCCCTGTAATCTACTTCCTAGCACTTCCACATCTTCATAAAGCCATTACACATTTGCACCTTTGAAATCACAATCACTCCACATACCAGCTAAAAGATTCAGTACAGAATCTAGCAATAGTTTAGGCAGGACTGGGGAAAAAAAAATCTTAACCACAACTTCCTATTCAATTCTCCTCAAACAACTACAAACAAAAGCCTTCATTTACAACTCCCTTGAAGACCAAAATATGAAATCCATCGAGACTAAGCACTAAAGTTAGAGTTAGCATGTGGATGTTAACAAACTGTAGTCTCTCAAGACAAAGCAGAAATGTTCAGGATCAAAGTTCAGGCAACTTTAAAACACGGGATGTGTTTTGGCAGCCTCTTCTGTTCCAGATTGTTTTCCAATTGAAAGAGCAGAGCCCCAACAAGAAGTTGTCTTGCTGGAACACCAAGAAGGGTGGAGGGTTATGAGGTTAAAGTGCAACCTCACTAACAGAAGCAATGCAGCCTGATACGAAATTCTGCTATGAATCTAGACACTCAATGAGCCTTTGCTCACATCCTTCCACCTCACTCTGAAGCATCTTGGCTAGTACAACATTGCCTTATAAAACAAAAAGCTGAAATTACCCAGAGTTGCAGAAGATCTTCTTTGCAGCTCACCAGTCAGTTGTTTTTTGTAAGGAATTGGTGATCTCAGAGACTGAGCCCTCGTGGGATGCTGAGGACTGGACCAGCCACCACTCAATGCTTGTGGATCACTCTGTCCTGCCTCTGCTCTCTCTGCCGAGGATGAAAGCCTGCTGTCATCTAGAGTTGATAAAAAACAAGAAACCACCTGTTCAGACATGATAAAGAAAACCAGTAGTACATGCAATGCTAAGGTTAAAAAAACTCTCACAAATAGCTCTTTTGGACCATGATTAAACAAAACAAATGAATTTTTAGTTTTAAAAGTACTATACACATCACAGAAACAGGACAGTAGGCTGTCTTCATATGGGAATACACAAGTCTGATAGCACCTTGGACATTATTAGCATAAAGGAACTGATAAATAAAATGCCTTGCAAAAGCAAACGGAACTCTGAGATAGAGTTAAGATTGCAAGAAGATCCTATCAGACAGCTTTCCGGGAAAAGGAAATTTCATTAACCATTGTCAGCCAAAGAAATGTTGTGATATGCATAAGTTTGTGTATTTGCTTGTTACCTAAATCTTTGTAGTACACATTGTTAGTCTCCTGAAACAGTATATAAGCTCTTGTAAGTTCCCAATAAAGACGGATTCTGAACGGACTCCGGATTCTGACAGGACTCAGATTTTGGGGTCTGTTCGGTCTCCCCGTCTCTCTACCCCCCACCATCGTCGATATCTTCAAGGCTCAGGCTATTTCAGAAATTCCCTAATGTGAAAAGTGTCAAAAAAACCCTGGCAGATTATTCTTGAATATGAATGTGAATTATCTTGCTAAACAGAATAGCTACACTTGACTACCAGCTTCTGCCTTGGAAAGAGCTTTCCAGTTATTTTATAAGCCAGTACTGAGGTCACATTAAAGTTACCATAGCCTTTAATTTCCATCAGCAGATCAAGTATAGACAGGTTCTCATTGATTCCAGTAAGATGGCACATTTCATGTGTTGTTTCAAGGTTGTTTTCCCATTCACTTAACAAAAGACATTGCTGACTCTAGCTACACTTGTCAGAAAAAAACAAGTGAAGCCAATATTGACCACATTTTATGCTACTTTCAATAAATTAGCAATGACAGGTGCTACTCCAGTATGCAAACTAATAGCAGTCACACCAAGTAATTATTTTTCATTCTGCATAAGAAGAATCTGAACAGATTGGTTAGGCAAAAAGCTGTTTGGCTCTTTTCCCCCAGCCCAAACATTGCTGAAGTATGCTTAACAGAGCTGGATAATGAACAGACTAAACAAAAGCAGCTGACCAGTGTGCCATCTCCAGTAAAGGGATACACAGATTTTGCACAAAACCCAGGTGCATTCATTCACCACTCTTTGCAGGATCTTTCTTTGAAACAAAAAGGAACTCATCCAGTTCTTTCAGAGTTTGCCCACTGAGAACGTATTTCATGATACGCAGCAAAAAGGCCAAAATCAAGTAATACTTTTTAACATACAAAATTTTCACAACACTTCAGACTTTTTGATAGGGAATATCTAATCCATGCAAATTCAATGCAAAAGCACTAAAAGCATGCAAAAGCAAGATGCAACATCCCTCACAAAAGAGCTGACATCAGCTCCTATGTTTGACATTCTGCTTCTATGTTCAGAGATGTTTTTACAAGCAGTACACACAACCCATGCCCACACATCCCCCCAGCACTTACCTTTGCTGAAACGGAAGAGATTGACAAAAGAACTGTAAGCTGATTTAAAAGGAGGCTCGTCCTGGTCAGGAGTCAGGGGCTTGAAGTGAGTGAGATGAGATGGACTGCTGGGAGAACGAGGTAGGTCACTGGCAGAGTCCAGTGTGGGAGAGCGTTTGTCATCTGCAGCCATTTCAGGTGCCCTGGAAAGAGGTCAGCAACACGCATTATACAGGGGGTGGTGAAACAGAACCTCTTCAGTCTTCTGAACAGGAGGTGTCTCATTAGATCCCAGAGGAGACACATTCACCCAACTGACCACAGCCATCTGCTATTAGCACAGATCAAGAGTGCCAGCGAGCCCATGCCCTCTGCCCAGCCACTGACGAGAGAGCAGCACCTCTGCAGAGTGTAGTTCAGAGTGCCTAGTTAAACACCCAGAGCAACAAAATAAACAGCCACTACACTGATGACACATTGCAGTAGAGGTTTATGAGAACCTGAAGTTTTCAAATGGAGACTCTGCAGGCATTTCACAAAGAAGTATGAACTTTGACAGCTCTTCCACTAATGTTGTGACTTCTGCAGCCCTTGTAACAGAGCTGAAAACAGGCATGCCTGAGCAAGCACAAGGCAGACTTGTTGTTTGGCCAGGTTAACTTCAGAAGGAGAAGCAGAATGAACTACAAACAAAAACAGGACTGAAAGATTAATTTTGGTGGGAAATTGTTTCCCTCCCCTCTGCATTACAATACAGGCCCTTGTGCAAGTTACCAGGGAAGCAACTCAAACTGTGGTTTACTCCTTGTCAAACCTAACACCTTCAAACATCCTCGTTCTCAGGAGCAGCTCCATTTAAGAAAAACAAACAAAAACCCCAAACCACTTTCTGTATTAGGAGAAGCCATGCTTTTAAACCCTATTTTCTGCATACCAAAGCTTCCATACAGCCAAGAGTCATACTTTTCCCCAACCCATACTTTTTAAGCTGAGCAGACACCCAATTTCTTTCACAACACCTCACTCAGCTTGCATTTCTAGCCTGCTAGGCTAAGGTGTTTACTACCTTCACCTTTGTTTAAGCAAGATTTAGTGAAATGTTTGAGAAAGTAGGAACACAGGAATCTGATGGAACCTATGAGTGATGGCTGATTTTTACCTGTGCCAAGGATGATAGCCCCTTATGAGCCTACTTCCTGCTTAGCAGCTGATACACACCTCTTCATTAAATAACTATTTCCAGTTCCCACAACTGTTCCCTAGAACTTACAGGCATATATTGCTGACTAGAATATCTTCTTCCAAGTTGCAAGAAGCCACACTGAAAGAAATCTGTGCAGTCCAGAGAAAAATCAACATGATCAGCAAGTGACACTGAAAGTGCTAACAAGCTGCAGGCAACTCCTGCAAGGTCTGGCAAGGTCTGACTATTCCTACAAAGAATGCTGAAAAGATGATAACTGCAAGTCATCCACATGACTTCACAGTGGACTTCTGCTTGTTGCTCTGTACAGTAAGCACCTTCAGCTCAGAGCTTCTTTTGCTATTCACAGGTCATCAGGACAGAAAGCAGAAAGGCATCGTTTGCTAAGTTTCAAGAGAGACTTTGTTCAGTTCTTTATGTAAGGCTGAGTCTTAGTCTTCCACATCCCTCTGCCCTGTAAATCAGGGTATGTTCTGTTGTTCATATTTCACCAGTATTATTCAAACAGGTGATTTGAATGTACTTTAACACCAGAGTTCATGGAATATTTCCCTTGAAACACACTCTTCAGGTAAATTTAAAATTGTTTCTTCAATCTTAAGGCAACGAATAGCTTGCTTTTTAAATGATGAACATACAACAAGGGTGTACCTTCACATACACGACCACATTAAAAATCCCAATATGAAGTCAAGAAGTTTTGTAGGAAACCATGTTTCAGCAACTGACTATAGCCTGACAAGACAAGAGTTACAAGCAAGTCTCTGAGCTTCCATTAAATATATACATACATATATATATACACACACACATATATATATGATTATAGAAAAATAAAAAATTTCATTTCAAGGGAAAAAACCAACAACATAATGACCGCTTTTGTCACAGCAGTATTGGTCTAATTAAAACTATTGAAAAGAATAGCATTGTACCTGGCATTAGCTCCAGAAAGACCTAGATTTTCTGTGCTGTACAACACACTAGCTGTGGAATCCATCAGACTTTCTATACTTCAGCTGTCCCACTAAAGAGAAAATACTCCCCCCCATCCCACCCCAGAAACCAAGAAATAGTCACTTCTTTGTGTAATACGGGAAACGAGAAAGCAAGGTGCACATACGGGTCAACAAGCAGAACCCCAGAGTACATTCCTGACAGGATCCTCACCAACAGTCACGGGGAATTACCTAAAGCCCCTCGAAGCTGCAGCTTCAGCAATCACCAACTCATCACGGATAAAGCACGGGGCAGGAGGGCGGCTGAGCCTCCCCCCTCACAGGCACTGCTGTTCCATCCCGGGCAGCGCCGGGACACCCTGCGTGCCACACAACCGACCGCAAGCGCTCGGTGCCACACGGACACGGCCACTCCTTCCACAGACACTACTGCCGGGCACCGGGACAGCACAGCCCGGCTGCAAAACCACCGCGATTCAAACCCAACCGCGTGACACTCGCTTCCCTTCCAGCCTCCGCGCAGGAGGCAGCTGCCTCGCTCTCCCCTCGGTGAAGGGGACACCGCCGCCTTCCCCCGCCTGGGATGGCAGACCCGGGATCACCTGCGACGGGACGGGGCGGGCGCGGTGGGCAGCGACCCCGGAGAGCCGCCGCCCGCC